>CM041644.1:28574582-28614388 GCA_023333625.1 Bothriochloa decipiens
TTATGGAGTATCTGGATAAGTTTGTGGTTGTCTTCCTTGATGATATTTTGATTTATTCCAAGAGTGAGGAAGAACATGAAGAGCATCTCAGATTGGTGTTGCAGAAGTTGAGGGAACATCAGCTTTATGCCAAGTTCAGTAAGTGTGACTTCTGGTTGAGTGAAGTTTCTTTTCTTGGGCATGTTATTTCTAAGGATGGAGTTATAGTTAGTCCTAAGAATGTTGTAGATGTGCTTAAGTGGAGTCCACATAAGAATGTCAAGGACATCAGAAGTTTTCTAGGAATGGCTGGATACTATAGGAGGTTCATTGATGGGTTCTCTACCATAGCTCAACCTATGACTGCTTTGCTTGAGAAGGATAAACTATTCAAATGGACAGAACAGTGTGAGGACAGTTTTGAGGAATTGAAGAAGAGGTTGACAACAGCACCAGTGCTAGCTTTGCCAGATATGACAAAGGACTTCTCTATTTATTGTGATGCCTCTAGACATGGTTTGGGTTGTGTGTTGATGCACGAGGGTAAGGTCATTGCTTATGCCTCTAGACAGTTGAAGAAACATGAATTGAATTATCCAACGCATGACCTGGAATTAGCAGCTGTAGTGCATTCATTGAAGATTTGGAGACATTATGTCCTTGGTCACAGGTGTAACATTTACACTGATCACAAGAGCTTGAAGTATATATTCACTCAGAGGGACTTGAACTTGAGGCAGAGAAGGTGGTTAGAATTGATTAATGATTTCGACCTGGAGATCCTCTACCATCCTGGGAAAGCTAATGTTGTAGCTGATGCTTTGAGTCAAAAGAGTCAGCTAAACATGTTAGAAGAGATGGAGTTACCTAAAGAGTTACTAGCTGAATTTGAGTATCTCAATTTGGGGTTCGTTGCTAACACTCAGGGAGTTGCTATGGATGTGGAACTGACACTCGATCAGGAAATCAGGAAGGGTCAAAAAACTGATGAGGAACTTCAGGAAATTGTCAAGATGATGAGTCAAGATGGAGCCCCAGGATTCAGTGTGGATGAAAAAGGGACACTCTGGTATAAGCATAAGTTGGTTGTGCCTAATAATCAAAAAATCAAGGACACTATCCATAAGGAGTGTCATGAGTCATCTTACTCTATTCATCCTGGAGGTACTAAGATGTACCAGGATCTGAAGGAACATTATTGGTGGAAAGGTATGAAGAGGGACATTGGGGAGTATGTGGCCTTGTGTGACACTTGTCAGAGAGTAAAGGCGGAACATCAAAGACCAGCAGGATTGTTGCAGCCATTGAAGATACCTGAATGGAAATGGGATGAAATCAGTATGGATTTTATTGTGGGATTACCTCGAACTCAGAGAGGTTTTGATTCTATTTGGGTCATAGTGGATCGATTGACTAAGGTTGCTCATTTCATACCTATCAAGACCACTTACACTGGAGCACAATTGGCTGAGCAGTATATGGCTCGAATTGTGTGCGCTCATGGAGTTCCTAAGAGGATCATTTCGGATAGAGGTACACAGTTCACTTCCAAGTTTTGGGAGAGGGTACATGAAGCTTTAGGAACTGAGTTAAGGTTTAGTTCAGCTTATCATCCACAATCTGATGGGTAGACTAAAAGGGTTAATCAGATTCTGAAAGATATGTTGAGGGCCTGCGCCCTAGAGTCTAATGACAGTTGGGACAACAATTTGCCTTATGTTGAATTCTCTTACAATAATAGTTATCAAGCTAGTCTCAAGATGTCTCCCTTTGAAGCATTGTATGGACGAAAGTGTAGAACACCTTTGTTCTAGAATCAAGCTGGAGAGAGACAAGTGTTTGGTCCTAATGTCTTCAAGATAGCAGAAGAGCAAGTCCAAGTGATTCGGTGTAATTTGAAAGCAGCCCAGTCTAGACAGAAGAGTTATGCAGATGTTCACTGAAGAGAGCTTGAGTTTGAAGTGGGTGACTATGTTTATCTTAAGGTATCTCCGATGAGGAATCTCAAGAGATTCAAGGTCAAAGGGAAGTTAGCCCCGAGGTACATTGGTCCTTTCAAGATTCTAGAAAGGAGAGGAGAAGTAGCTTATCAGCTTGAGTTGCCAGCTTATTTATCCAATGTGCATAATGTGTTCCATGTCTCTCAATTCAAGAAATGTTTGAGGGTCAAAGAAGAGGAGTTGCCTATGCAGGAAGTGGATTTGCAGAAGGATTTGTCTTATGATGAGCGCCCATCTAGGATTTTGGAGACAGCTGAGAGAGTCACTCGAAGTAAGGTTGTCAAGTGGTGCAAAGTGCAATGGAAGTACCACTCTGAGGATGAGGCCACTTGAGAAAAGGAAGAGGATTTAAGGGCAGAATACCCAGAGTTGTTTCTTGAGACTTCTAATCTCGAGGACGAGATTCTTTTAAGGAGGGTAGGTTTATAACACCCTGGTTTATTAAAATTTTAAAAATTTAAATGAATTTGATTTTATACTTACAAATATGCTTTACATTTATAGGCCAGTTTTAATGTTTTATGAATAACTTTAAAAGGTGTAGCATGTTAGAAACCATGCATTGTGCATTCATGCTGCTGCACAGTTTTTGGTTGACTTGTTTGAGCTAGTTGTTCGATTCTTGCTTTGCTCTCTATCTGCCAACCTGCTCTAACTTGCCCTCGCTAACCCTAGACTAACAAAACCTAGTCTAACTAGCCCGGGCCAGTCCCTAGTGGGTCCTGGCCAACCCTAGCCTCTCCTGGCCAAGCACGGCCAGCCCCAGCCGGCCATGGCCAGGGCAACAGCTGCAGCAGCTGGCCACCAGCGGCCACAGCCGCCCAGGCAGGCCGGCAGGCCAGCCGGCCCGCTCCGCTGCTCGGCCAGGCCATTGCCGCGCAGCCCAGCGCCGTGCACGCCCACGCAAGCGTGCCAGCAGGCCGCACGCGCCGCGCAAGCCGGGCCGGCCCAGCCGCACTCCGCCTCAGCGCCTGCGCCGTTTGATGGGCCGAGCGGCCCAGCAGGCCGCCCGCGCACCGCGTCGCCCGCGTCCGCGCGTCACCCGCATGCGTCAGCGCCGACGCCAGCAGCTTGCGCCAGCACCCGCGTCACGGCCCTCGACCGCTGACAGGTGGGGTCTGCCCGAGCGGGGCCCACCCGCACAGTGTCATCTCCTCCACAGAGATGGGCACCGGCTCGGTGACCGCGCGCCGCCCGAGCCACCCGCGCGCCTAGCGAGCGCGTGACCCGAAGACCGTCGGGCCCTATAAAGGGGATTCCTCGCCTCTCCGCGCCACCTCTCGAAACCCTAGCCGCCACCCGGAGCTCTCGCGTCGCCTCTCGAAACCCTAGGTCGCCGCCGCTGAGCTTCGCGCCGCCGTCGTCGATCTACGCCGCGGCTTCGTCTCCGCTGTCAAGAGCGCCACCAATAGCTCCGCCAGGAGGTGAGCAGCCCGCCAGTGCCCATGGCTTGCCTCCCTGTGCCCCGTAGCGCCCTCCCGACGCGAGACCACCGTCGGCCATGGCGCCGCCCGCACGGGCCACCGGCTCCGGCCGTCGGCCATCGTCTTTGACCCCGGAAACGTGTTCGCGAGGCCACGCTGAGCCTACCCGTACACTTCGACTAACCAGCCGAGTGCCGTAGCGTGTTTCTGGCCAACTCCGGCGAGCGCGCCGCCGCCTTGGCGCCGCTCCGGTGACCCCGCGCCGCCGGGTGATCGCCAGCCGTCGGATCTGAGCCGAACGGCTCAAATCGGCCGCTGACCCGCCGTGGACCGGGGGTCAACCCGGCCACGTCACCTGCTGACGTGTCAGCCACGTGGCTGCCACGCAGGCACCACGTCGGCGCCACGTGTGCGCTGACCGCGTCAACACGGTCAGGCCGCCGACAGCCTTGGCAGCTTTGCAGTAAAGCCCCTACGGTTTTACTTTTTTATAATTTAGTCCTGCACAGATCAAAAATAATTAGATTTTAGCCTTATCTTTTGCAGTTTGGCCCTTAGTCTTGTTTTAGCCATAACTTTCATGTTTTAACTCCGATTTTAACAAACTTATACTTTTCGGAATCGTCTCGATGAGTAGAATATTTCTATGCTATTGTTCGCTACTGTTGAGATGTTGTGGTGTACTGCTCTAATTAAAGTATATTTATTTGCATGTATTGTGCGTGTGTGATGATTGTGGCGTATAGAGAACAAGACGTGGGTGAACGAGGACCAGCAGAACCCGGAGGATTACGTGTAGCAGGACATCAACCAAGGCAAGTGCAGGGACCCTTTGATCATTTTGCGCCTATTCACTTTTAATTAATATATTGCCTGTGTCATAAATCGGCAAACCATAAGATCTACTAGCCACTTTACCCAGACATATCCTATGGGGGTTCTAGTTAATAGGTTATTAGGTTGCTAGTGCTCTACCTCACCTTTCACCTGCCTAATGAAGATAAAACTTGCTTCTTAAAATATGTTGGAGCCGTGGGCTCTTGGCTTCAGCCGTTGGAGAAGTTGATGCATGACCGCATCGTTGATTGGCGGTGAAAGATGGGGGAAATGGATGCTAGAGGGACTCGTGTTAACGAGGGTATCCGTATCTCCTCCCCCTTGTGGACCTTTCATGGAGCGGCAACCTGGGACTTCCGTACAGCTCCAGGCTAATGAGCTCTGGCTTGGTCGATTAGCAGGACCATCATGGGCAGGTGGGTAGCTTAATGACGGGTGCCATGATTTGGTGGGAAGGGTGTTACAAGTTCTAGCATGGGAGTTCTGGTTGATCCATAGACCGGGGCGGCGGCTACGAGTACGTCTCTCATGTGCTTGGGACATCGCGGATCGGGTTACCACTGCCTATTACCCTGTGAAGGACCTCGTTGTGACCTCTGCCAGCCTATCTTGGCAATGGGCTAAGGGGCTGATCACCTCGGGCACCAAGAGTAATCACAATCTGGAGTGAAAGTGTACACCTCTGCGCAGAGTTAAAATCGATATATCATCCGTGCTCACGGTCACGAGCGGCCCAGATCCTCGCATGATTAGTCAAATGGAATAAATCATTAAATCATGGTGATGCGGTTGAGAAGGTCGTTACCTCTGTTTCTAAACGGGATGGCTATCCTGTGTTGCTTGAGATGGCAATCTCAAGGTTAACGATATTAATGATATATGCTTATATCTGTGATGATAAATGAATCATTAATTATCACTTGAACCTTAATAAAGGGTTCGGTGTTTCAACCAAGTTGATTTGAGAATAGGTTGTAATAAGTAAATTCTTAATTGTTTAACTTTAAAATGCTACCGCAGTCTACCTTTCAGCTTGACCTTGTACTAGCCTTGCATGTCATTACTTTCTGTCTGTACTTGTTGAGTTTCGACATGGAACTCACCCTTGCTATTTCCCAACCAAAGGATGCTCGAGTGATGACTCGGATGGTGACTTTCCTGAGAACTATCCGGGATGCTAGGCGTCGTGATGCTGCCGTCGACCTTCCTGTGGCGAGATGGAGTCACTACGTCTACGTCGTTTAGTTGTTGTTCGCTTTGGACGATGTGATTTATATTCCGCTTTACTCCGGTGACAGTTATGTAATAATGGTACGATGTAATTGTTATATTAAGTTTTATTCGAACACTGTGCTTTAGAACCATGTAATTTGTCGTTCATGTGTGTAAATTGTTCCTGGCACACATGAGCTTTTGCCTTGGTTTTACTCCTTCGAAATCAGGGTGTGACAACGTCCTCGTCGGTCAACCCCAGGCCAGGAACGTCCCCTCTTGGCCATGTCCGTGTGCCCAGTGCCAGCGCATGTGTCATGCTGTGCGACTACTCCGGATCCACACCAGCCATGCACACCATGCCTGCGCATTGACACACGCGCTTGTAAAACCGCAAGGGTCGGCTCCGATACCATTTGTAACGTCCTGCCTCCTCGAGGCCAGGCCCGCTTACATCCGGCCGCTTATCTAGGACATAGACTGCCCTCACAGACCAACACTAGTCTTTTGTGCACACTTTGTCCTCACTCGTGCACACCCGGGAAGACTTCCCGGTCGGTCACCCATCCCTAAATTGCTTCAGGCCAAGCACGCTTAACCTCGGAATTCTTTAGTGATGGGCTTCCAAAAAAGTTACAACTTGTTGGTATGAGTATCCTATTAATCCTATTAAGCTCTGTGCCAGGGTGTTACAGGTTTAATGTATGGATGACGAGAACAACTAAGTAAATGCATGAATATGACATGTGTTATGTTTGCATGTCTTATATACATATGTTTGTTTGATCTACGAAATCTGGATTCAATTTGAATTTAAATTCGAATGAATCTGTTGGCTGCTATATTTAAAAAAACAAAAAATATTAACTATGAGGTGGGCAAATAGCAATGCTCGCCACGGTAAATAGACTTAACCGTGGCGGGCAGTTAAGGACGCCCACCGTGTTTAATTCATTAACCACGGTGGGCAACATGGGGTGCCTGACATGGTCAATGAAGATTAACAACAACATGCCATCGTGGTTATCCATTAACCACAGCTGGCAATATGGGGTCTGCTGCATAAGGCCATGATTTACCGTGGTCTTCACACCACGGCAGACCCATTTGCCCGCCGTGGAAAACCAAAACCACCCGCTGCCTGAAAGATTTTTTAAGTAGTGGTGACATGAAGGTGCAGCAATATATGGCACCTATCCCATAGGACAAAACTAAAATGCTTTCTAACAGGGGGGCTTCTCCAAAGAGAGAAGCTAGAAAAAGGCACATGTTTTTGTGGCTTCAACTTTGGCTTCACTGTTTTTAACTTTGTTTTGACTTTAGAAGTCGTGCTTATGTGTTCAGTTGGTGGAGAAGATACAATAAAGGCTCTATTTAAAAAGGCTCTAATTTTCAATAGAGACACAAGTGACCAATGACTAATCTCAATTTAGACCTAACCATTCCATTGTACAGTTTTCTATAGAAGTTTCTACATACAAAGAAATAAATTTATAGTTTTGGCTAATGTACCGTTGTGTGAATGCTACCAAGCATAACCAGTTGTTGTGTCTTGTGTCATCATTATAATTGGTTCGTGACACAAACCACTAACGAAGGATCCAGTAATGCTAGTAACAAGTAACACAACATGTTCTTGGTTCAGATAAACTAGTTGTCACACCTTCGCCTTTTTACAGTATTAGAAATGGTCATTGGGTTGCACCAATATATTAGCTGTGTGGGCCAACTTGAGCTCTCATTTTCCAAATACACTAGAAACGGTCACTTGTTGCTAGTTGTTCATTTGCACGTTAGTCAGTCCTCGCTCAAGGAGTCAAGGTCAACGTCGTTGCTGGTGCGCCATAGTGCAAAGATGCTAGCTCGATTGGTGGAAGCACATATATATTTCTCCGTGACGAAGACTTAACAATTTTGTACAGTGCTCTGTTGACTCGTTTCCTATGCCGGTCTCGCACGGTTGGTTCAATAACAGCCAGCCCATCAGACTCAAATGGAGACCGACCACAAGGTCCTCAACTCCTCATGAAGCATGAACCAGAGTCACAAGGTCCGGTGAGGTCTAATATAGTTTGTTTTTTCAAATTCCACAGTAAAACACACTGACACAACCACAAACATATATATACACACTCACAACTAAGACTGGTTCCACTATAAGAGATTTAACCTGCTAAGCTATATAGTCAATTCCTCTTATATTTACTCATCTCTTCTGAAAGAGAGAAAAAGAAAGAAAACTCCAGCACACTACCCTCGGTGACTACAAGCTTTCCTGCTCGTCACAATCTTCATCATCCATCAAACAGTCCACCGAAGCTAAGTGACTATTTTTTTTCGAGAAAAATGATGGTAAACGGTTAGAGATGAGATTGCAAGCCCACTATTTTTTCCTTTCGTACATATATAACTGTAAATACAGCCTCCAAGATAGTAATAAACTTTCAGCAGCAAAAAATATAGCCCGAATTCAAGGGAATCCAAAACAACTAGGTAAGAGTTTTTCGAGATGGCATCATGCGAAAAAGTTACAAGTCACACGATTTTTTTCAAGCAAAATACAAATATATGCACCTTCCTAGCGATTTGAAGCCATCAGCCTCACATGCCCTCTTTGTACCCATAGCACTAAACACTCACGTGTAACTTGTAAGTAGTAGGAATATAATGATTAAGATATCCTTTTGTATTAATCTTTAAGAATCATATATTGAATATTTCAACCATCAGACGATTTTAAATAAAAGAGTTGGACGAAAAGGTTTTAGATCGTATTAGGGACTACAATTTTGGTATAGAGATTGTCTCTATCCAGTATCGTTTAATTATTTTTTGGAAATTCTAATCTCAAAATCTAAGAATTTGAAATTAAATATTTAGGATTCTAAGTGTCTTTAGATGAAACCAGGTAAACCACAAATTTATGGATCATGTTGATAACTACTCCCTCTAATACAAATTATAAGTCATTTTACCTTTTCTTGTATATCCACTTTGCTATGTATCTTGACATATATATGTTATATATACATCTAGATACATAGCAAAATGAGTGTAACCAAAAGATCAAACAACTTATAATTTGAAACGGGGTAATATACTTTTAGCTAGTATAGATCATGTCAACATCTTTATTTAATTGGGAATTCTGAACAATTAAGAGTATAGTAGTTTCTATCTAGGTTCTAGGAAAATCAATATCTAATAGTTTCTATCTAGGTTCTTTAAGAGCCTCATCTTGTAGCACGTGTATTACAACTCCAGTAGAACACCACATGCATGAATATCTCGCATAATATCTAGTAGTTCCTATAGATTCTTTATGAGCCTCATGTTGTACTATTTGTCCTGTGTTCTCCAACTCCGATGGAACACCATGTGCATGAATATCTAATAGGTCCTAGATTCTTTAAGAGCATCATCTTTTAGAACCTATATTCCAACTCCGATGGTACAGCACATGCATGAACATGGATCAGTTTCCTTAGCCAGTCTCGCACGGTTCAGCCATGGCTTATTTTTGACTAACCGGAGACCTACTCTGCCGTGTGCTTTGCATCCGCCGGTGCGGTCGTCTTACGTATCAGAGGAAAGTCGTTGCCAACCCACTGGCCTGCTGATCGTCAATAGGCGTCAACTCAAATTGTTGGGTCAGCTTTCCAAACCAAACAAACAGAAAAGAGAAAAACATAAAGGGAAATCACTGGCTCCGCTGCTGCAAACGCCTTTGTTTTTCTTATGCTGCAGCTAGCCGTGTGATATATGATGCCTATAAATATGGCCGCCAAGATGACAGAGCTTCAGCAAGCGCAGTAGTAGCCAACTCGCGGGAAACCTGTGGGAGAAGCAGCAAGCTAACCAGCCAAAGTGCTATGGTGTCCATCACCAAAACCGCCTGTCTCCTCGTGCTCACACTGTTCGTCGTCTCCGCCGTGATCTTGCCCACCTCTGTATGCCATGGATCCCGCGGCGTTGTTGGTGGTTAGCTATTCTAAACTGATTCTCTCAGTTGTTATATATATACTGTTCGTCCTGTAGCATACTAGATTACTAGCATTTAACATGATTTCAATTTTTCATGGCTATATTAGGTATTGGCCGCGGCAGTTTGGACCCTAACCATCCTGCTGTATGCGTCAATGGGGAATGCCCAGCACGTGGACAGCCCTACCTTCCCAGTCCCCGTCGCGGTGGCGGGCCTGGTGTCTCCTACCCTGAGACACCGCTTCCCCCACTGAACGGAGAGAAACCACGTCACTGATGGCTGCCTCAGCTCGGATCACGCGTCCTCTCGATCCGTATGCTATGGAAGATGGAACGATCGATGTGTCGCGCACGACTACATGTTAGCTATCTCATGTGTACTGCACTTGTGTAGTTGTGCTTAGAGTATGATATATGATGAATAAAACTGGAGTCGAACGGTGAAAATTATTTCTTCTGCTGGATATGTGACATGAATATGTCATTGACATTTTTAAATTCTTTTAAAGAATAATGACATGAAAATGAAAGGAATGCGAAGGTATAGTACCTTAAAAAAAATAAAGGTCTTTTAGTCCCGGGCGCTGTTATATTTAATCCTAGGATTAATGATCCACCGGCCGGAACTAAAGGTCACGATCCCCTATATAACACGCTACTCCTTCGTCCTCCATTCTCCACATTCGTCTTCGTCTAGACCCTCCAGAACTGCTAGCTGCGCGCACCACTCCCTCAGCTCCGATTGAAAAGTTGCGGCGCATGGTGGAGATGATGAAGGTTGGAGTTTTTTTTTTCCTTTTCTGATTTTCTTGGTGAAACACGATGTGATCTCATGTTTATTTGTTGATTTGTTAATTGTTCGTTCCCATAACAGTGACAGCCTGGAGGATAGGAAGGCTTTTGACAGAGTCCACCAATCTAGATTCTTTGGTGAACGGAAGAGCTCCTTCACTCAAGAAACTCTTCTAAATCATGGATGTTGTATTGTACCTATGAGATACATGTAACGCAATGGAGTCTTTTTTATGATTTTTTTTCAAACTCTTGTATGAATGTGATGGATTTGAGGACGCCAACTCCCCTCAGGACAAATTGTATGTATAATTTGTATATATATACATGTTGTACTTTAGTCTATACATTTGGTTGTGTTAGTTGCCTGTATGTTGCTCGAACCAAAACTTTACTATACGCACACATATGCATATATTATTTGCAGCGCAAAATGCTTATTCGAAGATATATTCTGGAACCAAAACAAATCGTGAATTGAAATAAAATCAAAATACAAGAAAAAGGACATTTTACCAACCGCGACTAAAGATCGACTTTTACTCCCTGTTCCAAAACCTTTACTCCCGAAAGCGTATTCCCGCTTATTTAACCGGGAGTAAAGGGGGTTGAGAACAAGGAGTAAAGCCGCGGTCCGTACTAGTGGACAGACGGCGAGGACTACAATAGGCCAGGAAAAAAAGAGAACTGAAAAAAAGGTTCACATTGAAAAATAAAAATCACATATAAAATTTAGAGGCAGAATTAGTTTCTAGGATCTCTCAAATCTCTAGAGCCAGACTTTCTTCTTAGAATTTTTGGACCAATATATATCATCTTCCATTTCTAACCATGCAGTACCTTGCAGGAAAATCTTTGCATACTTTTCATAACATTCACCAATATATTTATATTTTAGTTGATTTTGTTGCTTTTAAAAATATCAATTACCAAATATCCGAGAAAGAATAAAAAAGCATGACCCTTGAATCTCAATAAAATAAAATATACTACCAAGAAACTAAGAACTACAATATTACAACCAATTTAGATTTCCGATTGCTGGAAGTTGGAAAAATAAAGAATCTAAGTTTTTTTATGGGAATTTGCATTCCATTACTCAACCGCGCCGGCTAAATCGTCTGACACCAAAACCATGATACAGCTCGGCATTCCAACCAAATCCACGAGCTCTAGGCCAATGCTACTATTTCCTATATTGACAAGCTTGTGTGCTACCTTATTACAATCACGTGGAACATGTTTGACAATAAAATAATTAAAATTATCATAGATCAAATCTTTAAGCTCATGGACTAGGCCGTCTACCACTGCAAGTCTGAAATTGTTGCCCTGCACTGCCCACACCACTTGTTGTGCATCAGATTCTAGGATGACATTGCTGACACCAATTGACAATGCAGACTTAACACCTTCGATGCAGGCTACAAGCTCCATGTGCATAGGATTGACCCTAAAAGATACCCTACCATAGGATCATATCTCCATTTCATCTCGTATGATATAACCCCGTCCCCCATTCTTGTCGGTATCTTTGAAAGCACCATCGACATTCTGTTTCGGCAGGCCATGTGGAGGTTTCTCCCATCTCCTTCTTTCACTCCCCACTTCAACAGTACCCACCATACTATACTATTTTATAAATTCTTGATCTCCGTTGTTTGCTTCCCACATAAAACTGCAATTTCATCAGCCGACCTCCTATTCTCACCTTGTCTGACTTTATTTCGTTCATGCCACAAATTATTTAGTAGAAGTGCCGCTTTCAACTGTAGCTGGTCATCTATTGTCAGCAATTTTTGTACTACTTCTTTTGCATTATAGCCGTCAGCTAACGCCTGTCGAATAGTCTCCATTCCAGCGGTTCTCCGTATTGTTTTAGCCTATCTGTAAATTTTACTAGCAAATATGCTCGTGTATTGCAACAAGATATCATTTGTTTCAGTACACTTTAGAATCATATAGCGTATGTTGGTTAGATATATGCTATCCAACTTGTATGAATATAAATCATGAGTATAGACGGTTAAGTCTATGGCTAGCGGCGTCACATGTTTATTTTACAGTGTGTGATGGCAGCAGTTGCCCTCAACAGCGGCGCTAAGGCCAGTGACGGCTCCCGTTCATTTGGCCTTGTGTGCCTCGCTACCCCCATCATGGCCTTCCACGTCCAGTCTAACGGACGAGGTTCTCACAGCGTCAGCTAGCCAAGCTCGCGCCTCCCCTGGACAAGTGGACCTGGTTGGCAATGCAGACTGCGGAAGCCGAGGCACGGAGTCTTGATCTGATTTCCACTTGGATCAATTCGTGGTAGCCAAGCTCGCCGCCTTGCCTGCACAAGCGGACCTTGATGGCGGCGCTGAGGCATGTCGTGGACACTTTGGGCGACCTAGATGCTTGATCTGATTTTCAAATCGATCGATTTGTGTATGGGTGGATTGGTTTGATTTTATAAGCTATTTATGTTTCCGGAGCTATTTTCATTTGAGTTTGGATTTGGATGAGAGACCATCGATAATGATAAGTGTCAAAGTTGAACGACAACAATACAGACAATTCTCATTCATATCAAGTTTTTTTGACTATTTTTTCATCTTTGCTGTTGCGTACTATTCTTGTTGGATTTGGATTTACGTTTTACCCGATCTTCACCGTCCGAATAGAATCTAGGATGCCATAATTAAATAATCCTAATTCTAAATGGACTCTGAACGTAAACAGAAGAAAAGGCAGAAAATTAAATATAATCCTAATTCTGTACAGACTAGACGTAGAGCAGAGGAACCTACCGTCACCGATCCAAGGTGAAAGAAAATTGGGTGGAGAAATTTTTGCTTTTTATAGATAGATATAGATTACGGTTTTCTAACCGTAAACATATAGGACACGGAGAGGTAAAAGAAAAAAGATGAAGAAATTTTGCCTCTTTATAATAGGTATATAGATTATCTTTGTCTTGTGATATCATAAAAGAAATTGAACATAAAATAGAGCATAGCGCCCTATGGTTCCGTGAGGCCATATGCAGAAGAGGTGTAGTAGCTGATGTTTGGCTGTCTGTTGGGCCATTGTTGGGCTGCTGTGGGCTCTCTTTGGTTGAGCTGGGCTATGGGTGCAAACAATTGTGCGAGAGGTGTGCGAATTTTACTTGTCGGTCTGGGTGCGGTGCACCCAGTCGGCCTACATGAATCCGCCCCTGACCGACAATCTTCCAGCAACTTGCTCGGTGAAAACCAAAACCTGAAGGACGGGGCCTTGTTCATATCGCGTAAAGCTAGAATTTTTTAACGATGGTACTTTCGTGTATATTTGATAATTAGTGGTCAATCATAGACTAACTAGGTTTAAAAGATCGTCTCGTAATTTCTAACTAAACTATGCAATTAGTTATTTTTTAATCTATATTTAATGTTTTATTTATACGTGCAAAGATTAATGTGACGGAGAAAGTGAAAAAAAATTAATTTTTCATATGGATCTCAACAAGGCCCAGGTCTCTTTCTTGGAAATGACAAGGTAGATGAGTTAGGACTCAAAAATTGTTCTTGGAAACTTTCTCAAGATTCTCACTGGATGTCTGACTATAACTGTCGGTGTTCTGTCCCGCGGATAGGACCCTAACTAGTGATGATGCTGCATGTTCCCTAACCAGATGCTAATACAAAGCGAGATACGGAGTTTATCCTGGTTCAGGCAACAGAAGGCCCTACGTCCAGCGGGGAAGAGAGGTGTTGTATTGCTATGCACCGAAGTGCTTGTACAGGGGGTATTACAAGCGAGAGTGAGAATGGGAGGATTGCTTGAGATGTTGATCTCAAGGGAGAAGAAGCAGAAGGCCTAAGTCTAGAGTCGCTAGCCCTATGCCTTGTGACTTGAGCGCTCAGATGCGTGGACTTGTGTTCCGATTGTTGTCTCATGTCTTGAACTATCCCTGGCGTCCCCTTTTATAGACCAAGGGGAGGCGCAGGGGTACAGAAAACCCTAGGACACCTTTGGTAGGGCGGATGTTGCCGATGTCATCGAGGGCATGGCACTGGTCCTGCCAAGCTTACTATAGAGGCGTGCGTCGGGCATGGCCTCCGTACTTCTGACGTGTCACAGTGATGTCGGTGACGGTCAGTGAAAGACCCGAGCCCCTGTTGCGGGCATGCGGATCCCTGTAGAGATGTGCGGGAGTTATTAGAATGTTGACCTGAGGCATCAGAAGTTGAGTCAAGGGGTTGCTGAGGGGGTCGAGTCCTTGTAGATGAGGTCGAGCTTCGGGAAATCCGATGTCGGGTGTTGTGATATTGCACTTCGAGGGGCCTTGAGAGTGAAATTCTAGGTATGGCGTAATCCGTATGGTGTGACAGTGTTGGTTAAATCACCGTACATCCGGGGATGGGTAGTAAAAAGTGGATTTGACCTTTGTACCTGGCTCCTGTTGATGCGGCTGTAGCCATGGCGTTAGGCGGGGGTGGTTGAGGCATTAAATGCTCCATGTTCCCCGTACCAGAGTAGGTGGATCGAGAGGGGTCGAGTAATCGACCTGGGGGTCGTTCGCTCGGGCGCATCTCCATCACTCAAGGGGGGTCTCGTCGAGGGGTCCTCGTTTGTAAAGGGGAAAAATACGCGTACGGGCTGTTTCGATATGGGTCATTTGCTAGGCTTGGAGTGGAATTTTTGTGGGCCTTGGGCCGTGGATTTCTCAGAGGTTAGTTGTTTTCAATCGGTCTGCTGGGGTATCCTTAATCTAAATACCTGACAGTAGCCCCCGAGTCTCTGGGCGAGTGCTGGCACTCGCGCAGGGACTCATGAAGTGGAGTCGTAATGTTATTGTCCTCTGGTGTGTGTGCGCAAGCGCACCCGCCGGGTGTAGCCCCTGAGGCCTACGAGGAGTAGAAGACTCTTTCAAGGGCTAGAAAACGCGCTTTTGTCCAGGGGTGCTGGGTATTTGAGCCCTCGGGTGGTTAATCCCTCTTTCGTCGAGGCCATCCGGTTGCGAGTGAGCCCCCGAGCCTCTTTCGTTGAGGTTGATCGAGGACAAACCCGTCTTTTTATTTCGACCCTCATGCTTCTTTTCGATGGGAGGAGGGGTGAGAAGCGTCGTGTGACCCTCGTTCGGGTGAGCCCTGGCGTCCTCCAGTGAGCTCTTGTCAGGAAATCCAAGCAGGAGCTCATGCCCCATTCGATAGGGGTCGACTAGTGGCTGCAGAGGCGCTCTCCATGATGCAAACGGGTGGACGCATGGGTTCCGGTCTCGTTCGATGGGGTCCGGTGGCCCGATGCCTCCCTCTGAGGGGATCCCGTGCTGTCCTCCCAGTCCTGCCTTGAATATGTCCGAGGGGGCCTCAAGCACGGACCTTGAGCTATGGCCACGCGTTGGCACATCCCTGGTCATCCCTGACCCTAGTTACTTGAGGGCGGTTGTCAAACCCGGTCGAGGGCCAGCCTTCGCTCCCTGAAATTTAGTGTGGGGCCGAGGCCCGCTTACCTTCCCGTGGAAGATATCGTCCGTGCGTATTTGTTTCCACCCATTGGACGCGTCTTTTTAGGCGAGAGGCAAACCGGCACGATAGTGAGTGGCATGGACAGCGGTTGAAGCACGAGCAGGTGACGCGTGTCCCTGTTCCCGGGATTCAAGGAAGCGGTTAGGTGAAAACAATAAATATGAAGATTTACCTACCGCTTCGTTGGATCCGCCCATTGCCTTTCTCTGGGGATATAAATACAGGGTCCCAAGGTTTCCTCCATTCCTCATCCTCGCCTTCACCACCATCACTACCACCGAGAGCCAAATGAGTTAATTCATGAGTGAGAGAGAAGAAGGAGAGAGAGAGATCTTCCTGCCCGTCGATCACCATCGCAGATCCAGCGCTCCTCCATGGGTGGGGTGACGATGCTTCCGACAGACGACTGGCTCCCGTCGTGCACGACGGAGGAGATGTTGCAGAAACTTGTGAGCAGCGGCCTTCTCCACCCCAACACCTCACGCGCGATCCCAGAGTGGAAGGTGCCGCCGAGGAGCCATCAGGAGCCAAATTCGCCAGAGGGGTACGTCGTGAGTTTCACCCCCTTCCACATGGTGGGGTTCGGGTCACCGCCAAGCCACTTTATGCGGGCACTCACCCACCACTACGAGGTGGAGCTACACCACTTCTCCCCCAACGCCATCTCTGACACAGCAATGTTTGCCGCTGTTTGTGATGGGTACCTAGGGATCGTACCCCATTAGGATTTGTGGCTCCACCTCTACAAGGCGGAGCACTTCGCCAAATCGGTGTCGTCAGGAATACGGAGGACCGTGCACATCGGGTGATGTACATTCACCCTAAAGAGGCTGGAGCTGTACATCATGATGGGGGTGACTTCATTGAACAGCGAGTGGCACAATCGTTGGTTCTATCTATGGAACGACGGGGACCTGCTGCCGCGCTACACTGGGCATGACATCATGGAGTGCCCCTCCCATTAGGCGCATGGCATGGCACAGGACGAGCAATCAAAGCTTGACCCGCTCCTCAACACGCTGCGTGACCAGAACCTGACCGCGAGGATTGTCGTCTCCACGTTCCACAAGCGAAGGGTCCTTCCACTAATGCAGCGCTGTCTTTGTTTGGACCAGATGGCAGTTGGGGCGCTAATGGAGGGGTCTCGGATGTCCGACGAGACCCTCCCCCTCAAGGTCATCGCCAAGTGGGTGAGGGGAGCGGTGAGCAGCGCCTTCACCGAGGAGATCGTAAAATGCATTCCGATGTGTCCCTACCGCGGGCACATACCCCTGGTGAGTTTTTTAGGTCGTTCATCAATAGGTCCCTTCTCTCTGCTCCCCTACTTCCAAGGTTACCCGTTGCCTCTCCCTTTACGTAGGAGCTGCCTAATGTCCAGAGGTCGATCCCTCTAGTCAAGGAGGACCACACCGAACGCCAGGTAAAGCGCTTCACTACTCATCAGGAAAACAAGGACAAGGATGCTGAGAGGAAGAAGAGGAAGGATAAGAATCTCCGATGTCAAGCGTTAGAGCAGCTTCGTGCGTGGTAGAGGCGTGACGGGCTTCCTATAGAGGAATCTCCTGCTAAGACATCCTTGGAGGGAGGGGATGAAGATGATGATGATGATGATGCTTGGTCGTGGTACGACAGCGTGACAGCCATCGCTCACCTTCCTGATGTGGGATCTCTGCAGGAGGCCATGGGAGGAGGGGCGACCTCTCAGGCGTCGAGGGCCACCTCGGAGCCCGCCAAGAGGGAGGAGGAGACGAAAGAGGAGGCCCTCGAGAGGCCCCATTGGAGGAGATCCGCCGAAACACCAACCCAGGCAGGGTCGGCATTGCAACGTGCATGCGGGAAGTCGCCGCCGGCCTCATCGAGGGGCAAGTCTAAAACGCCACCGCCCAGGACCCGGACCCTGATGGTGGGCATGAAGACCCGAGGCCAGCTGGCCTCGGAGGTACAGCAGACCCTGGGGGCCTCCACCACCAAGGCCTCGGGAGGCTCTGTTTCCACTAAGGGTCCGTCAGGAGGGGGTCTCGAAGGCCCCCACGTACTTCGAGGGTGCCCTCGAGGGTGCCCCGATGGGGTGAGTTTCTTTATTATGCACTATGTTTTCCCTCTTGCTTCCTTCAGGATGCTGACCTTTATCTATCTGCGTTTGACTAGGCTCAAGCGCTAGGCGGAGGAGGTGGTCCCCATGCCTGCCAAGCGGCTCAAAGCCGAGGCCGCCGCGAGTATGCAGGCTTTGGGGGACATCGTCACCCAGAGACCGCTGGCGGCAATGGAGGCTGCATGGCTCGAGGAGGCCCAGGCCACCCTAGGCCTGGATAGAAAAATGGGTGTCCCTCTTCACACGAGCTCGAGCGCTCAGGCAGGTGCCAGCGATGGGGACATCGTTCTGGGGACGGGGAGGTCGATATGCCCCCAGTCTCCCTTGAACTCGAGGGAGGCATCGCTAGCAGCCGTGGAGCGGGGTCGACGGAGGAGGCCCCAGAAACTTTCGAGGCCGGGGAGGCCGTGTCTTCCTCCCACGTGGTGGGGGAGACGACGGAGCGCCTGGAGGAGGCGGTGGTGGAGATGCCATAGCAACAGTAGCCGCGGTAACCTTGGTCGCAGGGGCTACAGCAGTGGGAGGAGCAGCAATGCTAGGAGCAGCTGCAGAAGTAGCAGCAGCAGCAGGACCAGTAGTAGTAGCTGTGGGAGACTGAGAAGCTACAGCAGCTGCTGATGGGGGCCCCGCTATACGTAGGGCAAGAGGATGAGTGGCCAGAGCCACAGGCCTTGAGCCGGCCGAAGAAGCCAGCAGCTGAGGACATCGTGCCAGAGGCGAGGAGAGTGGTGGAGTAGCTGGTGCTGCGTGTGGTCCCAACGGAGGCGTCGATGGTGGGCGAGGATGGGCAAGAGCCGCTTCCTCAGTAGGAGAAAACCCCACCTGTGGAGCCTACGAGGGAGAAGGGGAAAGAGACGGCCGCGCCGGCCTTCAATGCACATGCAGGGGCATCGACTAGTCAGGGGTCATTGTATGCCCCTGGGTTGATCGATGCCCCTTGGGGGGCTCTCCTATCGATGGGAAAGAGCCGCTGAAAGAAGACGCGCCCATGACGGAGGCCGAGCTAGGCAGGTCCTTCCCGACCTTGGCTAGGAGGGTGACCTGTGTCGGACGGTCGCCGTCCATGGGGCGTGGGATCATGGCGGTGGTGCACGAGCGGGTGCTGAAGGAGCTGCCCAACTGGAGCAGGGACGTCCTTCAGCTTTTGGACCCAAAAAATCTAAATGAGATTCTATTTGTGAAAAATGATCCCACGGAGGTTCTCTGCTGGGAGCATACCGAGGAGTTCCATCGATGGATGGAACACTCCCTACACACTGCCATCGACGTTGTCACCGAGGACTTCAGTCGATGCTTCAATGTGAGTGCCTCCTCATTCGGGTGATGTTAAACCATCTGTCCTTTCTGCTTTGCTCTGAGTCTCCTTTTGGTTTTTAGGACCTGAGGGAGTGCTCCTATGTGAAGTCACAATTCATCCATCGGACATGCAGAGGCTGGGAGCAAGTGCCCCTGCTACAGGAACAGCTCAAGACCACTCAGGCCGAAGCGATGGAGGCTCAGGGGGAGGCGAACAAGGCCAGGGAGGATGCTGTCTCAGCTTGAAAGGAGGCAACCCAGGCCAAGGATGAGGTGACCCGGGCCAAGGATGACGCGGGAAAAGCTCGGGAAGAGGCGCGCAAGGCCCTCAAGTATACCACCTCGATGGCGAAGCGCGTCAAGAAGCTTGAGGAGGACCTCGCCCAAACCACTAGACAGTGTGACTCCCTCAATGTGTAGGTTGGGGAGGCATCCTCCCGCGTTCAGACCCAGGCTCAAGAGACCACGTCGTTGAAGGGGGTCATCCGGCAGAAGGAGGAGGCCCTCGAAGGCACCGGCAAGGTGATCAAGGAGCTGAGGGTGGAGAAGCAGGACAAGGTCGACGCCCTGGTGGAGGCCAACAAGACGATCACCGGGCTACGGGATGAAATTGTGACATTGGAAAATCATTCCGGTATTCTGTTATAGCTTCTTAGCTCAAGGTTTTTGTGAGTCTTGTTGATCTTGCTTCATATTTTAGATCTCCAGGAGCAGCTGAGTGAGTCCCAAGAGAACACTATGCTATTCTAGAACCTCCACTGGGCCGAGGCGGAGCTAAATGAGAAGCTCTGGGGTGCTATCATCTCGGTGTGCGATGGCCTGGGGGTCAAGCCCGTGGTGGACATCGAGGGTGATGCACCTAGGAACACCTTCCTATGCCAGATGGAAGACCTGAGTGGGGTTGTACCAAAGTAGATTCGAGGCACGCTGCACCTTGGCGTGAAGAGGGCCTTGGTAGTCGTCTGCTCTGGCTATAAGTACAACATGGCCCTTGTCATCGATGGCTTCTTATCTGACCCCAACAAGTTCAAGGAAGAGAACCACACCGCCTGCCTAGGACTGATCGAAGTAGCCAAGGTGCCTGGTGGAGAGCTTGCTAAGTTGTTCGAGGCCGAGGTGTTTCCTCCTCCTGCCGATGACGACAACGACGAAGAGGGCCTGTGAGCCAAAACTGGGCATGAAGCCCCTTGTAATAAGTTAGTATTTTGTGACTCATGGTTGTACAGCCCTGGTGGCCTAAAAGACATTATGTGATGTACATATTTTGAATGTTTTAAGTCTTTTTCTTTCTTGTTGGCCTGATTGTGTTTTCACTTAGTAAACTTGGTGCACGGTCATGCCCCTTGAAGGGGGAGTGAGTGGAGGTACCATAGCGCAGAGGCGTGGGTGATCTCGTGGCTCAACAGCCCTTGACCCTCGAGGTACTTTTGTGGCATTTTTGACTAAGTGGGAACACGTATCAAGCCATATAAGGAAGAATAGACGTCGAGTTTCAAAAAAATGTGCGAGTTTTTTAGGAATTTAGGGGGGTTCCCCCCTGTAGCCCCCGAGGAAGGCTCGACTCTGGTGAGGCAGGGTCGAGTCTACCTATTTTTGGTGAACAAAATGTACTGGAATTGAGAGCACTTTTATTCATTCATGACATGAAAGTATGTACAAAGCCTCAAGGCTCTAAGGGTAAAAGTGATGTAGATGTTCAATATTCCACGCATTGATGAATGTTTTGCCCTTGCCGTTGGCTAGTTTGTAGGTTCCGAGCTTCAACATTTCCACGATGATGAAGGGGCCTTCCCATGGCAGAGTGAGCTTGTGTCATCCCTCGTTGCTCTGTCTTCGCCAAAGTACAAGGTCACCGATTTGGAGGTCTCGATTGTGCATGTGTTTGTCGTGGTAGCATCGAAGACTTTGCTGGTAATGCGCATTGTGCAGAAGAGCTATGTTTCAAGTCTTCTCGAGCTGGTCAAGGGTGTTTTCTCAAGCAGCATTGTTGCTTTGCTCGTTGTACGCCTTGAGCCTCGGGGACCCATACTCGAGGTCGGTGGGGAGGACGGCCTCGGACCCGTAGACCAGGAAGAATAAAGTGAAGCTCGTGGCTCAACTTGGGGTTGTCCTTAGGCTCCATAGGACTGAGGGTAGCTCGGCCACCCACTTCTTGCAATGCTTGTTCAACCGATTGAAGATTCTTGGCTTGAGGCCTTGTAGAATCATGCCATTGGCACCCTCCGCTTGGTATTTCATCTTTGGATGAGCCACACGCGACCAATTTACTCGGATGTGGTTGTCGTTGCAGAAGTCAAGGAACTTCTTGCTGGTGAACTGGGTGTCGTTGTCGGTGATGATAAAGTTGGGGACCCTGAAGCGATGAATGATGTCGGTGGAGAACAAAATCGCCTACTCGGATCGAATGTTGGTGAGGGGTGGGCCTCGATCCACTTGGAGAACTTGTCAATAGCAACCAGTAGGTGAGTGAATCCCCAGTCATCTTCTTCAGTGGTCCGACCATGTCGAGCCCCAAACGACAAATGGTCAGGTGATAGGGATGGTTTGTAGCGCGTGAGCCGGGAGGTGAGTCTGCTTGGCATAGAATTGGCACCCTTTGCATGAGCGAATGAGCTTGATGGCATCGGAGACCACGGTCAGCCAGTAGAAGCCCTGTCAGAATGCATTTCCAATGAGGGTCTGTGGTGCCGCGTGGTGACCGCAAGCCCCCGAGTGCAGATCTTTGAGTAGCTCCCTTCCCTCCTCGATGGGGATGCATCATTGCAAGATGCCAGTGGGACAACACTGGTAGAGTTCCCTATCATTGCCATAGAGCATGTAGGACTTGACCCATCGAGTGATCCACCAATCCTCGGTTCTATCTTCAGGTAGCTCTCCTCGGGTGAGGCAGTCGAGGTATGGGGTACGCCAGTCTGGCTCGGGGCTTGTCGGAGGAGCCAACCCATCGATCTGCTTGGCCTCAACCCCAATCAAGGGAACCTTGGCTGCAGGTGGGGGTCGACTGCTTGTTCCTCGGCCCCTTCTATTGATCCTAGGTTGACAGACAGCTCGAACAAATCCCTAGAGAAGACATCGGGAGGGACTGTGCCTCGACTTGACACGATCTTGGCAAGTTCATCGGCGGCGCGTGATGTGGTTGAGCTCAAGGCCGTGGAACTTGTCCTCGAGGCATCAGACTCCTTGCAGTAGGCCTCCATCTTGAGTTCATGGAAACTTGAGTCCTTCATGACTTGGTCGATCACAAGCTGTGAGTCACCATGAACATCGAGGTGTCGGACCCCGAGCTCGATGGCGATGCATAGGCCATTGACGAGGGCCTCATACTCAGCAAAGTTGTTAGAGGTGGGGAAGTGGAGCCAAATGATGTAGCACATGTGGACCCCAAGTGGCGAGATGAAGAGCAGGCCGTGCCCGCTCCCATTTTCATCAGGGACCCATGCCTAGATCTGAGCAGAGGGTAGCTGAATGTTGGTACATTTTGCGATAAAATCTGCTAATACCTGGGACTTGATGGCTTTACGCGGCACAAACGAGAGGGTTTCGCCCATGAGCTTGACCGCCCATTTGGCTATCCTTCCTGTGGCTTCCCGACTTTGGACTATCTCCCCGAGAGGGAAAGACGAGACCACGGTCACTGGGTGACCAAGGAAGTAGTGTCAGAGCTTGCATCGCGTCAGCACAATGGTGTATAGTAGCTTCTAGATCTATGGGTAGTGGACCTAGCTTGGTCTCTAAGAGTACCTCACTGATGAAGTAAACGGGTCATTGCATGGGCAAGACATGCCCTTCTTCGGTTCTGTTGATGACTATGGCTGCACTGACCACCTAGGTTGTCGCAGCGACATAGAGTAGGAGCTGTTCACCTTGGGTCGGAGGCACAAGGATGAGTGGGTTAACCAACATGGCTTTGAGTTTGGCGAGGGCTTCCTCGGCCTTGACTGTCCATGAGAAGTGCTCTGATTTCTTCAGGAGACGATACAGTGGTAGCATCTTTTCTCCGAGATGAGAGATAAAGTGGTTGAGGGCTGTGAGGCAACCCATGACCTTCTGTACGCCCTTTAGATCATGGATCAGCCCCATCTTAGTGACGGCCAACACCTTCTCTGGATTAGCCTCGATGCCATGCTCAGAGATGATGAACCCCGGGTGCATGCCTTGAGGGACGCCGAAGACACACTTCTCGGGGTTGAGCCTGATGTCGTTGGCTTTGAGGCACCCAAAGGTGATCTTAAGGTTGTTGATGAGGTTGTCGGCTTTCTTGGACTTAACTATGATGGCATTAATGTAGGCCTCGACCATAGGCCTGATGTGTTCCCCGAAAACATGCTGCATACATCATTGATAAGTTGCCTCGGCATTTCAAAGGCCGAAAGGCATCGTGACATAGCAGTACATGTCAAATGGAGTGATGAAGGAGGTCACGAGCTGGTCGGACTCCTTCATCTTAATTTGATGCTAAACGGAATATGCATTAAGAAAGGAGAGAGTTTCACATCTCGCGGTAGAGTCAACAATTTGATCAATACGTGGCGAAGGGAAAGGAACTTTTGGACATGTTTTATTTAAACTGGTATAGTCTACACACATCCTCCAACTCCCACTCTTTTTTCTAACTAGTACAGGATTAGCTAACCACTCGGGATGATGAACCTCCTTGATGAGTCCGGCCTCCAAAAGCTTCTTCACCTTCTCCCCGATGACCTTGCACTTCTCCTCATCGAAGCGGCGCAAGTGTTGCTTCACTGGTTTAGAGCTGCCCCGGATCTCCAAGGCGTGCTCGAAGAGTTTCCCTCGGTATGCCTGGCATATCTGAAGGACTCCATGCGAATATATCGACATTCGTGTAGAGAAAGTCAACAAGCATTGCTTCCTATTTGGAGTCGAGGGCAATGCTGATCTTCACCGCCTTCCCGTTGGAGCTGCTGGGCTTGAGGAGCATAGACTTGGTATCCTCCGTGGGCACAAAGTTGCTGGCATGACGCTTGGGTCGAACACCTCCTTGGTGAAGTCGTTGAGGGTTGAGGCCAGGGCCAACGACTCTAAGACGGCCTCCCCATTCTCGACGCACTCAACGTCACACTCATAGGTGTGCTTGTGCGACAACCCGACGGTGATGACGCCCTTGGGGCCTGGCATCTTGAGCTTGAGGTAGGTGTAGTTTTGGACCGCCATGAACTTGGCATAGCAGGGGTGCCCCAGGATGGCATGGTAGGTTCCATGAAATTCGACCACCTCGAAGGTGAGGGTCTCCTTCCTGAAGTTCGAAGGGGTGCTGAAGCAGACAGACAGGTCGATGCGTCTGAACAACATCGCACGGTGTCCAGGCACAACTCCGTGGAAACCCCCCGCGCTAGTCGAAGCTACGAGCGGGGGATCTCGAGGAGGTTGAGGGTCTCAGTGTAGATGATATTGAGGCTGCTGCCTCTGTCCATGAGCACCTTGGTGAGACGCGTGTTGATGATGATGGGGTCAAGGACAAGAGGGTACACCCCTAGATTGGGGACGTGATCCGGGTGGTCACCATGATCGAATGTGATGGTGGTTTTAGACCAGTCGAGGAAGAGTGGGGTCGAGAGCCACACGGTGAAGACCTCCTGACATTCATGCTTGTGTTGCTAAGGGGTGAGATGAGTTGAGGGTCCCCCGTACATCATGAAGCAATCTCAGACATCGGGGAACTCCTCATCTTTTTTGCCACCTTTGTCCTTCGGGTCCTCCTTCTCGTCTGCCTTCTTGAGTCCTAGGCCGTCGAAGTACTTGCGAAGCATCCTGTAGTCCTCGAGGTTGTGGTTGGCTAGTCCCTTGTGGTAAGGGCAGGGTTCTTTCAACATCTTGTCGAAGACACCTCCTCGAGGGGGCCTCAAGGCTTCTTGCGCTCGGCGGCAGCCACGAGATCATCGACCATGGCCTCGCGCTTGCCCTGCTGGTTCTTCTTCTTCTTGTTGTTGTTGTTCCTCTTGGTGCCCTGGTTCAAACTCTCAGGATCACCTTCCTTGGCCTTCCCCTTGTCCTGGTCGGTGTTGAAGAAAGTGCCAATGGCCTCTTCACCAGCGGCATAGCTTGTGATGATGTCCATAAACTCGTTAGCGGTCTTGGTGATGTTGCGACCTAACTCCCGGACCAACTCCTTGCACGTAGTCCTGGTAATAAATGCCATGATGACATCATGGTCAGAGATGTGGCGGAGCTCGGTGCGCTGCTTGGAGAAGCATCAAGCGAATTCACAGAGGAACTCCTTTGGCTTCTACTTGCAGCTTTAGAGATCCCACTTGTTGCCCGGTCGTAGGTAGGTCCCCTTGAAGTTGCTTTCAAACACCCTCACGAGGTCGTTCTAGTCTTGGATCTGGTCGACGGGGAGATCCTCGAACCATCCTCGAGCCATGTCTGACAGGAACAGGGGAAGCTGGCGGATCATGACATTGTCGTTAGGGGCCCCGCCAAGCTGGCAAGCCAGCCTAAAGTCGGCAAGCCAGAGCTCGGGCTTCGTCTCCTCGTTGTACTTGGTGAGGTTCATCGACAGGTGGAAACAGGTTGGAGCTTGGTCTTGCGGATCTCTCGGCTAAAGACGCATGGACCCAGGATCTTGGGGGGCCCAGCGTGGTCCTTATCACTGTCGTAGAGTCCGCCCCAGTGCACACTATAGCCTCGAGCCTCACCGTCGCCGCTCTTGAGCCTTCGGCTCTCATTGATGTCGTCACGGGCGTCTCGGGCTCACAGTTGTCCTGGAGGCGTTGTCGGACTGACATAGCCTTGTTCTTCTCAGGCGCCGGCACTGGCATAGGGTGTACCGAGGCCTCCCGATCCAGATGGGAAGGCCCAGCCTGCTGCTCCACAATGCCTCGAGGCAGAGCTCTTGGCCTGCTACACGACCACAGTCTCGAGGAGCCCTTGAACCTCCTCGCATACTCGACGGGCTTCAGAGGTCGATGGGGTCGGCATGGCTCGTAGAAGCTTTGCGGCGGTGACAATGTTCTGGCTAGCGCGGTTGAAGATGGGGTGGTCGTCCACCCTATCCTTGTTGATGCACTGGTTGACATCACGGGCCCTTTCCCGAGCCCTTCCGCCGCGCGCGTTTGGCATACGCTCCTGCTCGAGGGTCTCCCCAAGTAGGCGCAGACGTTCATGCTCGTCGTCGAGCTTCTTCTGCATCTCGTGAAGTTGTGCCAGTTGGGCGGCATGATCCGCCACTGGAGGTTGGCCCCCATTAGGCGGTGGTGTGGCATTTCCTCCTCCTGTTGTAGCTGCTTCAGCCCCCACATTATAACACCTTTGTTTCTCAAAGAAAGACCAGAGGCCGTTATATGTGCACCCAGGAAGCCCACACATATAACAGAGAATGGCATATCAGAAAAACCATGTATTATATAGCAAAAACTTACTTATAACAACACTTACAAACATCAGAGTATTGCAGAATTGATGGCTACAACTTCTCTTCAGAGCTCCAACCTTCTCAGGGACAGTTGACTAGGGGTTCCATACGCCAAACACTTCTAACACTCAACCTCTTTATCCTTCTTAAGGGCAGCACCTTACTACAAACTATAGCAAGGGTGAGTTCCATGTCAAAACTCAGTAAGTACAGGTGGAAAGTAATGACATGCATGGCTTATACAAGGTACAGCTGAAAGGTAGACTGTGGTAGCATTTTAATGTAACAATTAAGACTTAACTTATTGCAACCTATTCTCTAATCAACTTGGTTGAAACACCCAACCCTTTATTAAGGTTCAAGTTGCAATTAATGTGTCATTTAACATCTCAGATATAAGCATATATCCCTTAAAAACATGAACCTTGAGACTGCCAACTCAAGCAACATAGGACTGCATCCCGTTCAGAAACAGAGGTATGCCACCTCCTCAAACAACATCACCATGATTTAACAATTTGTTCCATTTGGCTAAGTCATGTGAGGATCTGGGCCGCTCGTGACCGTGAGCACAGACGATATATCGATTTTAACTCTGCGCAGAGGTGTACACGTTCACTCCAAGAAGCAATTCCCATTTGCCCGGGGTCATGACTCCCCAAAACACTTCTAAGGTGAGCTGGCAGGGTTTCACTACAAGGTTGTTCACAGGGCATAGGAAGTGGCAACCCACTAGCAATGAGTGCAAGCGTATGGGCGACTTCACCGTGGGGCCGCCCCCACCACGGATCCCTAGCCCCTCCCAAACTAAATACTTGAAAACACCCTAGTCAGCCACAGCTATAGCTACCCATCGGTAAGCTGCCCAACCTGCCTATGATGGTCCTGCTAATAAACCAAGCCAGAGCCCATTAGCATGGAGCTGTATGGAAAGTCCCAGGTTGCCGCTTCATGATAAGGTCCACAAGGGGGAGGAGATACGGATACTCTTGTCAACAGGAGTCCCACTAGCATCTGTTTCCCCCGTCATCACTGCCAACCAACAATGCTGAACAGCATCAACTTCTCCAACCGCCAAAGCCAAGAGCCCATGGCTCCAACATCTTTATTAAGAAGCAAGTTTTATCTTCATTAAGCAGGTGAAAGGTGAGGTAGAGCACTAGCAACCTAGTAACCTATCAACTATAAACCCCATAGGTGATATATGGATAGAGTGGCTAGTCATTCCTATGGTTTGCAGATTTAAGACATATGCAATGAATTAATTAAAAGTGAATAGGCGCAACATGATCAAAGGGTGCCTGCACTTGCCTTAAATCCAAAGTCTAGCTGCTCGGTAGACTTTACTTGTTCTATCTTCTAGTCTCCAATTCCAATTGCACTTGTCGGTCCTCAGCTCCCGATCTTCAGCTCTCACAAACTGTTCTTTGTCTATTCGTAGCAAACAAGCAACACAAATAGACAAAACTAAGAACATACATCATACAAAAGAAACACTGAAGAAAGAGTGGTCTACACGGTAGATCTCATCACTACGATCGCGAGAGCGTAAGAATGACCAACAAAGGAGCTATCGTTGTGGTGGCACAACTAGCGAGGTTTATCTAGGCTATTCACATGATGGAAAAGGCGTTGATAGATCCTTATTCTAACCTGCAAATAAGTCACATTTTGAAAAGCCTAGAACCTAGTAAATGTCACTATGATCGCGTAGCTTATGTCGATATGATTCCAAAAAGTATAATTTTGCTAAAAATGGAGTTAAAACGTGAAAGTTATGGCTAAAACAAGGTCAGGGGCATAACCGTAAATAAATAGAACCATTTTTGTATTCAAAAATAATTTAAAAACTAAAATAAAACTCGCTTTGGACCTAAAACATAAATACCGATGACTTCGGGGTTCAAACTATAAAAACAGCAGTCTGTTTTGAACTGCAGTGGACTAAATCATAATTATAGAAAACTATAGGGACCTTTCTGCAAAAATGCCAGAGCTTTGTTGACCACATTGACCTGGTTGTTGCTTATGTGGCGCTGAGGTGGTGCATAGGTGGCGCCAGCGGGGCTGCCACGTCGGCAGCCGACTGGGTCTCTTGATTCGCGGTTGACCGGTACGCCCGATCTAATGTGGGTCGTCCAGATTGGATCGGGCGGCCTGGGTCGGCCGACGGCGTCGGGTCGCTGGGGACGGCAGCCTAAACGGCGGCGCGGCAGGGGAGCTCACCGGAATTCGCTGGAACGGCGCTCCGGGGCTCGACCGGCGACTCGGAGGGTACGGGAGCGACGAGCGTGACCTTGCGGACTCCACTGTGGGGTCCTTGGCGGCGAGGGAAGGCCAAAGGCGGGTGGCAGCGCGGCGGGTGCCATTAACACTAGCCGAAGGTTGGCAGGGAGCAGCTACGCTGCACGACGGGGCTATGCAAGTGCGCAGGCGCGCTGCGCATGCGAAGGCGAGTGTGTTGCGCACTGCGGCCACGATGGCATGCGGCGAGGCGTGACGGAGCACGCGGCGAGGCGGACCGGGACGACGGTGGAAAAACGGCAAGGTCGCGTACGCGGGAGAGAGCGAGAGGGAGGACGGGGATGCTACCAGCGTGATGCTCACCTCGACGCGAAGCTCGTGCTGGCCAGCAGCAGTCCGGTCTAGCAACCCTTTGGTATCCTCTAAGACATGCTAGCTTGCTTTGGCCAGCTCCTACCTAGCTTGGGCCACCCCTGGCCTCACCCCGCCTCATCTGGCCAACTCTGGCCAGCTTTGGCCAACCACGGCTAGCCATAGCCACCTGTGGCCACTCAGAGTCGGCCATGGCAAACTCTGGCCGGCCACAGCCAGCATTATCTTGGCCACAGCGGCCACAAGTCAGCCATAGCCTTCCCCGGCCACCTTGAGCCTTTCCTAGAGTCCACTGGCCAACTATGGCCAGCATTGGCCAGCTCCAGCCGGCCGCGGTCATCTCTGGCCGGCCACGGCCAGCAGCAGCCGGCCAGCAATAGCCAAGTCTGGCCATCAGCGGCCAAAGGCCACATCGCGTCGTCAGCAGGCCGCCAGCGGCTCAGCCCAGCCGCCAGCAGCGGCCACGGCTCGCTCAGCGTGCCTGCGCATGCGCCTTGGGCCGGCCCCAGCAGGCCAACCTCGGCCCAATAGGCCAGCCGCAGCGGCCAGCACTGGCCCGCTCCGCCCGCGCTCCATCGCTGATAGGTGGGCCCCACTCCCCTGTCCCACACGTCAGCCACTTCCGTCCCCTCTCCCGCGTCGCACAGGCGCGCCGCGCCGCCGCCCGAGTCTACCTCGGGTACGCGTGACTCGAGGTTCGCCGGCCTATAAAGGCCCAGCCTCAGCGCACCTCGCCCCTCTGGAACCCTAGGAGCCGCCGCGGAGAACCTTAACCCTAGCTCCCGCACTGCGCCACCATTAGCTGCCGCTGCGGAGCTAGCGGCCGCCGTCGATCTCCGCCGCTGTTGTGTCTCCGCCAACGAGAACCCAGCCTTGCTATGCTGCCGATGGCTAGGTTTGGCCACTGGTGGCTGGCTGCTGTTACTGTTGGCCTGGCCATGGTGGCCATGGCCAGCTAGGGCTGGCTAGGACTGGCCAGAGCTGGCCATTTAAGGCAAGGAGAGGCCAGAGCAACCTAGGTCGAACCAGGAAAGCTCTCTCTCTCTCTCTCTAAATCTATCTATGCAAGAGAAAGGATTTTTCTAAAAACGTTTTCCCAAAACCTTCTTGAGGGAAAACTTGGGGTTTTGAAACTTTATTTTCAAATTTGAAAAGAACCTAGTCGTGACTTGCTCGAGGTTTAAAAATTCATTTTTCACACACAAGCAAAACATAACAAAACACTAAGCACAAACCCATCTTTATTAACTTTGTAAAAGTTTTATAAAACCACACTTTTTATCATTTTATAATGATAACAAAAGAATAAAATCTTGGCTAATTTTAAATAAATTAATAATTCCTTTAATTTATTTAGTGTTTTTGGTTCATAACCCAAAACAGAAATTTTGGGGTGTGACACACATTTGACGTGCCGACCCTCTCAAGGTGGAAGTACTCGCGAGTCGGGTCATAGCAGTCGTCGGCGGAGTCAGAGTCGGGGTAGCCAAAGTAGTAGTTGGGAAAGAATCCCTGACTGCGTCGCTCTTTCTCCAGCTAGCATCGGAATGTGCCGAGGGTATAGTGCTTCGAACTAGGAGTCTCTGAGGACTCTGGGTACTCAGAGGCCAGTGTGGACGTCACTAGGTCCATGGTGGCGCGTAGGAGGTGCCCCGGGAGCTCCTCGTACGCACCCATGTTGGTACTTACCGAGGAGGAGTATGTCCTGGCGGTATTGTGCAGCCCAAAAGGGAATGGGTGGTGGGACATCATGGCCGTGCCTGCCAGAGAAATCATGCCGGGCAGCTCTGGCGGGCGCATCGCGAAGCTGAACGAGGGGTCGTCGTGGTGTCCTTCCATCCCACCCTCTACAGCCAAACGTAGGTCAGATAGGCCCTCCGAGAGGAGACCTGCATCGCCGGTCGAAAGTGAGGTGGCCGTACTAGACGCCGCTTCACCTGCAAGGGGGCGATAGTGCTGGTGCCGATCACGCCGTCTCTTGACCGCGGATATGCGGTGAGAACAGCGGGACCGACACGCGGCTCCTCTCGATCGGGAGAGCTCGTGGTCACTGTTGCTTGGGTATCTGGACGGGAGTAGGATCATGTCAAAGCCACGGCCGAGCAACATGAACTCTAGGCTCCCAAACTAGATCACCATGGCGAACGGAAGCGGTGGGATAGAGTCGGCCATCTGGAAAGCGATGGGAAGATGATTGCGACACACAGCGCCCCCTACCTGGCGCGCTAACTATCGGTGTTCTATCCCGCGGACAGGACCCCAACTAGTGATGATGCTATGCGTTCCCTAACTGGATGGTGATGCAAAGCGAGACACGGGGTTTATCCTGGTTCGGGCAAGAGAAGGCCCTACGTCCAGCGGGGGAGAGAGGTGTTGTATTGCTCTGCACTGAAGTGCTTGTATAGGGGGTATTACAAGCGAGAGAGAGAATGGGAGGATTGCTTGAGATTGATCTCAAGGGAGAAGAAGCAGAAGGCCTAAGTCTAGAGTCGCTAGCCCTATACCTTGTGACTTGAGCGCTCAGATGCGTGGACGTGTGTTCCGATTGTTGTCTCATGTCTTGAACTATCCTTGGTGTCCCCTTTTATAGGCCAAGGGGAAGCGCAGGGGTACAGAAAACCCTAGGACGCCTTTGGTAGGGCTGATGTTGCTGATGTCATCGAGGGCATGGCGCTGGTCCTGCCAAGGTTACTGTAGAGGCGTGCGTCGGGCATGGCCTCCATCCTTCTGACGCGTCACAGTGATGTCGGTGATGGTCGGTGAAAGACCTGAGCCCCTGTTACGGGCGTGCAGATCCCTGTAGAGACGTGCAGGAATTGTTGGAATGTTGACCTGAGGCATCGGAAGTCGAGTCGAGGGGTTGCCGAGGGGGTCGAGTCCCTGTAGATGAGGTTGAGCTCCGAGAAATCCGATGTCGGGTGTTGTCATATTGCGTTTTGGGGGGCCTCAAGAGTGGTACAGTGCTAGGTATGGCGTAATAGTGCCGGTATGGTGCGACAGTGTTGGTTAAATCACCGCACATCTGGGGATGGACAGTAAAAAGTGGATTTGACCTTTGTACCTGGCTCCTGTTGATGCGGCTGTAGCCATGGCGTTAGACGGGGCTTGTTGAGGCATTAAATGCTCCATGTTTCCCGTACCAGAGTAGGTGGATCGAGAGGGGTCGAGTAATGGACCCGGGGGTCGTTCCCTCGGGCGCATCTCCGTCACTCGAGGGGGGTCCCGTCGAGGGGTCCTCGACTGTAAAGGGGAAAAATACGTGTACGGGCTGTTTCAATATGGGCCGTTTGCTAGGCTTGACGGAGTTTTTGTGGGCCTTGGGCCGCGGATTTCTCGGAGGTTAGTTGTTTTCAATCGGTGTGCTGGGGTATCGCTAATCTAGATATCCGATAAGAACTAAGAGATGTTTGCTACTTGTGTACTCTTATTCAATCTCAATAGTTAAATCTCAATCATGTATGAAAAATTGGAAAAAAATGTGAAGGGCATGAGCACAACTCTACTGTACAGAGTAGCTAGTTACTCTTTTTTTACTAACTGCTCTCTGCATCAATTTTGTCTGCAACAAATATATAGCTTGACTAGTTGTCACCATGAAATCCATGCATGATGTATACCTTTCCTTTTCATACTTGAAATTCAACACAATAAGTAAAGTCAACCCATCTTATAATAATAATAAAATGGGTGATCTAGCCATCAACACAATATGTACACAAGGATGACTTCACGATGACTCGGGTCACTAGCTAAATAAGGTTATTAATTGTTTTTTATAAAAAAAATAGGATTACACTGTGACTGATGGGTGGGTGGGTGGATGGAACGATCGAGAGTAGCTTCTTCAGCAAGTGCTGAAAATGAGTTTTCGGAGGAAGTTGTCCCTACACGCATGTATGCTACCACCTTCAATTCGTCATTATTCTCAATTCAGAACACATCTGATCCCTTTGGCACTCTGGACTCTCTCAAGCTTCAGATCCAGCAACCGTTCTTTATGGAGTTCATAGTCACCATGTCTTGGTCTATTTGGACAGTTCGTAATAATGCAATCTTTAAGCATGTGCAGCCTTCAGTTCAAAGTTGTAAAGCGATTTTCAGAAAGGAATTTGCTCAGGTTATCCTCATAGCAAAGCAAAGTTTAGCACCTGCACTTTCAGAATGGCTAGAAGCATACGCATAATCTTTTTAATTTTTTTCTTTTTTTATCATGAGACAATGTTGTAAGACGGCTCCTTTATTAATAAAAGCACAGTAGAGGGACATATCGTCATTACTCTCATCTCCTAGTATTTATTTGGCTTATTACCTTGCATGTATCTGTCTCTAAAACATACCGTGACATCTTGCACGTACGTAGTACTCGAGCCAGCTAGCTAACAGTGACTAAGGCAATTGCGATCTGATCAAAGATTAGTTGTTGGTTGGGCTCCTTGGTGATGAATAACATGTCCACACCCGGATTTAAGTCTTTGACTTGTCATTTTTGGATTTATTTTAGAATTTAACGATGTTATACTTTTAATAGTAGGCGACGTCTCCATCGATAGCGAGACAACTTTGGTGACTTCGTAAATCTTGAGATCTACCCATTCAGTCATTTGAAGATGCTCATGAGTGTTGGTTTTGTGTACGTATATTTACAGGATTTAGTATGTGTGTGCATGTTGTGGGGAAATCTAAGAAAATGGTGGTTAAGAAAATTACTGCCCAATCATGCCAAAGTTTATGTTTGATGAGCAGCATGAGGAGAACATATATAATAATCAGTCTTTAATTTAATTTGTATTTCCTGCTCTCTTTGCCCAATCATAAAATCTACGGCATGGATCGAGCGGGTAAATTTATGGGCATATCTTTAATCTGCGGTTGGAAACAAAATACCAGAGGAATTTAAAATAAAACCTACTATACATGGCTGGCAGGCAGGCATGCATGCACTCCAAGGCTCAAGGTTTTGCAGGCCCCGCCGGGAGCAATCATGTGAGCACAAGAAGGTCTTTTTTCTTACTCACAACCGGCCAATGTACGTTCCTATCCAATACATGCACAGCACAGATAGGCCAAGTAAACAAGTGCAGTAGTCTTCTCGGACTCCTCGTGGTTCTTTCCTAATCACCGTATCCATGCAAACACGTATTGGTTTATATTTATATAATAGGCACTTTCTTAATTAATTACGTGAATGACAGTTGGACACCAGCGCCATCTCCGTCCTCTCGTCTGGCTGCACGGCACATTACAAGCCCAGCCGAAAATAAAATGACCTACGCGTGGCAAGCGCGTAGAGCAAAATACCCAAGCAAAATAAAAATGAGCTGAGGAGCAAATGGGGGAGGTTAATGGTGTTGAGTTGACAAGACGAACGGCACGCTCCCCCGGATAAGGTAGGAGACGACCACCAAGATTTCCTCTCTTCGGTGGGAGCACGAGCGCCGACGCCAGCCCACGACGCAGTAAGGGTCCGAGAGGTTGGCTCCAAAATTTGCCTAATCAAAATAAGGACACTACTAAAACTTTGACAGTTATTTAGTCTCTAGCCTAAATTTGTCCAACTAAAATTTTGGCACTCACAAATATCAAAGCTTTTGTCTAGGAATTAACAACTAGAATTGGCATGCCTTCATTTTGGCTTGCCCTAACTTTGTCATGGAAGATTTTGGAGCCCAACCAATCAGCCCCTAAGTGCCTTTTTCTCCTCGTCCTCACCCTTGTTGTTCTTTCTGAACTACTGTAGCACAAATCCTCTCCTCCCTACCATTTTCTTCCAGCTGCCGATGGCTGCCGTTTCCTGTGCTCTTAGTTCCAGCGGTGATTTGGAGCAAACGTTGCCTTCCTGGACTATTAGTTCCTGCACATCCCTACTGATCTTTTCTATTTCTCCAGTAGCTTCTTCACCAAATACTAAAAGTGATTATTCGGAGGAATGAAGCTATCCCCTACACGCATGTTGTCTTCTCGACTTCTCATCTCCTGGAATTTTTCTTGTTACCCTTGTGCGGACTGTCCGTCTCTGAAACATACTATCACATCTTGCACGCTTAGTAGTTGTTAGATAGCCTCTCTGGTAACTCCTCTTGCTCCCGTCCGCATCACTCCGGACTCCTACTCCTAGCTACCACCACCTCCACTCCCCTGTATCACCGTTGTTGGAGCGATCCGTCTCGTGGCCTCTCGCGTGGCGAAGCGAACATGATAGCGAGTGCACAATGTGGCTTCTTGTACGGACACAGGCTACGTAATGGCAGCACGCCATGTTCGTCTTCCCCTCCCCGTTTCCCTCTCCTTCTCCGGCGAGAGTGGAAACAAGGCTTGGAATGTCCGCACATAGCGGACATCCACCTCATGGAGGCAAATCCAAGTGGCTTTGTTGATGACTTCGACTTTACTTCATCAAAAGCTACAACAACGGCTAGATCTAACCTCTATGGTTTGTCGGTCTGGCGTCCTTCTCAATTCCATCTCCTTTGTTGTGGTCTATCTTAGATCCACATAAGGTCGGTGAGCGAATGAGCAGACGGTGAAACTTTAATGCGAGGACTGCTGGAGGCATTGCACGGTTTGGGTGGATGCGAGGTCAGCTTAGCAAAGATTGGGACGTTAGTGAACCGTTTCTCCCTTCTCAAGATGGCTTTTCTGTGGTGGAGCTTGCCAAACCTTCTTGCCTTTTGCCAGTTCCGGTGGGAGGACTCTCTAACGGGCTTCTCGCTACGCTTCTGTTGGACGACATTCTAAGGACCCTTCACCGTAGCCTACCTCCCCGGTAGGGTTAGGTCTCCAGCAATGGTGATGTGGATACTGCATGAGGTCGTTTGTCGATGTCATTCTCTTCTTGGATGTGTCGTTTTCTACCTCTTCTCCTAGCATACTAGATTTTGCAACAGAAAAGCTTCCCTCGTCGGCCATGGCACTTCTACAAGGATGGTAGTGCTTGGTGCTCCAAGTTGTTTTTTCTCAATCACGCAAAACGTTTGTGCGTTTGTTGATTAAGAAGAGAAGTGTAGTACAATCGAGGCGATTTATAAGATTTATTTTACAATAAGCGCGCACCCCACAAGAAATCTCTCTTATCCTACTACTCACTGAACTAAACAACCGGGGCACATGACTGTATCCATGGCTAGCTCAAGCCCTCACACGTGGCGCACGGCGGCGTCTCTTGCGTGCACCGACGTTGCATCCGTCAGGGAAGAGTTCCCTGAGTGCCTCGTCATCCTTCGGATTGCCACCGAATAAGGCGTTGAACTTGTTCACTGCCGTGGACTCAGACATTGGCGAGATTTGGCCAACGCGCTTGAGGATCAGGTACTCTCCACGCCTGGACATCGGTAGCCGGGAATGGCTTTGGGCAACGATCCGTCGGCTCCGTAGCGGCCTCTGCCAGGGCGTAACGGCCTTGACAGGCGAAGGTCACCATAGAATGGCAGCAGGTTTGGACTTCTTGACCTTGCTGGCAAATGCTTGGAAACGCCACTCAGCAATGCGGTGTTTTTCGGTGGTGGCGGTGATCCATTGCTCAGCCAACTCCCTCCTTGATGGGGCAGTGGCGTGGCCTCCTTCTTGACCTCCATTGCGGCCGACATGCCCTGGAGGTTGTCGGCGGCCTCCGGGACTGGTGTGGCCTCCGCAAGGACCAAGGCCTTCTCCGTGGCATACTCCTCTCCGGTAGGTTGGTTGGCGTCCGTATTAGCTGACGATGTGTCGAGGACGGTGCACTCTTCCACCGGAGGGGTGGCTACCGGCTCTGAGGCCTCTTCCGGAGGTGGCCAGGGGAGCGGGCCTTCCAGGATGACGGCCCAGGTGATGTCCTTCCAAGTGGCCATCGGATCCATAGAGAATGATCCATGGCCCGAGCCATCGATTTGAGGCTCGGTCAATGCTCCAGCCACAAGGCGAGAAGACCGAGGCTGCCAAACCTTGGAAGCCTGGGTGGCGATGCCAGCCTCCTGCTTCCTCTTCTGCCTGCGACACTTGTGTTGGCGCAAGCGATGGCCCTCGCCATGCTGGTGGGGGTGGTCGGGCTGGGCTGCACCCCCGCCAGCCGCCGGTGCACCGCCGCAGCCCACAGCTTCGGTGCCACTGCTGCCACTCCTTGGCCGAGTGGCGTGCCTGGCTACATTGTCGGCGTGCCTCGGCCTCTTGTAGTCCCGGGCAACGTGGCCGAGGCCACGACAACGAAGGCACCGCCAAGGGAAGTTGTAGGTGGTGACCCGGTGCCCCGTCGTGAGACACTTGAAGCAGCGACCATCGGCCTATGCTGGGAACTGTCATGGTCCGAAGCCCCGTCCTCCAACAGTCGCCCCTACCGCTGCCGCGATCGCGCTGACGGCACTGGTTGATGAGGATGCTGGGGGAGCACTCGCTGCCACCCATCAGCGTCCGGAGCGGTCACACGATGCATCGAGCCCAGGCGCTGGTGGGTGGGTATTCACTCCAGCACAGCCTCGGTGGCCGCATGCCCATTGCGCCCGCGTCGGCCGGGCCGCTGTTAGGCAGGGGCAAGTCCCTCCACTGGCTGAGCAGGAATGCCGCTCACCAACTGGGGATGCGGTCGGCGTTGCTTCCTCTGTCTTCGTGGAGGGTCGCCCGGCGTGGCAGCCGCCCCGCCATGGCCTGGAGCCATAGAAGGCTTCGGCGGGCGCCGAGCAGCAGCGAGGTATGACATTGGCTGCTCATCACCGGACGCATCATCGTCGTCATCCGCCCAACACCGGTGCTTGGAACGCCCGCACGAGGCTGGCACGAATGGGGCCGCATGTGGGGAAAGGGAAGACCTTGGGGCCGGCGAAGGAGCCTCGGTGCCCGCCATCGGCCGCGGCCTAGGGGAGACCGCATCACCCTCCCCGTCGTCCTTGCCCTCCGAGGCGTCCTCGACGAAGACCTCCACCTCGGACAGGCAGCGGAGTTGAGCGTCCTGCGCCAGCGTCGACGAAGCTGGGAAGCTCACCGTGATCGCAGGCAGGTCCGCCACTGCCGGCATGGGCGCGGTTTTCAAGGCTGCCACCACTGCCGATGAGGGGTTGACAAGGAAGGCATCGAGGCCGAGGCCACCTCCGCTTGATTCCCCTTCGTCGTCGTCGTCCTCCGGGGCCTCCTTCGCGATGGCAGGGGTCAGAACCCCGACCACCGACAGTGGAGCGGGGGCAGGGTAGGGGGCCGCCGCTGGTGAGGCTGGCCCCTGCGTGGCCGGGCGGCCCTCCGACCCGGCACGGGGAGGGCACGAGGGCGGTGGCGGGGCTGAAGGCGAGGAGGTAGGCCGCGGCGCCCCCACGTTTGCGCCCGTAGCGGCCGGGCCCCCATCCTCTCCCGATCCGCGACGCGGAGGCAGTGGTGCCGCAGCACGAGCACGCAGAGAGGCCGCATCTACGGCCGTGACGGCCGCGGCAGGCGGCAGCCCACCGGCCCTCACGCGGGTCCGATTCCAAGGAGGAGAGAAGCAGAGGAGGTGCTGCCGGGGTGGAGAATGGGTGGATCTACGTGGGGAGGGAGGGGGAGGTGCGGCCGGGCGCCGACGCCGAGGTGGCGGCCGGCGCCGACGGCCGCGGGGAGGGGCCAAGAGAGGGGGACTAGGTCAGGAGCCCATTGGGCCCTCAATTGTCTATTCTGAAAAGACTTTCGTTGGTAGAGCGGTTAGTTGTTTGGCTAGTGCTTGTCAATCCTCCAAGTTGTTTTTACTAGTTGTCTTTCTTAGTTGGCTGTTCTTAGTTGTTTTAGCATAGTTGACTTGCTAGTTGGGTCGTTGTTTCGACCAAATTGGCTCAATGTTGAGCATGTAGTTGAGTGGCGCTCTCTTCTAGTTGGTGATTTTTGGGTCATGTTTCCACTCAAAAAACTAGATCACTATTTGTATTTAGTTTTATTTGTCTAATATAAATTATGTCAAACCTATTTCCATCCCTTCTAAAAAAAGATTTTTGTGGTAATTATATTAATCATTGGGCCACTCTCAATGTGATCTATATCTCCTATAAAGATGAACCTCACTAGCTATTTTTCTTGCCATGCAAATAGTCCACATCAGTGTCCACTCCACATCCTATTAGCACATTTTACCTCGCCATGCAAAGTGTCCACGTCATCATCCACTAACACATCCAACTAACACAAGCTATTATGTTTCATTCAAACTATTCAAATTAGCAAACCACATCATTTACTAACATATGTTTAGTGTACACATCAAAATGCTAAAAATCATTCATTGCATATATTATAATATTTATTCAATCATATTAGTAAATATAAGTGGTATAATTTCACTGTCGATTCCCACAGCACCACGTAGGGTTTCCTCCTAATTTTATGAAAATTTCATACACATTAAATAAAATGGTATCAGAAAAATAAAATTTTTGCCGATTTTAAGAGGAGAGAATGGCTTCCATTAGGGATAAAACGTTTTTTTTTTGCGCCAAATTGGGGATAAAGGGCCTGATTGGTTGGGCTCCAAAATATTCCATGCTAAAATTAGGACAAGCCAAAATGTGGGCATGCCAATTCTAGTTGTCAAATCCCAGGTAAAGCTTTAATGTTTGTGAGTGCCAAAGTTTTTGTTGAACAAATTTGGCTACAAATCAAATGACTGTCAAAGTTTTAATAGTGTCTTAGTTTTGGTTGAGCAAATTTTAAAGCCCAAACAATCAGGCCCAAAACGTTTGGTACACTGACAAGTCAACCATATGAAACTCGCGTTGCATTACATGGATCCCGTGC
>CM041644.1:28614398-28798400 GCA_023333625.1 Bothriochloa decipiens
CGCTGTCGCAGGTGGAGACCAACACTGCCAAGCTCGCCGCCGGCGCCGGCGCCGAGCGCTGGCGCCGGGCCTCGCGCTGCAGGGGTGGGGGTCGGCGAGCTACGACTCCTTCCGATTCCATGGAGATGCAAGGAGCTCGCGTGCACGGGGAGGCGCCTCGGATAGGCCGGGCCGGATCGGCGCGCGGCGAGGACGACGAAGCGGGTCCAATTGTGGCTCACGAGTCTGCACCGCACCCGGACATGCCTGCAGGTGGCATACTTGCGCGGCTCCAAGCCCACGGCCGGCGGCGATGTTCCGCGTCAATCCGCAGCGATGGTGGCTGAGCAGCGAGTGCGGCCCTGGCGTCCGCGGCCTCCGACCCTCCGGCCTCCGTGCCCGTGGGTGGCTGCCACCCCTCGCCCAGGCGGGCAGGCAGCGTTGCGCCGCGGCTAGCCTTGCACCACCGGGAAACTCAGATCGAATTTTCTACTGGTGTGTCAGACTTGCTTCGTCTAGTTGTGCCATTCTCATCCTGAGTTACTTTTGGTTTTGGTGAAGACAAATATATGCCATTCTCTTTGTCTATTACTTTTCCTGAAGTTAATTTTGGCTGCCCTCATTCTACAATTTTCAGTTTTAGCTGCACATTATGAATTACTTTTCTGAAACTCCTATCTGAACGTTAATGCTGCAGCTTGTAGTGTGGAAATAGCTATTAATGTGAATGTATCAATCGAATATTGAAGATTATATTTTGATTATATGGCTACATAGTTTACATGGCATACTTGATCGTACTATAATGCAGGAATTAAATGCTTACATGTAGCCTATGAAACTGTGAAATGAAACTGTGCATTAAGAGAGCCTGTTTCATACTCAGTTTTCATAGTGTCACGTCTTAGAAACAGTGGCGTGAAACCTTGCATTGAGATCGGCCTTAATGTAACCCCTCGCGCTTGTTTCCGATCTAGCACCAATTCTCCTCTCCACTTCTGGAGCATGCCGAGCATATCCCTGTCTCCAGCTGCCAGTGGCTTCTGTTTCATGTGCTCTTAGTGGTGATTTGGAGCAAAGTTGGTCTTCTTGGACTAGTTCCTGCACATCCTTGTTGATCCTTTTGAATCCTGGCCGGTAGTACTAATCCTAGCAGTAACATTTGGAAGATTGGCTGACGAACATAGTGGACAGTGGCAACAAGGAAGCGCACTCTATTGCAATGCTGACAGCTTGGCACATTTGGAAGGAACGAAATGCGAGAATTTTTAGACGCATTCCCAGCTCGGAAGAGGCGGTGGAGGGCAGGATAAGAGATGAATACTCTGAATGGAAATTAGCAAGGAGAAGGGGGAATGGTGATCACAGGATAGTTACAAATGTAATGAGTAATGACCCATAGAACCCTAAACCTCATTTAGCGGTCTGCTAAATGAGGCTGCGCCCCTCGCGCTTGTATGAAAATTCTATCTCTTGCTTATTAATATTAAGCCGGGTAACCGGATCTTTCAAAAAAAACCACATGGAAGCTGATTGTCTTCTTCCCGTTCATAGCGTAAGGGTGCGCCAAATGGAATTTGTGGATTGAGTAAGACAGCCACGTGTTTTATCACTGTAGCTGTTCACTCATGGAGACCAGACTTGTATCTGTGTTATGGGATAGGGCCATATGAGAAAAGTTAGGTTCTGGATGATGATTGCCAGAAGAATCCATGATCGATTCAAGCTTCATTTGGCGAGGTTGATCAATGCTGGGATTTTGTTCTCTAGTTTCTCTTTATCTTCCTTCTAGAAATACAGAAAATGGATATCATGATTGGCACCTATCAAAACATTTTGTACCATATTAGAAATGACTTCTTATCGTTCATCATATATCTAGTGTAATCACCAAGTTGCTTTTCTTTTAAAGGTTCAGTTCATTATGTTCATGTTATTCCTATATTTGCTTTTTTCTGTCTATATTTGTTTTCCTTTCAATTTATTTACAAGTAAACGCCCTATATAATTCTCTTGCACATGTTCATCCTAATAAGGTGTCTCTATGTTCTCTTTCAATAGGGTTCACACACTCAATGATAATAATTTGCCAACTTCTGCGTAAGTTTGTTGCAGCTTGTGAAATATTTCGGCCAAAATGAAGATAGCTTTTGTCATGTTGTTGGTTCTCTTCCCATTTCTCGTTCCTAATGGGATCCGCAAAAGCTTAGCTGCAAGGCCGCCAGTTGTGAATATTGGGTCTATTCTTGGGTTGAACTCCACCACTGGAGGTGTTCCAGATGTTGCCATCCATGCAGCAGTGGATGATATCAACTCAGATCCAACTGTTCTAAAAGGAACAACATTACGAGTTGACACGAGGGATATAAATTGTGATGACGGTTTCCTTGGCATGGTTCAAGGTAGACCATCTTTAACACCGATTCCCTTTTCTTATTTCACTGTTTAATACTGTGTGCTTGCATTCTAGACTTGTGATGATGATGATACAATATTCCTCTTTTTCCAGCTTTGCAGTACATGGACACCGATGTTATTGCAATAATCGGGCCACAGTGCTCTCTTGTTGCCCATATCATTTCTTATGTCGCAAATGAGCTCCAAGTTCCTTTGATGTCCTTTGCGTCGGATGCAACTCTATCATCAATCCAGTTCCCATTCTTCATGCGGACTATGCCTAGCGATCTCTACCAAATGGCAGCAGTGGCGGCAGTTGTGGATTACTACCAATGGAAGAGAGTGACTGCCATATACGTTGATGATGATTATGGTCGAAACGGCATTGCTGCTTTGGGTGATGAACTTTCTGCAAGACGCTGCAAAATTTCATACAAGGTCGGGTTCCGTTCCAATGCTAAAACAAGTGAGCTTATAAATCTATTGGTTACTGTTAGTAATATGGAGTCTCGTGTTATTATCCTCCATACTGGTTTGGAACCCGGACTCAAGCTTTTGTCAATTGCTAATGCACTAGACATGATGGGCAATGGTTATGTATGGATTGCAACTGATTGGCTTTCTGCTTATCTTGATGCTAATTCATTGGTCCCTGCTGAAACTATAAATGGCATGCAAGGTGTTCTGACTGTACGTCCACACACCCCAAAGTCAAAGATGAAGAGTAATCTGGTGTCCAGGTGGAGCAGATTAAGCAAGAAATACAACCACAGTGATCTTAGTATCAGTGCTTATGGTTTTTATGTTTATGATAGTGTGTGGACTGTAGCTCGGGCCTTGGATGCCTTCTTTGATGATGGTGGGAGGATTTCCTTTACAAATGACTCAAGGTTGCGTGACCAAACTGGGGGAACTCTTCACCTTGAAGCCATGAGTATTTTTGATATGGGAAACAAATTACTGCACAAGATTAGAAATGTGAACTTCACTGGGGTGTCTGGCCAAGTGCAGTTTAATGCTCAGTTTGAACTCATTCATCCTGCCTATGATATCATAAGCATAATTGGGAATGGTATGCGGACGGTTGGTTTTTGGTCAAACTATACAAGATTACTATCGACTGTACTTCCAGAGGACCTATATTCGAAGCCTCCTAATACTTCTCTTGACAGTCAACAACTCTATGATGTCATTTGGCCTGGAGAGACTGCACAGAAGCCTAGAGGTTGGGCCTTTCCTTCTGATACCAAGGAGTTGAAAATTGGCGTCCCTAACAGATTTAGTTTTAAAGAGTTTGTTAGCCAAGATAGTGCTACAGGGTCAATGAAGGAATATTGCATCGATGTCTTCACTCAAGCATTGTCATTGCTTCCTTATCCAGTTACATACAGGTTTATACCTATTGGCAATGGTACTAAAGACCCTCATTATGACCAACTTACACACATGGTTGCAGACAATGTAAGTCTGGACATGCAATTTTTTTTCCTCCTCCACATTTCATCATGTACAGTAGTGATCAGAGTTACTTTATCCTGCAGGATCTTGATGCAGCAATAGGGGATATCGTAATTACAATGAGCCGAAATAAATTTGTTGATTTCACCCAGCCCTTCATTGAATCAGGCCTGGTTATATTGGCTCCAATCGAAAGCATATGACAAATTCTTTTGCATTCTTGCGGCCATTTACATTGGGGATGTGGTGTGTTACAGGGTTGTCTATTCTTGTTGTGGGTGCCGTTATTTGGATTCTTGAGCATCGAATAAATGATGAATTCCGCGGCTCACCGAAGCAACAAATAATAACTGTTGTTTGGTAAGGATATGAATCGCATCTAGTGCACTCAATATACACACATCTTGTTTTTACTTACAAATGTTATTTTTTTCCATTCTTTCTGTGCGACATGTTACATTTTAATGGCAGCCTTAAACTGTGTTTTTCAGCATTGAAATTTTGTCCAAATGGAGCATATAGGAATGAACAAGGAACTTAAATCTTGTAATTCATATTAGTTGAAGAAAAGATGTTTGTGCTCTCATAATCTATTTCCCATGGTATTATGGTATATTATCCTCTATTTTTTAGTTTTGCCTGTCAAGTACTTCTCCACACATATTGTTAAATGCTTGTCAGATGGCTTGATTCTTTCCTCAGAAAGTAATTCTTATGATATGATTTATTCTCTGCAGGTTCAGTTTTTCGACTCTATTTTATGCACACAGTGAGTAAATTAACCTTTCTTGTTCTGTCCTTCAGTATAATTGACCTTCAGTTCTGATGTGGCGCCTCTGCTCTTATTTTTTGTTACCAGGAGAAAACACTATGAGTACCTTAGGACGTGGTGTTTTGATCATATGGCTATTTGTTGTGTTGATCATTCAATCAAGCTATACTGCAAGTCTTACCTCTATCCTAACCGTGCAACAACTTGATACTTCTATAAGAGGAGTTGATGACCTGCAAGATAGTAATTATCCTATTGGGTTTCCATGCCGGTTCTTTTGCCGAAGAATACATGGTCAAGCAACTGAACATCTCACGGTCAAGGCTAAAAGCTCTTGATTCTCCTAAAGAATACGCTGAAAACCTCAAGCTAGGCCCTAGGAAAGGAGGTGTTATGGCCATTGTTGATGAGCGCCCCTATGTTGAGCTGTTTATGTCAACTTACTGCAAGATTGCTGTTGCTGGCTCAGATTTTACCAGTGGTGGATGGGGCTTTGTAAGTGCTTCTAACTTTAAGTTGTCTTGAGATGTATTATATTCTAGTAGAAATATAAACAGAAACACACCTTATAATTCCTTCAAAATTGTCAAAGTAGTGTTACATCATGATTTACTACAAGGGTTCCATCCACCGTTCACATAGCTGATAGTACACTCTAAGATTAGTTTTTTTTTAAGAGAATGGTCACGTTTTGAAGGGCGTCCCTGGTGCAAGCGATAGAGCTTTACCGCTTATGACCAAGAGGTCCAGGGTTCAAGCCCCAGCCTCTGCACATTTGTGCAGGGATGGCTGCTGGCTATTTTCCCTTCCCCAGACCCCACAGTGCGGGAGCCTACGGCACTGGGTACGCCCCTTTTAGAATGGTCATGTTTTCTAAGACTACGGAGCCTTCCTTGCACTTATTTGCAGCAGAGGTCTTATGTCCAGAGTGTAGCAACTTCATTTCATTAATTCCAACATAATAGCTCTTACAGAACTCACTCTATCATGTATTTCCAAGGGATTCCCCTCTGCAAATAGACATGTCCACTGCAATCTTAACACTGTCGGAGAATGGGGAACTGCAGCGGATCCATGACAAGTGGCTCAAGACGGACGATTGCCTAACTGACAAAACTGAGTTTGTGAACTCCAACCAGCTCCGCCTTGAGAGCTTCATGGGTCTGTTCCTCATTTGTGGGGCGGCATATTTCCTCGCCCTGCTCATTTACTTCGGCATCACGCTACGCCAGTCCGTGAGACATGAACATTCGGGATCAGCAGTCTCTGTGGATGCAGGGTCACCGACATTGTAAGCGCAACCTCAGTAAATTCATTTCATTCGTCAATGAGGGTATGAAGAAGTTCAATGCCAACAACCCCAACCGCCCAATGAAAAGTGGATAACAAGTTGTCCAGAGTTTGGCGAAACTGTAAAGTTGTATAGTCACCCCTTATTCACGAATGATGATGGTGTTATGAATGGTATAAATGTTTGTTTCAGTTGATTTTCTTTCAGATTTCTCTCGTTATGCTTGCGATGCATCTTCTGGCCACCATGAATTGATTTCACAAGTTCTTTTTCTTGGAACACATTGCTGGATGAAGTGACTAAAGTTTAACAAAGTAGTCTATATAGACAAAAATAATATTTGTCTTTTTTTAACAAAAAATATTAATGTCTATGACACCAATCCATATAAGTGTACATAAAAGTATATCTTATGACAAATGTAGCATTACTTGATTGATATCGTAAAATATTGATGTTTAGGTGATCCAACAGGCAAGCAATAATCTACAAAAATTGAGAAAAAGTTGAGCACTTTCATTACAACTTTCATTCCTGAAGGAGTTTAAACTACTACCAAAATTGATTCAGTTGCACCTGAAATTGCAAGATCGATTAATTTCAGTTGCGCTTGCATCCGAATTGTTTTATCTGAGATAGCAACAACATGCCATCTGGTAATTCCCATACTGAATTCGAGATTTCAGTGTTTGGGAAGTGGATGGACGCGCAGTTCCGCGACGCCAGGAGAAGGGAAGGCTCGTCGGCGCAGGCCACTAACCCCGGTGATCTTCAGCCAGCATACCGACACCTCATTTTACTGCTCGTACCCAACCGCGATTTGTCCTGGGAGACCTGCACGGGACAGAGGAGGGACGCGGGCGCCGGGCGGGGAGTCCATCGCGCGCCGGGACAGATTACAGATTACAGATTACAGCCAGTATCTGTTATCTGTTGGACGCGATTTTAAGCTCCGGATCGGAAAACCGGTCTTCACGGGAGAATCTGTTGGAGATGGCCTTACAAATAGGAGAGATATACTAACAGCATACCTGCAGCTACTACGCAAGCCACACCCCTAACATGGCCGCCGCCGCCACCACCAACGGCGCCCTTACCATGACCAACCCCGCCGCCGCCAACGGCACTCGTGCCCGCACACCGAACGGCTCCCCCGCGTCCGACCATGGCACGAACGGTACCGGCAACGGCGTTCCCATGCCAGACTCAGGCCGGGACCACGTCGTCATCTTCCCCTTCATGGCGAAGGGCCACATGCTCCCGCTGCTCCACTTCGCGACGGCACTCTCGGCGCACCACCACGGGAGCCGCCACCGCCGCAGCAGCCTCCGCGTGACCCTGGTCACCACCCCGGGCAACGTGGCCTTCGCCCGGAGCCACCTGCCGGCGCCGGTGGACCTCGTCGAGCTCCCGTTCCTGTCGTTCCCGCCGCTGCCCGCGGGCGTCGAGTCCACCGACGCGCTCCCGCTCCCGTCGCTGCACCTGCCGTTCATGCACGCGACGGGGCTCCTGCGCGCGCCCTTCGCCGAGTACCTGGCGTCGCTGCCGTCCCCGCCGCTCGCTCTCGTCTCCGACTTCTTCCTCGGGTTCACGCGCCGCGTCGCGGCCGACGCGGGCGTCCGCCGCGTCGTGTTCAACGGCATGTCCTGCTTCGCCTCGGCGATCTGCAAGACGCTCGCCGCGAGCCCGCCTGCCGGCGGCTTCGAGCCGGCCGGGGCCATGATCCAGGTGCCCAGCATGCCGGAACACGTGGTGGTCAGGGCGGAGGAGGTCCCCGACGGGGTCACCAAGAGGGCCGACCCGGACAATCCGTTCACGCGCTTCTTCATGGACGAGATCGGTGACTCGGACGTGCGCAGCTGGGGCGTCCTCAGCAACAGCTTCGCCGCGCTCGACGAGGCCTACGTGCCGGCCCTGGAGTCGTTCTACGAGGTTGGAGCCCGTGCCTGGCTCGTCGGCCCGCTGTTCTTGGCCGCCGCCAGCGACATGCCGGTCGACGGCAAGAAGGAGCAAGACCCCGAGGGCTGTCTCTCGTGGCTCGACGAGAGGGCGGCGGCGCAGCCGGGGTCGGTGGTCTACGTTTCGTTCGGGACGCAGGCGCACATCACGGACGCGCAGCTGGACGAGCTGGTGCGCGGGCTGGTGCAGTCCGGTCATCCCTTCCTCTGGGCTGTCCGATCTGACACATGGTCGCCGCCGGTGGACGTGGGGCCCAACGGCCGGATCATCCGTGGATGGGTCCCGCAGAGAAGCGTTCTTGCCCACAAGGCGGTCGGTGGGTTCGTGAGCCATTGCGGGTGGAACTCGGTGATGGAGAGCCTCGCCGCTGGGAAGCCCATGCTGGCGTGGCCGATGATAGCGGAGCAGCACCTCAACGCAAGGCACGTGGCCAACATCATCGGCGCCGGCGTCAGGATTGCCCTGAAGGCTGGCGCGGACGTCGTCGGAAGCGCTGAGGTGGAGAACAAGGTTCGGGAGCTGATGGACACTGAATGCAAGGCGGCGAAGCAGATGCGGGAGAGGGCGGCGTGGGCGCAGCAAGAGGCCAGGTCAGCGGTGAGCCACGGTGGAACCTCCGCCGTGGCTTTGCAGAAGCTTGTGGAAGAGCTACAGGAGACCTATGATGACTTCGTAGGCAAAGGTGCAAATGGTGTTTAGGTTACAATGATCATTACAGTACCTCTGTTAGGTTTGGTGTTTAGAATGATCATTACAGTACTTCTGTTAGGTTCAGTTTCACTAGGACACAGGGGTCTAGCTACAAACATGTCATTAGTTCTACTATGCTTTTTCCATTTTCATTATATAAAATGTGGAGCATGTGTTCCCTTTACATTAGCTGGATATAAAATCCAGTTTCACAGAATATCAAATTAGATGGAATCCAAACAAACCCACGCGAATCCTTTCCCAGGAACGAGTTAGCAGGACAATTTACTGGTATCAGTATCATAGCCCTTACTCTCACCACCATATTTTGCACGATATTGAACATTACCAATTGTTGTTTGAGAAATTCAAACACCAACCCTTCTTCACGTATTGTTTGGTCCTTACTAGTAGCTCAAAAAATTAACCATTCCAATGGTCATTAAGCTCTGGTGTGCTATGTCTGGGCCGAGCAGCACGGGAAAGACAGAACTCTGGCTCTGGTGTTCTGCTATGAAACAGCGCGGGCAATATCATGTAGATAACTATAGCTTGTACACACATGCAGGTTTGGCCATGGCAGCAATCTACTGCAGCAAGGCCAACTGCTAACTTCTTTCCTCTATTTTCTTTTATAGCATACTGATGAATTTTCAAGCAAGAATGTAAATTTGTGCTGTTTTCTCCATATCTACTAAAGTGCAAAGACACAGCCATCAGTCCATGCTAAAAAAAAGGGGAAGAAATTCAAAAAACTGTGAGCGCAAAACTTCAAGCATACAGCCTTTAAACTATGAGCTAAGAACTAATAATGATCGCATTTACAACTTAAAACTGGTACTGCAACTGCAAGGGCACGACACGTAGGAAAGAAATAAATCAAAACAAATCAGTAATTCATCAATTTAAAAAAAATGAGATGGCGATTATGTCAGTGATGAACAATCACATCCTAACGAGTAGTATGACAGATTCCTGAAGGAAGAGATCAACTTATGGTGCCAATGTAAAACATCAAGATAAACACCAGCAACCTGGCATCCCCAGCTTAAATACAACTGCCAGCAAATCTGGTGAACACCTGGATAATGCCCATATGCACCCTACCAATCACAAGTTAAGATTTCTTAGCAATACAGAGTCCCACCAAAAAATATTGGCAGCCCATTGCTCACTGCACAATTGGCGAACAATAATCTCCTCCGGCAAAGCAGTGGCGGACCTACAGGTATGCAGGTAGGTCCACCGCATACCCTGCCTGGGATCCAGCCATACGTATACATATACGCTAAATGCTATGTACGGGACAAAGACTCTAGCAGCCCAAGCGCCGTGGAGGCTGAAGACCGTCAAGCGGCGAGAGGTTTCTAGTTTGGCACAATCCTCTTCATGCGCTGCTTATTGATCGCTTTAGTTACATTAGAATATTGATCAAGGGTAAAATTATAGTTGCATACCCCGAGCAAAATTACTAGGTCCGCTGCTGCGGTAAAGCCTTTACCAGACACTACCGTCGCTTTAGCCAGTCCAGCAGCATGAAAAGCGCTCGGAGAGCCTAACTCCTGGGAAACTTGAAGATAAATCCATTTCTCTAGACCAAGATCCATTTCTCTAGATCATGGGATGTAGGGTATTAACAGCTCAGTGATGGTATTAGTAGACGACTAGCATAATTTAAGGCACATTGATATATTTCAAAGTAAATTAAGCCTTAATATGGTAAAAATAAGTACTATACAATCAATTCAAGCAAAATAAAAATTACCTTAGTACTTGTTTTTTTTCAGTTTAATACAACATATCATAGTGCAACCAACGAAACAAATGCTCTACTCAGCCTGTTCTTTTGAATTCAATGAACCAAAGAAGTTTTTGCATGCCATTGGCCTGTCCCTGCCAGCCTAGGTAGGCTCTCCTCGGCAGCAAACTAAAACTATAAATTTCTACCGAAATTATGGAGACCTTGAATATGTGTGGCATGCTTAACATGTGGTGTGGTAACCTGTGGTAGTCATCCAAACCACTACGGTGAAGTTGAATTTGAAAAGGAGACATCTCACATGTACCGTTGTGAATAATTCTTAAGCACAAGAGACAAAGAAGGATAAAGTTTCTCGATTATGGACGAGAGCTGCATATCACTTTGAGTACGCTTTCTGCTCAAGAATGGCTATAAAGCCTACAAAGAGTCAGTGCCATTGTTTCTTTGAACGTGGGGGTTGCTTGAACTCCATTGTATACGGAATGCTATAAAGGCACTCTGGATAAAGGCTTATCAGTATTTATTCCAATGGTTACCAGCTCCATGGCTAAAATAGCTACTCAGCTGGTTTACTTGTTGCATGTTTGCAGGCTACTCCATGGCCCTGTTGCCTTGTCATCTCATTGCCAGCAACAAGGAAGTAAGCAGTGTGCCTAAAAAAAGGAAAGAAATGAAAGTGTCAACGAAACTGCTAGTCAATCATGATATAAAAACCAGGGAAACTTAAGTCATAATGCAGACCTAAAAAAATTCATCATTTTGGTTTTTGAGTCCACACCTATGCTTTCAGTTGTATCCAAAGCTTGTTGCATGTGGTGTAGCCACCGCTCTGCAGCTCGGTGGGTAACCAAGAATGGTCGATGTCGTCCTATAAGGGCAGGGTGTCCTGCAAGAAAAGCCAGACAACTTGGGCTTACAAGTCCAAATTATCTCGAGAGTAATGGATAGAAAACACCAAGTAGAAAAGCATAAGCACTATCACTACATAATGTTAACCACTACAAAATGGACCAGAAGCAATAGTGGCACTGAACATGAAGTCACTCATTTCTTCAATCATTTTGGGCAGATCATCTATCCAGAGTACCAGACATGCAAAAGAAAAGCAGAAAATGGCTAAATGAATCTTTTTTTTCACTATATTAGTGACTACAGAATACAAAATCAACCTTAATCGAGGATTGCAACTTGTACCATTAGTGAATTAGGTGCTTCAGGTTAGGATAAAATCAGTCCCCTGATCAAAGCAAGCAATAACTGTAACGAAAAATATTCGCTCCCTTTGGACCAATTGATGAACAAACAGGTCAACAAATGGGAAGAACAATATATTCCCTCTATTCCAAATTATAATACGTTTTGGCTTTTCAAGATACGTCATTTTTGCAATGCACTTAGATATACACTATATCTAGATACATAGCAACAGCAATGTAGCTAAAAAAGACAAAAATGTCTTATAATTTTGTACGGAGGAGAACATTCTTGGATACTCTCAGGTCAGGCATGAAGCACTCAAACAAATATTGCTGATAGTGATGACTATATATTTAAAGTACTGAATCAATACAAGTGCCACGGCGGGGTGCTGCTGAAAGAACCAACAAGGCTGCAGATGGTCAAAAGACAAAAAAAACCATAATGTAAACAGGGGCTGAATCATCAAACAATCATCTCTCCCCTAGAAGTTTAGGCTTAAATAGGATGAGTTATTCTCAACTTGAGCTTTCCATATGGTAACCAGTTTCATGATTTTTTTTTTTTGAATGAACCGGCACAAGAGTGTGCGAGAGTGTAACAATTTCATCAATAGAGAAGAGTAACAGTCCCCTAGAAGCAGAAAAGAAAAACGCTCTCAGTCTAGGCCAGTAGGCCTCCATTAGCAGGTAACATGACTGGTAAACATGTGCAAGTGCAGAATGTATAAATAGAATAGAATATCATGGATCGATCCCCCTATGTGTAAATCTAACTTGTACATTTCAGGTTTCAGGAACATGACTGTCAGTGTGCAAGGACACCAAAACAGATTTTCATCCCCACTTTCATGCTAAGTGGCTAAGACCAAACTAAGTAACTTCTTCCACAAAATTAACCAAAATCATAGAACAACATTCATCCCTCATTTCTTCCACCCAATTTATAAACCACACAGAGTCCAACAGGTGAAAGACGAGACACGAGCTACTTTACCTCTCCTCTGGGAGAAGAGAGGCGGGCCGCCCATGCGCTGGATCAGGAACTCATACTGGTTCTGGATGGCATCCTCCTTCTTCGACCCCGCGAATATCTCCCTGAACCACTCCTCCTCGTCCTCGTAAACCCTGTCCAATCCAATCCGATCAATCAAGACACGGCCATGAAACCAGAAAAATCAACTGAATCGACGGACGGACGGACCTGGTGTAGAAATTGGTGGAGAGGTCGACGAAGGGCTGCGGGGTGCCGCCGAGGGACTCGAATATGTTGACGTCGTCGATGGCGAAGGCGTCCGCGGCCGCCACGCCGCTCCACTCCGACGCCTTGTCCTGCAGCGACTGCATCCTCCCGGCGGCTGTGACCGTGGAGACCGCGGTGGGCAGCGGCGCTTGTTGGCAGAGTTGACTTTTACCGGAACGGAACCGCAGTGAAGGAAGGGATATCTGTGTGTCGTGCGCGTGTGACTCACGCGACGCGCTCCCGGCTTTATATCTGCCGCACTCCACCGGCCAATCGGGTGGCGAGCACGCGCGACCGGGGTCCTCGGGCCCAGCTGTCGGTGAGCGAGGTGAGCCTGCGTGGTCAACGATGATGTCGACATGCTATGTCACGAACCCACGGATTAGAAAAGACGCCCGCGGTTTTGGCAAAAACCGTTTTGCTTAGGGTTTTTTTTTCTCTAGGTGTGGTTTAAGAGGAACTTGTTTTTTACCTATTTGTATATAACAATTAAAAATAATTATTAAAAATTAGCTGAGTGATTCAAACATATGCAGCTAATTGGCTAACCAAATTGAGCATCTCCAATAGTACTAAAACTTAGTTATACAAAAATTTGATTTTTCAACTTTTTCCCAATGAATATTGAAAGGGGGAAAATAAGCCATTACCTACACTTTTGAAAAAATTATTCTAGACAATCAAAAAGCATGTCTACTTGAAGATTTTTGGCCGCACCTTGTTTTACATCAACAATGCTCTCATTGCCGCTACCATTCGACCATCTCTACACCTAACTTGCAACTACAACAACCTACCAAAGGAATATCCATTGTTTCTCTACTTTCATGAAACCTTGGGTTTCGGGGCATTGGATTCTCACCAATGTTTTCATTACTCAAGCGACGTTCTCGCTTCCCAGATCTAAAAATAGAGACCAGATCCAATTTTGGTGAATCACCAAAAGCATTAATTTGGAGATGATAGGTAGTGGACCATTGCTTTTGAATGGAGATGATTATGCCCATTAAGCAAGTGCTCAACATTTGGAGAAGAGATGGAAATGGAAACAATGTTTCTATACAGTTTAGCTTGCAACGGCTAGTTTTTCGTGCAATTGGATGCTAAGTCTCTAATGGAGAAGGTGGCATCAAGGGGAAGAAAATTTTAAAAGCTTACATAGGAGTCGTAATGAACTTTTCAATGATACGTAGTCTTTTCCTATGACAAATAAGGGATTGTGTGTTGTTATGTTACATGGTTTGTATTTTTATTTGCTCCAATAAGGATTAATGTCAAGGCTTTTAAATTTTTTAATCAACAGGACTTTTGAAGAGTTCAATGGAGTTTGGTGTTGTAACAAAAGAACAGCCATAAAGCTCAATGGCATTATTTTGATTGAGTTACTCTTGGTTGTAATCATATAAATAATTTAGAATAATCTAAATTACTCACTCCATAAAAGAAAAGTTGTCTAGATAACCCTTGTGTTCAGTATTTGAACTTAATCTTTTAGTTGGTCCATTCTACCCCTTGATATGATTTTTATTTATTTATTTTTGTATAAGTTGAGTTTTAAGTTAAAATTTTGTATAAAATGATAGGAAATATCAGAAATCATATTAAAAAATAGATTATGAATTTTGATGACTATTTCTATGTACTTTTGTATTTATAGTGTTAATTTATCATTAGATGTTTGAAATAAATAAAAAGCAATGATGGAATTTGTAATTTACTTTTCTAACACCATTGGAGAAGTTCTTTATATCCATACAAAAATTTAAACTTAAAACTCAACTTGTATGTGGACAAACAAAAAAAATCTGATTGTATAAAGGGCTGGACTAGACCAACAATAAGACCAGGAGAAGTAGTTAAAAAAATGGTTTATGAAATTAACTGGACAATGATTCTGTATAGGAAGAGTAATAGATTGGACGATTTCCACTATAAATATGCATACATGCATACTCTCTCATTAGACATTACAACACATGGACGTATAAGAAGAAAAAGAAAAAGAAAAGGAGGGAGAAGGGAACAAAACAAATCCCCTCAAGACAATGGGCCACATACCGGGTGTGAGCCTTGAACCGGCCTTCCCTAGTAAGGCCAGGCCCGTAGCTCTCCATATCGCCGACAAATAGCCTGGCCACAAATAGTAGTGGCGCCGCCGCTCCCTACGACTCGCGTTGCCTGTGCAGGTCAGAAGGTGGGGCCAGGTGTAGCACGAGATCGAATCGAGCGTTGCTGCTGGGGTTACACGTCACAGTGCCTGGATGGCTTCGGGGCCCATTTCTCCGTAGTCCGCACCGTGTGCGACGGTGTGATCACAGCACAGAATTTATAAATCCCAGGACCAGAAGACCGGGCCTCTGCCCCTCGAACACTCCCTCATCCCGAGAGCAAGCGGGCAGCGAGGGACAAGAGTGCGGCGGCGGGCATGGCGAGCGAGAGCAATCGCGGCGGTGCGGACGGGACGGTGGGGGAAGAGAAGACGAAGCACGGGGGGCTGTTCGCGATGCCGGAGATCAGGTTCACCAAGCTCTTCATCAACGGCTGCTTCGTCGACGCCGCCTCAGGTACCTGTATCCCCAGCACACGCTCACTAGTGCGTACTCGTATCTCACTTCTTCCTGCTTCGCCCGTTGTTGCAATGCTGCTTTCTTGCTTCCGAATTCCGGTTCATACCGAATGGAGACCGATCTGGATCTCTGATTACGAATTATTGCTCCGGTTCCTGACACCCGTGTATGCAATCTTTTGTCCTTTTTCGTTTTTGGAAAGATCGAGCCGACAGCTACGCATGCAAGTCTGTAATCACTGGCCAGCCAGCCATGTGCTAGCGATTAACGAGCTCTCTGTGATGAGTAATAAATAGTAATGGCATACTAATACGCATTATCATCAACACTTCTCTAGCTGGCGAATTGTTAGCAGCAGGGCACGAGATTATGACGAGCGAGGAGCCACGCTCTGGATTTCATTTCATCCGCGTGCGTGCATTTTCACGTGCACGAGATTACTCGGGGCAAAATGTTTTTGGCGCCTGAATTCTGGGTCCGTCCGTCCGCGTGGGATGTATACGGCCTGTACACACGCCTGACGCTGACGGAGAATAGTTCAGTGACACTGACACGTACGTACACTCATCGAAAATCAGGGGATCTGCCACGTTTAACAAAAGGGGAAAACGTGGCAAAGAAACGGGGATCTCGTACGCGACTGGACACTGGAGGGCCACGGGCGCTGGGAGGAAATGGGACGTCGTCCTTGCCTACTGTCCCGTACTCCCGTGTACGCCGTTCGTCAGCACCCCTGTGAAATCCGCCATCCGTGGCATGGGTTCGTGTCCTTCACGTACAGTAGTACGTCGCAGCGTGCTTGTGTACAAAACGTACATAAGGCTCGGGGAATCTGTACTGCGCTCGATTTTTTCGGACGGGCCAAGCGGCCATCGCCGACCGCACGCAGGGTGCCCCTGCAGCGTGGCCTCACCCTCGTCCGCATGCTGGCCACCTCACCGCTCTCTGCTACACGCACGCGGCACGCGAATTCGAGGGCTCGCTTCCTTTCTCTCTGTCTCTCTCTCTCTCCCCTTCCTCGCTGTGCTGCGGAGCAAAGGCACCGACGGATCCATGGAGGAAGTGAGCCCCGCCCTCATATGGTTGAGTTGATGCTTCGGTAATTTTCATATAAACTCATTAACATGGTAACCGTATAGTTGCATATGAATGCAAAATTTACATTTGAATTTGAAGTTGTACAACTTACAAGCGCTGAAGAGAAGAATATATAAAGAAGCAAAAGAACGTTGTCAACAAAAAAAAAAGCAAAAGAACGGTGTCACGCTGCTTGATCGTCTCCTGCTGTGTCCGGCCGATCGTCTCCTGCGGTGTCCTGCCGCAGCAGTCCCCAGTGTAGCTTGTATCTTTTCCTTTTTCTGCCCAGTGTGGATGTGTTACACCAAACTGTGCGTAACTTGTTTGGATGCTGTTCAGGCCGGACGTTTGAGACCAGGGACCCGCGCACAGGGGACGTCATAGCCACCGTCGCTGAAGCTGACAAAGAGGATGTCGACTTGGCGGTGAGGGCAGCAAGGGACGCCTTCAATCATGGCGAATGGCCACGCATGTCTGGATCGGTACGATTCTCTACAATTGCATTTTCCAGACGTCGTCTTGACTCTTGACGATGATCATATTAGCAATAGCAACAAGGGCACGCAACAAACATTATTTGCAGGAACGCGGGCGGATCATGACGAGGTTTGCGGACCTGTTGGAGGAGCACGCGGACGAGCTGGCGGCGCTCGAGAACGTGGACGCCGGGAAGCACCCGGCCGTCACCAAGGCCGTCGACATCGGCAACGCCGCGGGCAGCCTGCGGTACTTCGCGGGCGCGGCCGACAAGATCCACGGCGAGACGCTCAAGATGCAGGGCCAGTTCCAAGGGTACACCCTGCGCGAGCCGCTCGGCGTCGCAGGGATCATCATCCCATGGAACTTCCCGTCCACCATGTTCGCCGTCAAGGTGTCCCCCGCGCTGGCCGCCGGATGCACCATGGTCGTCAAGCCCGCCGAGCAGACGCCGCTCAGCGCGCTCTACTTCGCCCAGCTCGCGAAGGAGGCGGGTGTCCCGGATGGCGTGATCAATGTCGTCCCTGGCTTCGGGCCGACAGCGGGAGCTGCAGTTGCGTCTCACATGAACGTTGACATGGTACTACTCTACTTACACTGACAATAGCTGAACAGCTCGATCGCTTACAAAAATTTGATTGCGTTTCCTGCATGTTTCAGGTGAGTTTCACTGGATCCACAGAGGTTGGGCGCCTCATTATGAAGGCCTCCGCAGAAAGCAACCTGAAGCCTGTTTACCTGGAGCTCGGCGGCAAGTCCCCGCTCATCATCTTCGACGACGCGGACCTCGACATGGCCGTCGAGCTCGCGGTCAGCGCCAACTTCTTCAACAAGGTGAACGAACATACATGATGCATTTCGTTTTTATTTCAGTGTTTATATATAGCCAAAAAAAACACGTGCATGGCCAGTGAGCTTGAGCAATTACTGATCAAGCGAACGCACATCGATGATGCATCCATCAGGGAGAAGCCTGCGTGGCGGCGAGCCGTGTGTACGTGCAGGAACGCATCTACAGCAGATTCGAGGAGAAGCTGGCGGAGAGGATGAAGCAGAGCTGGGTCGTGGGAGACCCTTTCAGTGATCCTCGTTCCAACCAGGGCCCTCAGGTGGACAAGGCGCAGTATGAGAGGGTGCTCAGCTACATCGACCATGGCAAGCGAGAAGGGGCCACTCTTCTTACCGGAGGAAGACCCGCCTGTGGCCAGAAAGAGAAAGCAGGCTACTACATTGAGCCCACAGTTCTCACCAACGTCCAGGAGGACATGATCATAGCAAAGGAGGAGATCTTCGGACCTGTCATGTGCCTGATGAAGTTCAAGTGCGTAAATAAACCGGCTCTAGCTTATAATAACGCTGCAAGCTACTATTTGTATATTGATTGATGCGCGCGTTTAATTTGCTGCAGGACTGTGGAGGAGGCGATCTCGAAGGCGAACGACACGCGCTACGGGCTGGGCGCGGGGGTGGTGACGCGGGACCTGGACGTGGCGAACCGGGTGGTGAGGTCGGTGCGCGCCGGGGTGGTGTGGGTCAACTGCTACTTCGCCATGGGCAGCGACTGCCCCTTCGGCGGCTGCAAGATGAGCGGCTTCGGCAAGGACGAAGGCATGCAGGCGCTCGACAAGTACCTCGCCCTCAAGTCCGTCGTCACGCCGCTCCGTGCCTCGCCATGGATGTGAGATGTGATTGGTGGTTGCATTGGACTGCTGCCTGCCTGTGATTGAACTCACGAGCCTCCCCGTAGCAGACCTACAATAGCAGAGGTCAAAAGATATAATAATGAAGTAACAGATGGTGTGATCCAACACTAGAAATTGGTGCGTCATGTACTGAGGATTACAGAGAGAGGATTAAAGTATAGATCAAGCGTCAGTGCGTCACTAGAAATTGTAGTAGATCAAGCGCGCGCATGCACAATGCACCTTCTGGGAACTTTCCTATGGCACGATCACTCGGTCAACGAGTCAATCTCACTCCACTAGTCACTAGAGTTACATGGTCCACGACACGATTCCACGGGGCATGGGTCGTCGATTCAAGTCTTTTGTGAGTCGTAAGGTGCGTGCTCACCATTATGCATTTTGTTTGCATCTTCTTCAGGAATCAAACGAGCGAGGTGGCTTCAGGAGCCAGACGCCCACTACAGCGCCTCTGCTCAATATATTCACCATGCGGCACCACCCCGGCACCCCCGTTGCTCACCGTGTACGTCGTCACAGTTTTCTTCACCGAGCAAGGTGGAGCCATAGCGAACGCGGACATGCGAGCCACATGCGGGGACCGGCGACGCGGCGGCGCGTGGCCGGTCGAGCCACACGTATAGATTGGTGGCGCGACGGACAAGTAGTTTGTGGGTCTAGCCGCCTGGCGGTGTGGCGGCGGCGAAGCGAGGTGGTGCACTGGTGAGCCACGTGCAGGTTTTGGCGGCGCGGGGCTGGGCAAGCACAGTGGACACGTAACACTCGGGGTGAGTGCCGACGAGGCAAGCACGTGGCAGGAAAGCTGGCGCAAGGCCAGCTGATCACGGGCCCGAGGGAGCGCTGATGAGGCAAGCACGTGGCAGGGCAAGGTGGCACACGCTGGGCGAGCGTCGACGGCTAGGCCACGTTGGGTGCCACGTCAGGCCGAAGGCGGAAGAAGGTGGGCCCTATACGTCAGTCTTCCTTCATCAGCTATCTCATCCCACGTCTATTTGCCTCCAAACGAACAAGGAACCGAGTTGGACTCATCCCTCTCAACCAAACATGAGATGAGTTCGACCCAACTGAAAAAAAATTAGGTTGGATCCAACGCAACCCACATGAACCAAACACATGCTAAGAATCTCCAAAGATGATAGGCCAATATTTCTTCTATCAAATCCATCTAGACCTGGTGCTTCGTCTAAAGGCAACATTTTGACCACTACATCAGTTTCTCCAGGGATGAAGGTATCTACCACACTCTTGAGATCATCTGTATTGTTAAGCAAAGAATCAAGGTCAAAATTTAAACATGTGAATTTAGTTGTGCCTAACCTCTTTTAGAAGAATCCCACATCAAACATGCCTCGTCAATATGAGTCAAAAGCCGTTGACTCGGATCATTAATAAGCTTTTGATCAGATTTCTTTTGAAAAAAGAACTTTGTGCTAGTACCACCAAGGGTTACCCATTTCACACCTCCCCTTTGTTTCCGATAAATCTTCTATTTTTATTTTCTACAAGGGAGAGATGAATTTGATTGTCAATTGAGCTCTAAAGTCTCACTCTATGGCCCCCTTTGGGGGCCCCCTTTGGGTTCCTATGTTTTTCCTTCGAAAATGAACTACAATTCCTGCATCCCAAAGGGGCCCTAAAAAAGAGATAAATCTATGAAATCTTCCAAAATTCAAGAGATCTAAAGTAAGCATTTGTGATATTTTGCTTTAGATTAGAGAGATTTATCCCATTCCTTCGGCATTTCCTAAAATTCTTAAACTTAGCAGTTCATTCTGATAGAAATCAGTGTGCTAAACAATTATTCTGCATAGCCAATAACTTTCAAAACCTGAATATATGATAGCATGACACATGGTCTGAAGTTTGTTACATTTGTTACTACTCATAGATATGTAGGTGTCCAATTGCCGAGGTGCATCGATGGCCACTGGATCGAAGCACCTTCTGGATTCATAGGTAAAGTAATATTTGTTACTATTCGTAGATATGTAAGTGTCCAATTTGCCGAGGTACATCGATGGCCACTGGATTGACGCACCTTCTGAATTCATAGGTAAAGTAACGTGACAACATATAATCAGTCTGCTATGTAAACTATAAAAATTCTAATCTAAGACCATATAAATCTAATTTGATGACTAAAGATAAAAGAATTTAAGTACTAAAATTACCCAACCTGTAGAATAGGATAAATGAGAAGTTTAAGTGCTAAAATACCCCCACCTCTGATCATCAGATTAAATTTATACGGTCTTAATTAAAATTAGTCTTAATTAAAATTTTCATAGTTTACGCATCAGAGCAATCGCAGTCCTGCTGTTATCAACCAGAGGAAGGATGCTGCGGTAGGAATCAATTCTCAAGAATTTAACTGCTCTGACGTGCTGTCGTCTCTGAGGAGATTGAATTACCTGTTCACAGTTCGCATAAGAACAGAGGAAGGAGCGAGTTCTAATAAATTGTCGGAGGGAAAAACAGAGCAAGCAGAGATTCGTTCACCAGATCACTCGTAAAAATCGTAATATTGGTCAAAGAGACCAGGTAAAACTACGGGACCAAATCGAAACCATTTGCCCACTGTCATTTACAGTACCAATAAGAGATCACTGGAAATTCGTTACATCCCCACCAATCACGATCCTACAAACACAAACCGCACATCCGATTCACCGCCAATTCAAAGCAGAGGTTCAGCTACCAACGGCGTAATCTGCATAAGGGTAAGGCCATCACATCACAATCACATCACTTGCCGCCGGCCGCCGCCAGGGGCGCGCCGACGGCCTTCCCACGGAGCTTGACCTCGAGTGCGCGCTCCATCTTAGCAAGCACGGCCTGCGCCGGGGCCGCCTTGCCGCTCTCGTACTCCTGCACCACCTGCGCGCGCTCGCTGATGCGCTTGGCCAGCTCCGCCTGGCTCCACCCTTTGGCCACGCGCGCCTTCTGGATTGCCGCGCGCACCTCCGCCGCCACGCGCTCCACCGCCGCGGGCTCCGTCGTCTCGTCCAGCTTGCGCGCGGGCGCCGCCACGGCCGCGGAGTGCTTGTTCGTGCCCGCCGCCGACTTGCGCACCGTCTCCACGACCGCGCCCGACCGCAGCGCCTGGTTCACCGCCTTCGATGACTTGAGGTCCGCCGCCTTCGGCTTCGTCCGGCGCAGGACCACCGGCTCCCAGTCCTGCGTGATGTTGCCGCTCAGCCTACCCGTCGGCATCGTTGCTTCTCCCTCTACTCCTCCTTTCTCCTTGTGCTTATGCTTACGAATTATGATCTCGAGCAGGGTGTTGATGGGAATTTAGGAGGGGATGGAGCCGTTGAGGCATGGATATATAGAGGTAGAGACAAGAGGCCTGGAGGGTGGCAATGGCGGTCGAGAAGGTTCCTGGACAGAGAACCTCGTGTGTTCTGGAAGGTTCAGGGAGGGGCTCGGTTGCATCCGAACCGTTGATTTGAGCAGGATGGCGAAACAGGCGGCTGCCGATTGGTTCAAAAACTTGGCCGCCACGGAAAATGGGAAGTCATTTTCTGGTAAAAGAATTGGCGCCCACGGAATGATCGAATGGACGAGCCCATATATCTTTTTGGGCCGCAGCCCAGGGTAGTTGAAAGAAAGACCGCCAAGAAAGAAAGATCATTAAAAAAAAAAAAACTTGGGCACGCCGCGTGCTGTTCTGTTGTACTGTGACCAGAAATGCTTCGGGATGAAGCAAGATACGATCAATAATCAGATTGCTTGAATATTCTTATTATTTTCCATCTGGATATATTACTAAAAAATAGACATTTTAATCTTAATTTTTAAGAGTTCAATCAAATTTTAAATTAATCAAGTTTATAAAAAACATTTATAGTACCAAGTTTCGTCAGATTGAACTACTGTCAAATTTATGATACAGTAGTGGAAAGACAATCGAACCTGGTTCCATGTTATTACCAACGGTCTACCGAACATTTATTTGAATAGTTGACATTTCGTCCACTCTTTTGTACTCTCTGTATGCCAAATTATATGTCGTTTTTCACTTTTTTAGTTAATTTATTTTACTACATATCTTGATACATTATTACTTATTTGCAATGTAACTAGATTTTTTAGATAATTTATTTTATACCAAAAAAGTTAAAGCAACTTATAATTTAGAAGAGATGAAGTAGCACTAAGCATAATGATGACATTCCTTCGGTCTACAAAATGATACTACCTCTATCAACGAAAGAATACAATTCTTACTTTTTGAGAAGTCAACCTATCATTAGATTGGTTATAAAATATATTTTTATAACAACTTTAGTTAAATACATAAACACTAATACTATTTACAATAAACTTGATCAAATTTAGGCTATCTTGACTGGCATGGATCCCATAGTTACATTCATTTATCGAGAGATTAAGTATAACTATAAGATTTGTACGTGTTAATCTAACTTATTTTACCAATTTTATAATAGATAATATTACTTATTTTGTATCATAAATATAACTTTAGTCAAATAAAATAACTCAAAAAGTGAAAATTACATTTTCTTAAAGTTGGAGGGAATATATATTATTTCCATTGTTTCAGAAATCTATTTATAGAACACTAAAAGAAATGTGGGCGTTTGTCAAACTTAGATAAAAGGCAATACAATTCTCGAAATACTTCTCATGATAAATCAAGTGAATTTTATGTCACCTCATTTTTTTTACCTTATCCAACTACATAAATATTAATGTGGATAAAATTCAAAATTACTAGTAGAGTTTGGCAATGTTCAGTAACTTCTACTCCTTAGCTTACTGACATTCGTCGTCATTGCACTTAAACTACTTCCTCCTACAATTTTAGGAGCTTTCCATTACACGTCGGATCAGTAAACTTATTTATTATATTTATATTTATATACTTATTCAGTTTTTAGAGTCTAAAGAAATTTTAGTACCTTAGCAACGAGGTCATCCAAAGTCAAACGCAGACCGGCCCATCAACTGCGAAGTCCTCGCCAGGCTCCTACCCGAATCTCGAGATCCGCTTACTTCGCTCTTAAACAAAACACACAGACCGACCCGTTTACCCGCAAGTTCGCTCGTTACCTTCCGCACTGGTTGGTGCTGTCTTCTTCTTCCCTCGCCCCTTCCCTCCACTCGCGATCTCGCACCCACCGTCCCTCACCTCCGCTCCCTCCGTCGGCGGGCGGCCGCTCGAGCATCCACTCACGCTCACTGCCCCCAACTACGTCCCACCGGCGCCGGAACCGACGACGTCGCAATGGTAACTTCCTCTCGCCACCATGGCGACCTGCGCGCCTGCTGGTCGGTCTGGTCCGGCCTGCAGTCCGCTTCGCAAAAAAAGCTAGATCCCGATGCAACCATGGCGGCTGGATCCCATTGATGCCTTCCGAGCCGAGATCCGCGGCCGAACCTATGGGTTGGTGCGTGGATCTGGGGCTCGGACGTGTTACGTGCTTATGCGTGTGCTGACTTGTGTTGTCTGTGTGTTTGTTTTTGTTGTCATTGTTGGTGCGGACGAATGGTGATGCAGCCGCTCCGGTTAGAGATCAAGGTAATTTCGAGAATACCCGTCTGAATCCGGTTAATTTGGCAGGGCCTTTTGTTGTCGCTGCTGAGGTCGTTTCTCTAATGGTGATTTGTATTTTGCTTCATCAGAGGAAGCTCGCGCAAAGGTCGGAGAGGGTCAAGTCCGTGGACTTGCATCCCACGGAACCATGGTAAATTTGCTGGTGCCTTTTGTCTTGGCTAATTACTGCAATAGTTAACTGTGCATTTGAGTGTCCCGAATGTTGGATTTCCGGAATAATGGGCTTCTGTTCGGTGCAGGATCATGTCAAGTCTTTATTCTGGCAGCATCTGCATCTGGAACTACCAGACTCAGGTAGGAGGCCCATATCTTTTTGAGTTAGTTAGAGAACGCTCTAAACATTTCACCAACTAGTTAGTGTGATATTGTTTGTTATTTTCATGAGTGCATATTTGTTATTTACAACCTGTATACGATATATGACTTGTAAATGCTAGGCTACAACCTAAGACCAATGTATTGTCAGCCCTTTCCCTTCATATGTGCAGAGTACATATGTTATGAAAGTGGATAATTTGGTTGTGATGTGTCTAATAGTGAATTGTCATGTTGTGGTTGAGAATTCTTATTACACAAGCATATCAGAGTTCTAAATTATTTCACATGTTGTACAATGCCTAATTAGTAAGAATGCACCTGTATCTGTGGGTCTAATGACTGTAGTAAGTGTTCACCTTAAGGCCCTGTTTGGAAGAATGGTATTTTTATTGACATGTTATTGATTTACAAGTGTAATTACTAGTGCACAAGAATACACTTGTATATCTTTTCCCTTGGAATAAGCTGTTTGGATTGACGGTAAAAAATGTGTCTTCGTTGCCCAGAATAGCCACAACTATATGCATTGCTGAATTCACACACTGTCGTCTGCTGCTGGATTCACACGCACAGGTTCACTGAATTCACACACACGGACACACTGACACTGCACACACGCACGCACACATGTGTTCACTGAATTCATACACAGACACCGTTTGCAACAGCTGGAAATCTCAGTGAGCCAATAAAATAAAAAACATGGATTTATTCCATTCTTGTAACCTAATATACCATAGCACTTGAACTTCATGTCTTCATTACAAGATCATTCAAGAATCTGAACTTGTAGTGCAAATAGAACAGTACACATGGTTGTCTGAAATCAAAATGAAAGTCCAGATTTTATCTAACAAACTAACAGTCCGAGAAGAGTAGTGCATAAATAATACTTCGCACATGATGACATATAAAATGACCATAGTTAGACTTTGTTAACTATTCAATTGTACTCCTGAGCCAAAACAAAATGCTTCAGTTTTGCAGTCTTGGACACACTTGTACCTCCTAACCTGCAACATAGACAAAAGGTTTAAATTTGGATAGCAATCAAGTTGTATAACCAGCTAAATCTCTAATCTGATCTGCATATAGTGCTGGTAATCTTAGTACATGACAAGTCAGAATCATTGTAGAATTCTGTCCAGGTTCTTTTACTTTGTGGTTGGCAGCAAACATCCAATCAAGGACAACAAGTGGTAAGGGTCAAAATGGCAGCCAAAGTGCAGAATAGTACAGTGTGAAGGCAAATGCACCAGACTGACCAATGGAGGTCATATGTTAATATTTCTTTCTCAATAGAGATAAATGGAGGTCAGGTACTACCAATGCGGTAGAGAAATGATCAAGGAGGCAATATAAGAATAAATGCATGGCCACAGAGCAAACTTACTTGCATTTGATAAAGCTCCAAGCTTGTTCACTTCTTTAGTCAACCACAAAGCACGGAGTCTTGTTTTGTAGCCTAGAAATATCTCTCTATTCAGAGGATCCTTAAAAACCTCAGCAGCTTGGATCTTTACATCATCTGAAAGATCAACCATGTCCTTCAACACAGCAAGGCATCTTGTCATTGAAAACTCTTGTCCTTGGCATTTATCCTTTGCTTTTGCTGCAGCTTGTTCTCTTTTCAATCTCGCAAAATCTGACATTGTTTCTTCAAGGCGTGGTACTGTCTTGGCATCATTTCTTCTCTTTGGTCTGCCTCTACTTGGTCCAGCAGTCCCAGACATTGAACTTGTATTATCACCACTGTTCTCTTGTTCATCTTCATTGTCTGAAAGATTGATTGTTTTACTGAGATCTTGTTGTTCAGTCCCTGGACCTTGCGTGCCACTGCTTTCCAACCTTTGATGTAAAGATCTTTTCTTCTGTCGATCACGTTGTACATGCTGATCAGAATTTGTCCATTCCTTGAGTATGTTCATCATCGTCATCATATGTTCTAGGCTCATCAAATCTCAATGGAGAATGTTGTTCCTCATCATCAGATGTGAAAGAACGAGCTCCAACATTGATTGGTACTGCCCATGGATTCTTCTTTGTAAAGTCCAGACGTGTCGGTGTCTCCTTTGGAGCTTTGAAACCTTTACTTGTAGCAGCATTTGGTTTACTAGAAGTAAAGCAATGCTTCCCTTCAGCAATTTGTCCTATTAAGACCTCAGGTTAGCTTCAAATAAAGAATCTCTAGCAAGCATGATTTGAAAAAAAGTGTGTATCTTACCTTCATATAGCAGGTCTAACGACTCGTACAATGGGAAACTCTTTTTTTCATACCTCCTTAACTTTGAGTCCTAATAAATGGCAAGGTGATTAATTATTGAAATTGCAATACTATAGTTAATTAAAAGCATATGTAACTTACTTCTGCTATCTCATCCCAAATTTCATCTGTCGTGTTAATTATTGATGCATTACTGTTCCAATTGACACCACTTTTTTTCCGAATGTATTTGATTGCCTTGTAGTCCTTTGGCTGGGTCTCTTTGTCTTGAATCTTACTTTTACTAAACTGTGCATCTGGAAATAGCTTGTTGAAGTCCTTCACGATCCTATTCCAACCTTCTGTGGACCAACCATTTTGACCACAAAGATGGGATCATCTATATTCGTTAAGTATATCAACCAGCCCCTTTTCATGTTTTGTAGTCCACTTTGCTCTATTTGCCATCAAACCTGAGAAGAGATGACAACAAAAATCTGAGATGAGATGAAAACAAAACTGAGTTGAGATGAGAACAACAATCTGATATCATGCAAATCTAAGAACAAAATAAAAATATGAAATGCTCACACACACACAATAATCTTGCTGACTTGTAAGTTAAAGACAAAACAAGACAAATATCTCAAATTTACTGAAACATGTAGATCTGCATTATTACATCATCTGGTACAAAACAAGATAGAATAAATAGTCCAAACTAACTCAGTACAATTGTCCTATCAACTAACAAATCAGGTCGTTCTCCTTGATCTTCTTCGCTGCCTATTTCTTTCATAATCTGTCCACATTCTCTTTGCAATTTCATCTCGCATAGCATTGGCCTCATTTCTCTGACTGCTCAACTGACTACTCAACTGTGTAGCATCTTCTCTGTACATCTCACTATCAGAAGGAAGGGCCACATACTTGTGAGGATCAATCAGAGGCTCTTGACTGCTTAACCAATCTTCATCACCCTTGTGGCTTCGTATGATATTATGCAACACAACTGCAGCTACAGGAATTTTCACTTGAGACTGAATGGGGTAGTGTGTGGCTACTTTTAAGATAGGAAATCTCATCTTTAGGACGCCAATGGCTCGCTCTATATGATTTCGGAGGAGAGCATGTCGAAGATTGAATAATTCTTTATAGTCCCTTGGTCGACTATTTCCTCTGCCATGTTTCTTAAGATGGTACCGTACTCCTCTGTATGGAGCTAGGAAGCCTGGCATATTTGCATATCCCCCATCGACTAGATAATACTTGCCAGCAGGAACACGAAACCCAGATCGAATGGCAGAATTTAAAACTCCAGCATCAGACGCTGACCCTTCCCAGCCCGAAGAAACATATACAAAGTTCAGGTCAAAATCACATGCGACCATTACGTTTTGGGATAGAGTTTGTTTTCTATTGCGATATGGTGCTGCCTCACTCTCTTTCATTGTGACTGGAACATGAGTCCCATTAATTACGCCTAAACAATTCTGCAAGTGCAAGAGAGAGTGAGGGTGCTATTAGCAATTGGGATATGTAACAAAGGGCCATCAAATTATATAACTATGTGACATTTCTACCTGAAAGTAAGCCGCAAAATGTGGATTGGATGAAATTTTCCAGTGGGTCACATTTGATGGAGGCTTCACAAAATCAAATGCTAATGATGAGATTGCATTAAAGCATGCTGCAATATGCCTATGGATTGTCTCTCCACCATGCTGAAACCTATCACATAATGCGGTAAAACTTGCATTACGTGCGAGCATGTACATGAAAATTGCTAGCTGTTCTTCTACAGTAACCCCTCTTGTAGTGTCCAAGAGTTCTCTTGAACTAAGATAATCTGCAAGTGCTTTGAAAATCCGTGCCTCCATTCGAAGATCATGACGACATCGGCTTTGATGGCCCTCAAGAAGTTCACAAGTATACTCTGCACCACTAAGCTTCGAAGTATGGCATGGTACTTTAGATCTACTAGAAGTTGCACGTAATAGTACTGGAAAGATGAGGATCATCATTTCTTCATCTTCTTCTTCCTCAGAATCAGTTTCAGTTCTTGTCTCCTCTTCGATATCCATCGGATGAATGTATCTACTAGCATTCATAGTCCAGAGAAGAATAGTATATATATAAATAAGGAATCTGATGGCATAAATTAGAAAGTTGTACCCAAAGAAAACATAGAAGATGAATACTATATTAGACCATAGCAATGTTTTCCTAGACGCTAAACGGTACACGGGCGGTGACCCTCCGTTTAGCGTTTAGACTGTGTAGACGCCGTTTAGACGGCGTCTAAACGGATTAAACGGTTTTGTTACTGTAGCAAGGTTTCAACAGTTTTGTATATATATAGATGTCAGTTTTACATGTAAGATACCTTGCATAATTCCATGAGTCACAGAACATGTACAGAACATGATAAGGGAAAAGAACATGAGTCACAGAACTGCACATACCTTGCATAATTTGAGTTTCTGAACTTGCATAACTCCATGTCCACTCCTTTGACTCCATATAATCTATGCACATATAGGAGAAAATAAATACTGTTAGCCAAAGCTATAAGTATTTGGCTGTTTGCAAACTAAATTGAAGTAGATTGGTTGGGCTAAATTGAAGTACTTGGTTGGGCTAAAGCCTGAATCTAAACTTAATCGAGCTAATTCGAAGTGCAGGGAAAGTAAATAAGCAGGCGTACAACAAGTAAAGGTGCAGGCGTATCAGGAACAGCAAGTAAATGGAAGAACGGACAGAGCAGTACCTGGGATTGGGAGGCAGTTCGGTCGGAGGAGGCGTCAAGGCTGGAGCTGCTGCTGCTCGGAGGCGGCGTCACGACTGGAGCAGGGACGCGCGCAGGACGGAGCCGCGACGCGCGCGTAGGATGGAGCAGGGACGCGCGCGCAGGACGGAGCCGCGACGCGCGTGAGCTGGAGGTGAGCCTCGTCGCCGGCGCGCTGGTCGACGCGCGTGCCCGAGAGCTGGCGGCGGCGGCGTGCGTACGAGCTGAGCGGAACGGGAGAAATCTCCTCTCAACCCTAGCCTCCGGTACTTATACCCGCCCCAAATTTCTCTCAATTGCCCGCCAACTCTTCCGCGACTCCATTCCCTTCCCGCCTGCTGCTCCCGCCCCGTCGATTTGGGCCGCGGCCATCACCTAAACGCGGCGTTTATTCCCGTTTCAGCGTCCAGAACCGTTTCCCTGCCGTCCTGTTTAGACCGTCTTCAACGTTTATTCCTGTTTTTGACCGTCTAAACGGGTTTCCTGTTTAACTGCCCGCCCAGGCCCGAAACTCCACGGCACCTTGTCGTTTACCGTCTAAACGCGTTTAGACGGCCGTTTAAAACCGTTTAGGAAAACGTGGGACCATAGGGGATGAATACTACTGAATCAGCACTGCACTAGTGTCTAATACTCATCCTATCCTATCGATCAAGCCTGACACATCTTATCTGCTAGTTGAAACCTCAATCACCCTATGCTAATCCCCACATGTATTCCTGTCAATCAAAGCATCAATCAAGGGCTAATCAAACACAATCGAACTCCTCCCTCGATGAGGGTCACCAAGAACAGAACATCATAGGAACTTTGACAAAAAAAAATTGTGAGATGCTAGAAGCCTACCTCACCGTTTCGCTGTGCACAAGTCGCTTCGCTGCCGATCCCCGCCTCACGTAGACTACCCTCGCTCGCACTGCCGGAGCCGAACGCAGCTCGTTCTTGATCTGGCCACTACCTGCCTAGAGCGCCCTTGCAGCGGTCACGCCGTAGATCCGCCGCGTGCTCGCTTGAAGCCTTCGTCAGCTCCAGCGGCGAGGTGACCAGCCGTCGAGGAGTGGTTGGGGGAGGAACCGATGGGGTCGTTGCAGTGGCGGCGGCGGCGTGGTTTCAGGGTTGGGCGCCGCCAGGAAAAGCCCGCGCCCTCGGCACTGAGTGGACGGGAGTTGTGCCCGATAGTTGTCATAATTCTTTCCGGACCTTAGCAGGTGACACTTTTTTTCCAGGGGTTTTGGGCCAAAACAGGTGTAAAATTTTTGGGCTCACCGGTCATCCAAACAAGTTATACGGTTTGTGTCGGAAAAATAAAAGGGCCTGTAATTTACACTGGTTTTGGCCCAAAAACCGGGCTTCCAAACAGGGCCTAAGATGATAACTAATTTCATGCACGGAGGTTGTGAGGAAGTTCTGAAGAGTAGGTAAAGACTTATAATCAAGGAGAGAAACAGGGACATGAAATCTATTATATATTCGATTCTGTAGCAACTTATCAGTTACCATGGATGGAAAAATGTGTGCAAAACCAACTCAGCTGGAATAGGCGGATCAAATTGAGATGTTTGATTTGAGCGTATTAGTGCTTTAATGGGTGCCGAATGGGCCAATTTATTAATCGAGTGTTAACATAGGATACAATTGCCACAACTAATGGGTATTGACTATTGAGGGAATTCTTAGGTGGTTCATCTGTGAGTTCAGTAGAGACTGGGCCATGTCCACTGACCTTTTGCGGTGATCGTACTATCTCTACTACTGAGTGACAGGGATGTGATGAATTGGAGTGGAAAGGACTGTGAAGTAGAATACTATGTGATTTGATGTGATGGTGAGGCAATCCACCAGAGCAGAGTGGGCTTATCAAGGAAAACATGCCACATTGTACAGAGTTTTTCTGTCGTTACATACTACATAGTCCACTGTAAATGGGATTCCGTTACTCACTGGCACTGTCTAAGTCCAGTCTTTTCTTATAGCTGGCAATCTGAAGAATCTATATGGTTTTGTACACCTGATGTAAAATTTGATCTGATGAATTTTCTGTTATTTTGTTACCAGACAATGGTGAAGTCTTTTGAAGTCAGTGAGTTACCAGGTTGCTTTCTCACTTCACTTTTTACTTGTTTTTTTCCTTAATCAGGCAGTAGAGTACTAGAGTGTGTATCATTATATTAAAAAGTCTAAGAAGACTCAAACAAGCTTATTTCTGTTTACACTCTTCTGTATGCATTTGTGTGGTTGTGCCATTATGCTCATGTAACCATGTTAATGGCAGTTCGTTCGGCTAAATTTATTGCACGGAAGCAATGGGTTGTGGCTGGTGCTGATGACATGTTCATCCGTGTATATAACTATAATACCATGGATAAGGTCAAGTTGTTCGAAGCTCATACAGATTACATCAGGTGTGTGGCTGTTCATCCGACCCTGCCGTATGTATTGTCATCATCAGATGACATGCTTATAAAGCTTTGGGACTGGGATAAAGGTTGGATGTGTACTCAAATTTTTGAGGGCCACTCTCACTATGTCATGCAAATCACATTTAACCCCAAGGACACAAATACTTTTGCTAGTGCTTCTCTTGATCGTACTGTAAAGGTATATACCCATTTATATTTTATTGTGTCTAAATGATAATGTACTAATTTCTCACTTTCCTCTTTCCTAGCCTTAACTAGCAATTTTCTGCACTTGGAATTTCTAGATTTGGAGTCTTGGTTCTCCTGATCCTAACTTCACATTGGATGGTCATTCAAAAGGTGTCAATTGTGTTGATTACTTCACGGGTGGTGACCGGCCATATCTAATTACAGGCTCTGATGACCAAACTGCAAAGGTATGACATGTTCATTTGCATATATGAGCATTTTGGACATTGTTACTGATGGGTTAACTTGAATTAGGTTTGGGATTATCAAACAAAGAGCTGTGTTCAAACACTTGAAGGACATGCACATAATGTCTCTTCTGTATGTTTCCATCCTGAGCTTCCAATAATAATGACAGGTTCAGAGGATGGAACTGTTCGCCTATGGCACTCCACTACCTACAGGTTCTTATGCTATTTCTGTTCTAGTCTGTGGCCTTGTGACACTCTGTTTTTGTGTTTCCATCTTGGTATACATGGTGCTCTTGTATGTGTATTTCTATGCATAAGTTCTCCTAAACTGATTAAGTGATTATACCAACCAATTTTTCTCATGATCAGACCCATGGTAGTGCTATCACTAAAAGCAAGCCAACACGATACTGCATGTGATCTGAAGGGAAAAAAACTGTCCTGTAACGACCATGGGATGCAATTATAATTTCTCAGCTGAATTGAAAGCTGTAACTGATTATTTAAGAAATCAAGTGGACTTTAGTATTTAAAAATGAAAACAGTTGATCTATAGGTTTTCGGTTTGCAAAATTCCAGGATATTCACAGGTGACAGTAATCAATCTGCTGATGACTGCCCATCTACATGTTCGATTTTCTTTGATTTCTAGATTTCCCTGATTATGTGTTTTTCCCCACTAAATTGTAACTCAAGCAACTTACCTTGCTGAGTACATCCCAGTTCATACAGATTTTTTTGGCTATGTATTTTAAGGATTCTTTGGTTGGGGGAATGAATAGTCATGGTCTTGTGTTGACTCTATGTGATCTTCGATATCCTGTTGTGATTTTCCATTCTATATGACATAAGGCAGAGTAATAGCAAAATAATTTGCTATTGCTTGTGTAAGATTTGATCACAAAGTTACTCATTAATAGCATAACCTTCTATCTGTGACAGACCAGCTCTTACTCTTTTTAGGCTATGAGTTGAACTTTTCTTTTCGTGGAAACTTGGTAGTAACATTGTGGTTGGTGCCCTTTCTATCTTGCAGGCTTGAGAATACACTTAACTATGGCCTTGAACGAGTATGGGCATTAGGTTACATGAAGGGTTCACGAAGGTATTAAAAAACTTCCTTTCTTGTTGGCTCCAAATTTGTAAGTGTTTTCTTCAAGGTGTCAATTCATGCAGAGTTGTGATTGGATATGACGAAGGAACAATAATGATTAAGATTGGCCGTGAAGAACCTGTTGCTAGTATGGATAGCAATGGTAAAATCATATGGGCCAAACATAATGAAATCCAAACTGTCAATATCAAGTCAGTTGGCGTGGATGCTGAGGTTATCTTTGTAAACTGTGCCATCCTGTTGATAGTGGTTAATTCCATATTCTGATTTATAATACTCTTTTTTTTCCCTTCATATGTCAGATTGCAGATGGAGAACGTCTGCCATTGGCTGTGAAGGAGCTAGGAAGTTGCGACCTTTACCCACAAGTAGGTTTATGTTTGATATTGAGTGGATGCTTTGTTTAAAATGGCACTCCTTTGCTTTATGTTACAGTATATATAGACAAATAGAGGCACTTCCTATAGTTCTGCATGGTTTTTCCTTGCACTATGCGTACTAAACTGCTAATAACACACTAACTTGTCACTGCCTTGGTGAAATTGAACGTTTTCAGTATCTTTCTATCTTTTGTGTTTAGGCTCTTCTTTTCTCTTTTTGCTAGATGTTGCTTACACATTAGCAAGGTATATGCATCTGCTGGTTTCCTGAACTTTCTCAATTAATTAATGATGGAAGTCAGAGTTAATTGGCTAATTTCTTAATTTTTCTTGATGGGGCTAAGAGTTGTTTATATTATGCTTCTAACAAATATTGGATTTTTTCTTTGAATGTGTAAATTCTTTTTCTTTGCTTTTGTGGGAGGAAGAAAGCACTGATTTTTGATAACTTAGTTCTAATATGCTGCGATAGGTAAAAAAATAGCAACTAATCCTTTCTGTTTTTTCAGAGTTTACGACACAATCCAAATGGAAGGTTTGTTGTTGTATGTGGAGATGGAGAGTACATTATCTACACAGCGCTAGCATGGAGAAATCGATCCTTTGGGTCTGCTCTTGAAATTGTCTGGTCAACTGAAGGAGAATATGCTGTCAGGGAAAGTACATCAAAAATAAAGATCTACAGTAAAAACTTTCAGGTTTGCTCTTTATGCGCCATGATTTGTGAGTTTTTATTTTCATTCTTTTTTGTGCTAGTCAATTTTCATCCATATTTGAAATTTAGAAGACTTAAACCTCGCTTCAGATACAGCGATAGTGCCCCTATGTTCTTGACAATAGTGGCAGAGCCAGGATTTCAAAGTTAGGTAATCCCATTTGCTAAGAAAAAAAGTTCCATTCTAACAGTTAGTAACTAGTAATTATGTGCTACCACCTGCTATAGTTGGCACCTTGTTGTTGTCCTAGGCCGGTGGCCAGTGGCAATTAGACGGGAGTGGCGTTTTGACTTGAGAAATAGAGAATAAAGCCCACTATAATGTATACATATATGTATAATTGATGTATAAGAAATTTTTTTGGCATCAAAGTTGGGTATTCTTGGGAATATCCAGGCATCAACGTGGTTCCACTCATGGTTCTTGGCATTGTGTCTCGGGATTATTGAGCCTTATATGCGTCCATTTTTATTGTACCTCAAGGGATTAGATACCATAGACGGCAACACTACGTGTTACATGTTTGAAGAGAAACAATTTAGATTCTGTTGCTTTTTATAGTGACATATCCAAGGTTCAAATTAGAAAAGTTTGTGGCTTGTTTTATTTTATGAAACTATGCACTTAAAAGCAGCTACATCCATTTTTATCGATTGTAGCAAAAGTTGATTGTCAGTTTGGAACATCTTATAGTGCTTATTAATGTCATATATACATAAGCATGGTTTATTATGATTTGCATTTCCGATAACAGTAGCTGTAATTTCAGGAGAGGAAAAGTACAAGACCAGCATTCTCTGCAGAGTGTATATATGGGGGAGTATTGCTTGCTATGTGTACAAATGATTTCATTTGTTTCTATGACTGGGCAGAGTGCAGGTTGATACGTCGAATTGACGTGAATGTAAAAGTGAGTTGTTACTTTTGCTTCAGGAATGAGTACCCATCATGTGTTTTTACTCTTTTTGCCATAATGCCACCTGAATTGATTATTTGTACCTGCTGCAGAATGTATATTGGGCTGACAGTGGTGATTTGGTAACAATAGCAAGTGATTCATCATTCTACATTTTGAAGTACAATGTGAGTTAATTACATCACACATTGTAGATACTATAGCTCACAGTTTTTATTTTGTTGGTTAAGCACATATTGTATTCTGCATCTGACAATGAATCAATGATATATGCCTTTTTTATTATTTGCTAACGCAACTGTCACTTGATAACATCTAGAGGGATCTAGTTTCTTCTCATCTAGATGGAGGGGCATCAGTTGGTGAGGAAGGTGTTGAAGATGCCTTTGAATTGCTTCATGAGATAAACGAACGTGTCCGTACTGGGTTATGGGTTGGAGACTGTTTCATATACAATAATTCTTCATGGCGCCTGAATTACTGCGTTGGAGGAGAGGTTAACACTTAATTTCACCATAATCTGTAGCATCTTGTATGCATATTCGTCTTATTCCTTTGGTTTTAGGTGCTGTCTATTTACCATCTCATGTGCTACAGGTTACTACAATGTTTCACTTGGATCGGCCTATGTATTTATTAGGATATCTCGCTAACCAAAGTCGTGTATATCTTATTGACAAGGAGTTTAAGTAAGCAACATGTGGCATACCTATACTTCTAAGCTTCCTTCATGATGTTCTTTTGGGTTATGACAACACATTTGTTTATTGCAGTGTGGTGGGTTATACTTTACTACTCAGTTTGATCGAGTACAAAACACTTGTGATGCGTGGGGATCTGGAACGTGCAAATACTGCCTTACCATCCATACCAAAGGAACAACACAACAGGTGCCTGTTTGACTGTTCGAAAATTTTGTAGTGGATGTTAATTTAAACCTTTATGTGCCCCAGTGTTTATTTGATTTACTTTTGCCTGCAGTGTAGCACATTTCCTTGAATCACGTGGCATGTTGGAGGAAGCCCTTGATATAGCCACTGACCCTAATTACAGATTTGACCTGGCTGTGCAGCTTGGAAGCCTGGAAGTTGCAAAGGCATGGTGCAATTATACCACTTATCTCTTAATTGTTTAGGGCAAATCATCCAAGAAATTCTCCTTTTCTTAAGTGCACCCTGAGATCTAGTTGCTTTGCAGGAAATTGCTATCGAGGCACAGAGTGAATCAAAGTGGAAGCAGTTGGGGGAACTTGCTATGTCCACTGGAAAGGTATTTGTGTCAAATTTTCATGCATGCGCTGTGCTTCACTGATGATTTTTCCTCTGAATTACTAGTATCTGTATCTCTGACATTTGAGTTGTACTAGTTACTATGTACTTAGTAATTGTGATGGTTAGCTTGCAGCCTTAATAACATTTCTCAGTTTTAGAAATCTTGAGTCCTCTATCATAATTTTCCATTAGATTGAGCTTGCTGCTTCCTTCTTGTCATATATTTGCCCTGTAGTTTACCTTGAACAGCTACTTTACCTTCCTCTTTATACTTTACTTTCCTCTGTAGTGATACGATACACGCAGTTCTCCTGCGTATTTGAGATAAACAGCTACTTTATTGCATATACAATAACTGCAGCTTGAGATGGCAGAAGAATGTCTCCTTCAAGCTACAGACCTCAGTGGGTTATTGCTTCTATATTCATCACTTGGAGATGCTGAAGGGATAACAAAACTAGCATCCATGGCTAAAGAACTAGGAAAGAACAATGTTGCTTTCCTTTGCTTGTTTATGTTAGGCAAATTGGAAGAATGTCTTCAATTGTTGGTTGATAGGTAGGCGTCTGCAGTTGAATGCATTTTGCCCTACTCAGTAACATCTTGTTTGGGACATTATATGTTGACAATTGGTCCTTTGCTGTACAGTAATCGTATTCCAGAAGCAGCATTGATGGCACGATCTTACCTTCCAAGCAAAGTTTCTGATATTGTTTCAACATGGAAAAAGGACCTTCAAAAGGTATCTTCCTAATGAATTCTTTCTCTGCCTTTGTTCTTCCCTCCAATCACACTTCACATGTTCCCATAAAGTGAGGACTTAATATGCTCTCTTTCTAATTCTCTTAAGCATAAATGGTTACCCCAATTTGTGAGAACATATTTCTGCATTGCACTCATTTTTTTCTCGGACACACAGGATAGCTACATATCATTATGTTAAGAAGAAGAGGGTTTGAGAAACCCTTACAACACACACCACACTCACTCCTATAAAAAAGACGTTCAGCGTTAGATGCATGGTACTCGTTAGGCATTAGCTTGGTTACTCTGCGGTCTTCTGATGTTATAGTCACTTCCTTTATTCTGTCTACCCACTGTACAACTATCAGTAATATGAGTATTGGGAGATTAAGCTAACGGGTGGAATATCTTAGCTGTTAATGGATGATTCCTTACTTCTCCCTCTATTCCAAATTATAAGTCGCTTTGAATTTAATACATTCATTTTGCTATGCATCTAGATATAATAATATGTCTAGATACATAGCAAATGGATGAACTAAAAAAGTCAAAGTGACTTATAATTTGGAACGGAGGAAGTAACATTTACCTCATTTATTATGGTGGTAACTTGTTGCATTGAGGTTGATGAGAAGGTAAGATTATCTGTTAAGACAAAGCGATGATGTTAAGGTTTTAAAACAATGTATCTTACTTTATATACTCGTATATGTATCATGATGTCATTGGGAGCACCGTTCGCCTATTACGATATCAAAGGAAAATCAGCTTTGGGTTCAAATTTAGAATTTTGAAAAAGCTGGATTGCATTGTTTTTGGAATGCTTAGAATGCAGGATTCTGATTTGTCTACATCAAATAGATTGGTATCAAGTTGGGATTCACCATGTAACACTGAATTCTTTATGCTGCCTGTACTAACTTGGATCATACAAAACATCAATGTTTTTCCATAGTCTATCTATTGTGCTGATGTGTACACTCTGCTGCTGTCATTCAAGCTATTAGCAAGTGCTGGTTCATCACCTTCTTTTTTGTGCCTTTAGGTGAACTCCAAAGCTGCAGAATCTCTGGCAGATCCTGCTGAGTATCCAAACCTGTTCGAGGACTGGCAGATTGCTCTCGATGTAGAAGCTTCCGTTGCTTCCAAGAGGTAATTGTTAGTCTAATGGAGTATATAGCTCAAATCAATATATAAAGCTTTTAGTACCCTTCTATGATTTTTTTTCTTGGGCACGCAGGAGAGCTGCGTATCATTATATTAAGAAGATAAAAAGGTGCAATACAACCACAAAACATAAACACTAAAGCCAACACACACTACACACGCCACTCTACTAATTTGAGGTTACATGCACGCCTGTTAAAACTCAGACTAACCGAGCGACTCCTCAGAAACCAACTCACTACTCTTCATGAACCGGACGAGCCAAAGAAGAGAGGCTCCGTGCGCCTGCCATCTCCCAAAGACGCCATTTATCACTAGTAATGCTGAGAGCTCTTGACATACTTTCTCAAAAAAGAGAGCTCTTGACATACTAGGAGTCGCTCCATAGAAGACACAAGCATTGCGATGTGTCCAAATAATCCAATCCCCTAGCATGACCAGGGAATTAAATCCCTTCTTTAGATGTTCTGGAATCTATAGATATTGTGCAGTTACTATAGCAACTTAGGCCTAATTTGGAAGCAAGGGGAGCCCAACCCAAGGAGGGAAAACCCTCATAAATAACTAAATATCTTATTCAAATGACATCCCCATGGTGTGTTTCTAAGGGGATTTGTGTTTCCAAACTTGTTTCCTCTCCATCTTCCTCCATGGTCCCCTTGTATCTGGTCGCTTCAGTGTGGCCACGTCATCTTAGCCACTTACCTAGGCAGGTTCCACGAAGGTGATGCATCAACAGCTGCAGCAGTGAACCAAACTATGGCTACTGCTGGAGTGCTGGAGTCTGGAGAGATATGGTAGGAGACGCAATGAGATAATATTTTCAGAGTGATAAACTTGAGACACTGAGCGCATCCATGTGGCGTCTCAGTTAGGGCCAACAGCAGACATGGTTTGAGGTTTTGAGTGACCTTACATCATCCCTTCAACTAGATCTATTACTCTTAAGGTATGCATATATTTTATGACATGCATGCACCCACCTAGCAAATTTACCTGTGCTGCAATTTTTCTCTGATATAACATAAGATTATGGGACCACTTGGATTAATGCATTGGTGTGTTACATGTAGTTTTAAAGACGTACCTTTCATTTTAACTTATAAGCTGACAAGATCTTGTTTTGACTTCTGAATAGGGGTGTCTACCCACCTGCTGAGGAGTACATGACTTATGCCGAGAGGTCCAATGAGAGCCTTGTGGAAGTTTGCAAAAGTATGAACGTGGAAGAAGTACCAAGTGAGAATGGAGATCCTGTTCATGAGGTATTGCAGTTGGGTTGTTTACTAGCCCAATTTGTGTGCTGGATTGGTTTCCACCTTTTGATCATCCCTTTGAACTCATAGGAACAGCTGGGATCAGCTCAGAAACATACGCATATATTTGCTGGTGCCTTAATATTAGTTTTACCACAGTTGCTTCTATAGCTCTTCTACTTTATTAAGTTACTGCATGATGCTGACACCAAATGAATTTCTACAGGTCATTGAGGATGACGGAGTAGAGGAAAGTCAGGAGGATGCTGTTGAAGTTGAACCTGATGATTCAACAGATGGCAGTGTCCTTGTGAATGGGAATGATGGTGAGGAACACTGGGGTATGAACAATGGAGGAACTTTTCATTAGCATAAAAGTAGCAGTAGTGAAGTGTAGATTGTACAGTCCAATAATCTTTAGAAATATCTTTTGATCCCAAGCTCAACAAAAAATATATTTAGGCTAACTATCCAGTGAATGGTGCAAGTGTCTCTATTATACACAGTAGTGTCCTGTATCCCTTGCCCTCACCTGTTATCACTAGAATAGTAGAATGCCAGCATGTTTGTGTTAAGAATCCTCTGGAACAAGACAAGCATATATAGTACACGATATGAACATTCATAAATATCATCGTTAAGAACTGCCTATGACCGAGACTTAATTTATCTGCAGGGCTCACTTTCAAGTATCAAGTATTAGGTATCTAGTGGATATTAGGAAAAATCTGTACCATTGTCATAATTGAAATCTTAGTATGACTTTCTTGTAGAAGGGAACTGTTCAATCATAGACTGTATGCAGAATGCGCAAAACCCCATTAGAAAGCTTATTATTTACACAATGAATCATGTCATTGTTTTGATTCTCTTATGTTAGACTCAGCAATTTGAATTGTCGATCTAAATTATGGTTCACCTCAAAGCTGTTTTGACACCCCAATAATTATCATCTTATGACATGGATAGATAACATAATTATGGTCTTTCTTACTGATTGCTCTTTGATTTTTTTTTTCCTTTTCAGTGCTGACTCCTGACCAATAGTAGAGATATTACGACAACATTCTGCACCAGCGGATTAGTTTTTGTGTAAAGAAGGTAAGTACCATCATGCATATGTGCAAGTCAAAGAAAAAAAATCTATGTTGTATGTAATGTTTTGTAGGCCTTAGTATGTAATATAATATTGTTCATGGTTGGCATGTAAAACAAAATATCTGTCCGCGTGCCAGGGTAGACCATCAATTTTCCTAGTATAATTTGTGGGTTTAAAGTTTAAACTTTCTTCTCACAATTGTAGGTCGCCACATGTTCAGACTCGATAGTCATGTAAAAGAAGTTCCTCCGCAATTGTACAAGGCTGGATGGTAATTAGCATTTGGTCTAGATAACAAATTTTGCAATTCGATTATTTTTGGGTGGGCGTTGTAGATTTGTGGTATGTTATAGATTGTCTACCTTTGTATGTTCACCACATGATAAGATACATTCTTTAAGGTTGGAATTTGTTCATCGACACATGGGCTGCGCCCTGCATAGCATGTAAAAGTTGTATTTTTTGGTCTAAACAGCCTCTTGGTTTCCCCAGTTGTCGATGACTTGATCCTTCTGCCATGATTTGTACTGCCTTTCGAATTGTAAATTGTTTTGACTTTTTAGATGCTCTGCTTTTACTATGTACTGTGTTTAGGTGTATATTTAGTTGTACAATAAAAGTTATGTACTAGGTAGAAGGGCAAAAACAACTAACAATTTAGAACAAAGGGAGTAGACAACTATAGACAACAAAACACATTTTCAGCATTTACGATTTACGGCTCGTTGACAGATCTTTCATTGGCTATTATGTTGCTTGGCCAAGCAAAAACTGGCGTATAGAATATATAAAAAAAAAACCGGCGCAGAATAAGCGTCATTATGCATTTCCTTCCACTGTCCATGGAGAGCTCAGGAAAAGAACGCGTGTTACAAATGGCCCCATCGCCCTCGCACTAGGCCGATTGGCGTGACGTGGGAACCTGTTGCGCCAGCTCTCGTGGATCCGCACCCACTGCACCAATCGTTCAGCTTGGCATTGCCGTCGTTGTCGCCGGTGCTAGTTTCCAGTTTCCACCATGAGCTCTCAGGTGCGTGTTCTCAACACGAGCCATGTCCGTCCCGTGCAAACCGACGGCCTGTCGCCGCCGAGCCACGGCGAGCACAGGCTGTCCTTCTTGGACCTTCTGCAGATCTCCAAGACAATCCAGCGGCTGTTCTTCTTCGACGGCCCTGACCTCCCGCCTTTCCCGTCGGTCGTGAGCGCGCTACGGTCGTCCCTCGCCGCCACTCTCGCAGCCTTTCTCCCCCTCGCCGGAGAGCTTGCCTTCCGCCCCGCCTCCGGTGACGTCGTCCTCGACTTCTCCCCCGCCGCCGTCTCGTCGGGGGTGAAGTTCGTCGAGGCCGAGTTCTCCGGCGGCGCCGACGGCATGCGCCGCCAGACCAGAGACGCCGAGCACGACACGCGGGCGTTCGAGCAGCTCGTCCCGGATCTCGAGGCGACGCAGCTTCCCGCGCCGGTTCTCGCCGTGCAGGTCACAAGGCCCGCCGGCGGGGGCGGCGCCGTGGCGGTTGGCGTGTCGATCCGGCACGCGGTGGCAGACGGCCAGGCCGTGTGGCGGTTCTTGAGGGCCTGGTCAACGGCATCGCGGGAGGGCCCCGCCTCCCTCGCGGCGCCTGGCTTCGTGCAGCCGACGTTTGACCGGCCGGCATTCGGCACCCCAAGGCTGCCGAGATGGCCCGCACGGTACTGAGCTTGGTCGCGCCGGCGCTGCACCTGGTAATGTTCCAGTAATCGACGAGAGTTATGAAATATTTTCTCGTGAAATTAACGCACACGATTGAACAGCTCAGGTCTGCTTCATCCAAACCGGAGATCATGCAGCAGAGCAGAAGAACCTTCCTGCTCGGCGCCGACGAGATCCGGTCCCTGAAGCAGCACATCCTCGAAAAGAGCAGAACAGTCAACGGCGGCGAACCGTCCATCTCCAAACCGCCGAGCACCTACGTGGCCGTCTCGTCCCTGGCGTGGACGTCCGTCGTCCGTGCCAAGCCCTGCATCCACGACGCCGACGACGTCCAGCTCATGATCAGCGCGGACTGCCGCAACCGTCTGCGCCCGCCGCCCGGGGACGCCTTCTTCGGGAACTGCGTCAAGCCGTGCTTCGCGCGGGCCAGCGCGGGCGACCTGCGGCGCGGCGAGTGCAGCGTCGCGCTCGCGCGCGCCGCCGCGGCCATCCAGGACACGATCATCTGTCGGACGCCTAGAGCTGGACGGCCGCCTACCGCGCCGTCCGGCAGGAGAGGGTCGTGGCCGTGGGGTCGTCGCACCGGTTCATGGCGTACGAGACGGACTTTGGGTGGGGCGCGCCGACCCGCGTCGAGCTGGTGTCCATGTTCGCGAGGCAGATGGTGACGCTGCTTGGCGCCAAGGACGGCGGCGTGCAGGTGTCGGTGGCGCTCGACCCGGCGGCGATGGACTTCGCGGCCAGCTTCGTCGTCCCTGTTTCCCTTGTGTTTCCTGCGGCGGCAAGTGATACATAACACGATAGTTTTGGGGTACGTCGATAGTTTTGTATTTACGTAGACAACGTAAACTCTATTCAAGTTCGTTGCATCGTATAGTCTTCCTCACATCTTATGTTCACATGGTCTCGCGTCTGCACGCTCACTCCTTGCTTGCCCTGCTTCGTTCTGCCTCTGCAGTAAGAATCTGCCAAATGTTTAGCCAATCTGTGTCACCGTGCCACGCGAGCTTTCTACTCTGATTTTTAGGGGAAATTGGGTCCTTGCCCGGAAAAAAACTTTTTAGTTTCTTGGCAAAAATTTTTTTAGGGAAAACTTGCAGAAGCCCAAAAACATCGTTTCCGGCCCAACCTAGTGTTCCAGTCCAAAAGCTCTGACCGCAGGCGCAGACTCGGGCCATCAGCCCAACACCGTACCACGTCATCCAGCCAATCGGGCGTGTGTCCTGGCATGCTGGGACCAATCACTGTACGCCACATCACCTCTCTTACGCGACCTTCGCTCCTTCCCCACGGTGGCGTTGGGCTCCTTCTATAACACGCGCTCCCGCTTCCAGTCGGCCACACCACTGGTCCACCGCGCGTCGAACCCCCACTAGTGCCGATTCCGCTGATCCCTCGCCGTCGCCGGCCGGCGAATCGACACCATGGCCGCCGCGCGCCGGGGCCGCGGCGACGGTGCCAACGGCATCGCCCGTCCCCGCCCCCGCCCCCGCGACCTCGGCGTCGGCGGTGGCGGCGGCGGAAGCATGGCGGGCCGCGTGGCCGTCCTCGCCTTCTGTGTCGCCGGGATCTGGTCCGCCTACATCTACCAGGGCGTTCTCCAGGAGACTCTGTAAGCCTTCTCCCTCTAATACTGTCCGAACTCCGCCACACAATGAGAGAAGCTGGGATTATTTGGTGAGTTTGCTCGCCGGTGGTTTCAGATCGACGAAGCGGTTCGGGCCGGAGGCGCGGCGGTTCGAGCACCTCGCGTTCCTCAACTTCGCGCAGAACGTCATGTGCTTCGTCTGGTCCTTCATAAGTGAGCACCCTCTTCCTTTCCTCTCGCGCCGCGTGGTTGACTAATTGCATTTCGCGCAGCGTCGTGGACTCGTGGTGATCGATTCCGTCGCTGTGTCACTGTGTGGGTGGCGATCGCATACGAGGGTTTCTGACTTTGTCTTTGCCTTTCAAGTGATTAAGCTGTGGTCGGGCGGGAGTAGTTCCGATGGCCGCGCGCCGCTGTGGAAGTACTGGGGCGTCAGCGTCACCAATACCATCGGGCCGACCATGGGGATCGAGGCGCTCAAGTACATCAGCTATCCGGCTCAGGTATGGTTCCGCCTGCTTTTGCTGTCTCACCTGCCTTGGTTGTTTTATGCACTGTCCTGGACATTGTGGTATGTTAATAATAGGTTCCGGTAATATAGTTTCCTAATGCTTATGGATTGAGATGTTCTGATAGAGTTGGTTGACTGTAGAGAGCTCTGTGGAAGTGCTTCTTAAGTCAAGATTTAGGGAGAACATTGCGTTGCTTGGAAATGTAGAATACCTAACACCACATTGGCACATTGGGAGTTTCAATTCAACTCCGCTCATGTGATTCTGCATTAGATGTTGTTGTGCAGGTTCTGCATTTCTTGTATCCATTACCTAACACCACATTGGGAGTTTCAGTTCAACAAGATTTGATTTTTTCACCATTCAACAAGAATGAAAAAAATCCTTTCTTCATGTGAACCTGGCCACAAATCAAGTTAGAGGGCTCTTTAAGATCCTCTGAACATCCTAATATTGAAGGGCATGTGTTATGAATTTCTTACTTCATGATGGTATAGGGATTATTTGTATGATGTTCTTGTACTAAGTATGCAACTCATATATGCTATTAATATTTAGATGATTGAATGTTCTATTATGTCAGTAGAATCACAACCATAGGCTTCGACTCATGCTTGCTCAATATGGCAGGGGTTTGAACCACATACAGTTGCAGCCATTGTTTGATATTATGTGTCCTCAAATTTATTGGAAACAAAGGGATAAAGCTATATCTCCTTTTTGAATACCAAGTTCTTTAATGTGCCCCCTCAACTTTCCTAATTTAGCAAAAAGAGGAATCGCAATTAGTTTCTTTTCATGCGGTTGTATAACAATTTCCAGTAAATGAATATGAATCCTGACTAATTTACTGTTGGTGTGAACAGGTGTTGGCAAAATCTTCTAAGATGATTCCTGGTAAGTTTACATTTACTTATACACACTGCATGGTGTATATGTATCCCTACATAAAAGCATTAGCAGCGTACATTGCATCTCAGGGTCACTTGTTCTTTTCTTCTTGGACAATCCAATTTAATTTGTTTCGCTGAGTAAAGAAAACTACAAAGAGCAGAATAAGAGTACAGCAAAAGATAATGCCTTCTTTTAAGTTGAGACATACCCTGCTCAACAATATGAGTAATTTTGCATTAGCAGGAACATGAATAGGGATGTTTTTGTTGATATCCATGTTGGCTTAGTGTGTTTATTAGGGATCATAAGGTATTATATTGCCCCTGAAATCGAAGCCCATACAGTCCTAAGCAAATGAATATGTTTGTGTCTTGCCTTCTTTTATTTACAAAATGAGTAAATTGCATCATAGGTACTTAACTTTTGATGACTTCCCATCTAGATACTCGAACTGAAAAATGTACCGTTCGGGTACTAGAACTGTCTATCTCATACACCAAAGGTACAAAACATGCCGTGTGTGCAGCAAGAGCTGACGTGGTGAGCCAACTCACCCTGCCATCATGTAGTTGCCTTGGAAAATGACCATTGTGCCCATGTGCCTGCTCCATTTGGTAAACCGCGCGGCCTTCTGTCGCCTTCTCCTCATGTAGCCCCGTGTAAACCGGCCTGGGCACAAGATGCTGTCGCAACTCCCCCTGCGATCTGCCGCTTTGGTCGCTGGCCAATCCAGACCGAGGCCTAACCGCCTAAGCCTACAGTCCAGATGAACGATCACGCAGGCCATCAGCGGCAAAGCCCTCTCTGTTTCAGTCAAACATGCAACCTGCCATGCCTCTCTCCTCTTGGTCAAGCGAGCACCAGCTATTTTTAGAACAAGCAGGGAACAATAGCAGCAGCAGGCATGCAAAGGATTTTGCCCCTTCGTGATCCAAATGGAGTAGGCAGCATGCAACTCTCCTATTTTTGGTAGCCAACGATGAAACACACCGAGTGATCTACAACTCGACTCTCTACTCGAGACCTCGAATCAAATGACGAGTTAGCCACCGCCCGCCCTGCTACCCTGCCGTGCTAAGGCCAGGCCAGCTCCGTGAGCCACGGCCACGCGTGCGCCCGCCCCGCACCAGACATGCATCTCCCAACGCCATGGACGGAGGTAGAAGATGACAAGCGGGGTCATATGAAAGTGAGACAGCAAGAGGGAGAAAATGGCCTCAAAGAGATCAGGAAGGAGCATAAGGGTCATTTCCCATGGCATGTACATGCTGGCAGGGTGAGTTGGCTCGCCACGTCAGCTCTTGCTGCATGCGTGTTGTGTTTTGTACCTTGGGTGCACAAGACAGATAGTTCTAGTACCCAGACGGTACATTTTCCAGTTCGAGTACCTAGACGGGAACTCACCAAAGGTTTAAGTACCTGCAGTGCAATTTACTCTTTACAAAATCATCACAGGATGAATACTAATTAAGGTGTTTATCTTTTTCCAACTGAACTCATGGGCATTCTATCTATTATGTCTCCAGTATGCTGTGAGTTGTTGGATCTTATGTGCATTGCTTGCCAACATTGCATGCTGCATATATTTGATTATTCTCCTCTGACTAGCAATTCAATTTATGCAGTAATGTTGATGGGAACTCTTCTCTATGGTGTGAAGTACACACTTCCAGAGTATTTTTGCACCTTTCTTGTTGCTGGCGGTGTGTCCTCCTTTGCATTGTTGAAGGTAAGATGATCTTCAATTTGTTGATTCATCAACTGCCATACTGATTTCTGGTGCATCGGATAGCCTTCTAACTCATCTAGTTTGCACCTTCTCATAACCTTGATGATGCTGGAATAAGTCCAAAACAGGATGAAATTTATACTGACATATTTTATTTTAAAAATGAAACAGTTGGGGTAAATTTTTATTCCAGAATTAAACCTAGAAAATATAGAAAATATTTACTTCATATGCTTTTTCTTCGGTGTCCTTTATTTTTATGGAATAAGACTTGCAAGGCTGATTGATCGTTAGATCAAGAACTCTGTGGTGTTTGGTTATGGCATGACCTGAAGGAAAACTATCTGAATTGTGCATACCATTATTTCAAATGGATCACTATTGGTTTTATTACACCTGTAGCTTTTTAACTATACTGCTCTGTGCAAGTGCTGAACTTCTAAATCTGTTTTCTGCTACTTATCAGACAAGCTCCAAGACAATTAAGAAGCTCGCCAACCCAAATGCACCTCTTGGCTTTACATTGTGCTTCCTCAACTTAGCTTTTGATGGGTATACTAACTCGACCCAAGATTTAATAAAGTCAAGGTAATTATATCCTCTCTATTTCTTACCATATACCAAGCCATTATGAAATCTTGTGATCATTATTCTAAAGAAAAGAAATGTTTGTTGTAGGTACCCAAAGACTAACCCATGGGATATAATGCTTGGCATGAACCTCTGGGGGACCATATATAATGCTGTAATTATGTTTGTTGCGCCATTACTACTCAATAATTGGCCGTATGCAAATGGTTTTGAGGCATTGAGATTTTGCCAGGAGAACCCAGAGGTGGCCTGGGACATTTTCCTGTTCTGCCTATGTGGTGCCGTGGGGCAGAACTTCATCTTTTTAACCATCAGCCGGTTTGGCTCTCTTACTAACACAACAATCACTACCACCCGTAAATTCATGAGCATTGTGGTTTCATCCGTCATCAGTGGCAATCCATTATCTTTGAAGCAATGGGGTAGTGTTGTGATGGTCTTTTTAGGCCTCTCTATCCAAATATATCTCAAATGGAAGAAAAAGAAGGGCAAAGGCCACAAGGAGTAAGCTTGATTCTTGCGCCGTTTCTGATTTGCAACTTTAATTGGACAGATCTGTTGTGAGGTTGACCAGGATAACGTGAATGCAATCTGTTGAAATTAGGAGACTTTACATGGACTATTATGAGCGATACCTATTGTGAGGCTGTGAGCTATTGGTAACAACTCATGGTTTTCTGTTCTACAGGGAGATGCAGCAAATTGTGTTGCATTGAGAGCAAAGTTGTATGACCAGTGTATTTTTGTTCTGCTCTCACGAAAGTAATCTGGTGTAGAATTAAAATTGCAACATCTAGATTTTTGTTCTAATTCATGTATACCTCTTGTGTTTGTAGTAGTAATGTTTTGGACATTTTGGAGACGACTTAAATTTGAACTAAGCCACAAGTTATCTGGATGAGGAAAATTGGTCTAGGAGTGTTTATATTAAGGATTTTGGATGTTTATCTTCCCAATTATAGTGAATAGAGATGTTATGATAACATTACTCATCTTTGTAGCAAGAAATATGAATACAATGAATGTAAATGACAAGTTGATATTGGTGGATTCCATATTTTTCATTGTACGTCCATATTTTTTGGCAATTGATTTTGCATAAGAGATTGATGTGTTGTACAGTTAGATGTTGACCTTGTGAATTTGTCTTACGCTACTAGAAGAAAATACCCACCTAATAAGCAATATAAAGAATACACCATAACTGAAGACAGTAACCCATTGAATATAGCAATTTCTTTCTTATTTGTGGAGCAAAAGTTTAACTGTTGATTCTTTTTTGCCTTCCAAATTTGAAATTGACTTTAAATTTTGAACTTGAAAAATTCATTGAATGAAGTGGAGAAGATGGTAGAAGCACAAGACTTCAAATCCAATCACACTCGCATGTTTTCCTCACGGACAATGTTACGTTTAAATATTAGGTTAGAGATAGAGATAGAATCTTAAGAGTTATAATAGGTTTAGACCTTTTATTATAAATTTAAGTTTTTTATGCAACGGCTAAAATTTAGCGAAAGCTGACATCCACAGCTAAATTTAGCTGGATTTAGTTATTTCAACCTAGCTAAAGCAAACTAAAATAGAAACTTTTAGCTGGATAATTTTTTACTTTGAAAATTTAGCTAGCTAAAACTTTAGTTATGTCTATCTAGAAAGCCAAAATGACTATTTGGTAATAATAAATAGCTATCGTGTTATTTACTGGGGCCATCTCGCTAGTTACTCCCTCCGCTCTAACTTATAGTTTGTTTGATTTTTTAACGATCACGTGTCTTATTCAAAAAAATTATATAAACATAGTCAAATTTAAGTTATTTTTTAAAAAAACTTGTGTTAATAAAATAAGTCATAATAAAAGAAATAATATTTTATATAATTTTTTAAATAAGATAAATGGTTAAATTTAGGATTAAAAAATCAAATAAACTATACACCCTTGGTCTTAAATTGTAAGTCATTCCAAGAATCTTGGAAAGTCAAACTATTTTAAGTTTGACCAAAATTATAGAAAAAATAAAGAGTTATGACATCAACTAATTATACTATAAAAATATAGTTAACAAAGAATCTAATATTATTTAGATGATATTATAAATATTATTATCTTATCGTATAAATTTTGGTAAAATTTAAGATGCTTTGACTCTTTAAAATTCTTAAAATGACTTGCAATTTAAGACGGAGGGAGTAACTTACCACAAAGAGAGTACGTAGTCTCCGAATTATTTGAATTAATAACCGCAAGAAATAAAGACGACGAAGTTAGTGTCTCGATTGCTACCGTCAATGAGCAGCGGGCTCATTTCTTGTAAACAAACATTATTAACAAGAATTGCTCATGGTAAAATCCGTTTTTATTTTGACCATATGCGTGACACATCGGTGCGTCGCGCGCTCACAAGTCACAGCCCGGACGCAAATGCTCGGAGATTCCTCTGCGACGTCCCCCCGACGGCGGCCGCCTCTTTGGCGCGCTGGCCCCAGCGCTCTGCTCGCACCCTCAGTGCGGTAGCACTGTCCGTGCTTCCCATGACCATCTCGACGCATCGCTGGAGCTCACCGCGCTCCACCACCCCGTCTCCGTCCACCCGCGCCCGCACGCCCACGCCCGCAGATGCCTCCACCAGTGCCGCCACGGTCGGCTGGTCCCCCCACCTCGACACGGCCACCATCGGCACGCCGCCCGTGATGCTCTCCAGCGTCGAGTCCCACCGGCAGTGCGTGACAAAGCACCCGACGGCGCCGTGCGACAGGACCTTCGTCTGGTTGCACCACTCCACCACCATACCCTGTCCGTCACTCCCACCACTGCCGTTGTTGCCGCCCTTGCTGCGCGCCACCAGGAGGTACGGGCGGCCGGTGGCCTCCAGGCCGCGCCTCAGCTCCTCGTCCTGCCGCTTGCTCAGCGAGAGGACGCTGCCGAAGGACACGAACACCACGGAGCGCGGCGGCTTCGTGTCCAGCCAGTCCACGTACGCGGTGGCGTCGTTGGGCTGGAACAGCTCCACGCACGGCCGGCACGGCTCGTCCACCACCACCGGCCCAACGGCGACGAGGCTGAACCGCGGCACCGCGCGCAGCGCCTCGGGTTCCAGCGCGTCGAACGTGTCCACCAGCACCGTCGTCGGCGTGTGCTGCTCATCCAGCGCCAGGAAGATGTCGCGCAGCATGTCGAGCGTCAGATAGTTGCGGCTCGCCGGCGAGGCCATCGACGCGAACGACGGCAGCGCGTCGGCCTTGAGTGGCGGGAGGCCCGGCAGGTGGACGACGGCGTGAGGGTCCGGGTCGCTCAGGAGCGCGTCGTGGCCGTGGAAGTAGTGGTAGTACACTGCGAACACGGTGGCCGGCTTGACCCAGTACAGCGCCGCGGGGACGCCGTGCGCGCGCGCGACGGCGGGGACCCACCCGACGAGCGCGGTGTACACGACGCGCGTCACGGGGTGCCCCCGCCTGGCGAGGCGGGCGACGATGGAGGCGAGCGTCTCGGACCCGACCTCGCGCGCGCGCTTCCTGTATGCGGCGCCGACGCCGACGCCGACGCCGACGCCGCAGTGCGCCTCCGGGTTGAACCCGGCGTCGAAGCCGTCAGAGTAGGGGATGTACGAGACGACGCCCTGGATGACCTCGCCGTCGGGGCACGTCAGGTGCGGGAACATGTCGCGGTGACCGCTGACGGCGGTGGAGAAGGTGACGCGCGCGTTGGGCATCGCCGCCGCGACGCGCACCGCCAGCCGACGCGCCGGGTTGATGTGGCTCTGCATCGGATCGGCCACGAACAGGAAGTGCTCCTGCCTCGATCTGGCCGGCACGTAATCATGAGGTGAGCTCACCATCTTCGTGCCTAGTACTGCTCACAACGAAGTTCATATGAGTTTGTGATTGTGACCTTCCAAGAACCGCCTATTTATACGCTTTCCGATGAGATTTAGGAGTGCGCATATATTCATATGATTGGCCTATAGAAATCCAAAGCCGTCTATTCGTCTGACTGTGTCATTGCTCTATGTTCGTGAATGACATCTCGAGACGAATCGGGCGGCCGCCGGCTAAACTGTCTGCTCAGTAGGAGTGGGCGTTGTCGCCGTCGAGTCTGATCCAAAGATTGTGAAGATAAACACGTCTGCATCCAGCTGCTGAAAATCTATGACATTCTACATGACGATGTCTCATGTCCGTCCAGTAAAAAGCTGGACATAGTATGAACATATGCAGATACATTGTACTTGGACTGTGTAGTCACCTGGTGTCACATCAGAGGTTATGTATTCTTATGGAGGTACAATATTTGGGCATCGTTTAGTTTCCCAATATTATATAGGTCCTATAGTATTTCGTCTATATTTATAAATGATTGTTCAAACATTGATTAATTAGGCTTAAAACATTCATCTCGCAGAGTAAAACCAAACTGTATAATTAGTTTTTAATTTCATCTATAATTAATACTCCATACATGTGCCGATATTTTAATATGATGGAGAATATTTTTTTTACGTAATGAAATTTGGAGCAATTTGGGAAACTAAGGCCTTGATTAGTTCCCTAAATTCACCCCCAAATTTTATTATGCAGAATTCCTATTCCCCATCACATCAAAATGTCGGCAAATACATGGAGTACTAAATATAGATAAAATTAAAAACTAATTACACAGTTTTAGTGTACTTTACGAGATGAATATTTTAAGCCTAATTAATCAATATTTGGACAATTATTACCAAATAAAAACAAAACTGCTATAGTGTATGGCACTATGTTCCTTTCCCCGAAGTGTTCCTTTCCCCGAATCGGCAGGCCGATTCGGCCAACTAAACAAGGCCTAAATAAGGCCTTGGTTAAATGATGGGATGATGGGATAGATCCATTCCGAAATTTTGTTTGGTCAGAGGTATACACGATTGGTAGGTTTTAACACAACAAATGGGATGCATATGTTACATCCTGTTCAGAGCTCCGCTACTGAATTCTCTAGCTCTGCTCCGTGATTCTCAAGTGGAGTGATTGTTCTACTTGACTATACCGGGGGAGGAGTTGCAGGGGGACATGTGATAATTGATTGTAGATTGATTCTTACGGATTTTGAATAGGGAGCCATTTTTTAAGCTCTCACCTTCCATAGTAAATGGAGAAGTTATTCCTGCTTGCTCCCCACCAAATGTATGCGAGATTTGGTTGTTTGGTTAGGTATGAGTGATTCTCAAGAATCTATTCTAGTTATTAACCCTATTAAACGACGACACCTTATTATCTGCCTTTTCTTTTTCCTTGTTCCTCAAGCCATAGGAAATCACTACAAACCCATGCCAAACCAGTCCGCACTGCTCTTTTCCTCTCTCACGCTCATACCACCACCTCTAAGCTTGGCCATTGCCATTCCTGCACCTTGGTTCTCATCTCTAGCGCTGGATATTGCTCTCGTATGATGTTCTCCTGAGCTTTTCCATGTCCATGCCACTCATGTCCTGCTGCACCCCTCCTGTGTCAGAGCTCACCTATCACACATCACCGTTCTCCTCCCTAAGTTGGATCACGCCTATGCCCCCTCCATCTCCGTATGCTCACTCCTGCACTACCGCCACCAGTTCCATCAATCTGGCTCGAGGAGAAGTTGTACGTTACCTTTTGTGTTTGCTTGAACTAGGGGGACAAACACAACCCACATCTATGTTGAATACTCTTTGTGGAATGAACTCAAACCTCGACCTCGTCCGCCAATTTTGTAAAGCCTGAAACAAATACCATAAAAATGCCCCAACCCAACTCAGGCAGACCAATATAGGGTTTATTTGGTCAGAAAAAAGTTTTTTCAACAACGATGTTGTATCATACTTGAGATTCTATTATTAATTCTATATCATAACTGATTGGAACATAATTCATAAGATACTGAACCTCACACCTCTTTACAATATTCTTTGGATAAACATGATCTCTTTCAATCTATGTTAATTAGAGTGAAGATGAATTAGTTTTATATCACAATCACTTCCAATGTATGCCCTGTTCGTTTGGTCATATTAGCACTTTCAGCCAGCCATTCAACAGTGTTTTCTTTCATAATAAATCAACATAAACAAAATTCTGTCAGCTAGAAATGACCAAACGAACAGGACATATACTAACCGATGAAGAGGACTCCTATGTTTCTACACAGTTTGTTCTCCAAGATTTTAGATGGAGGCAGCACAACATATTTGGCCCTAGACAATTTTTGTTTTCTAATGCCTTGGAGGCTACTTTTTTTTTAAAAAAAATGGGCCTCCGAGGCTATTCCCAGTGAATGATACAACATGCTACAACAAAATGATGCCACATAAACTTGATACAATTATAGACAGACGCTCACATACTATACACACTCACATTGATCGCTATGAATGCATATGCACGCATTCTACCCCTATGAGCACCTCTTCAAAATTGACCAACATATCTCATGTCTAACTAAAGTCACCATCCGCGTCTCGCTATCAACGAGCACGTCGTCTACTATTAAAAGAGAATAAAAAATTTAAATCTAGAATAAATTTAGGAGGCAAGCACACATGTCAAGTCAAGAACTTGGACCCAAATAGAAAAATTCCACTACACTTACGTTCATTTCACAACTAGATACAACACTTTTTTTCGAATAGTTGGAATCTTTGATAATTGGTTAAGTATATAAGGAGAACTAGACCCAAAAATCACATAACACTGCCCTTATCTATCCACCTGCTGACCTGCACCACTCACAGCATCTGACCAATAAGAGGTGGCAGAGCCCGTCGACTATCATCATTACTGAGCTAGCCACTGGTGACTTAGCAGCTCTGGCTCCACGAGAATGGACCTCAGCCATGTCTTAAGCCATGAGACAAGGTCGCATCGAAGCACCAAATTGCCAATTGGAAATGCCAAATTAGGAATGCCCATTGCCCAGGGCAGCTGGCTTTGGATCCGCAAGAGCAGCACAAGAGGATGCACACATAACTCGGAGGTCCTACTACATTCATTTTTAGAACTTCCATTCACCGCCAGAAGCCTTCGTCCCCATGGCCACCATGCACCGACAGAAGCATCAACCCCACACCGTCATGCCAATGTAGATTTGGTTACGGGGTTGTCGGATCCACCCACCATCCTCCATACAGGTGCGTTTGGTAGAGCTTCTACGTTAGCTTCACAAAGTTGTTTTCAGCTCCTCTAGCATGCATGATTCTCTAGATGAAGTTTCACAAAAAAAAAAGATTCTCTAGATGAAGTTGAAAAATACTAGCTTAGCTCAACTTTCCCTCTGCTATCTCCTTGGAGAAGCTGTTTTACTAAACATTTATGAGAATAGATTCAGCTCTACCGATAAAACTATTTTGAAGTAAAACCAACAAAAATTGATTCACTAGTGAAACTTCAAACATACTCTAGGTTTACAACCTACCCTTCTCGGTTCTCGCCGACATGTGGGCGCCACCACATCTTGCTGGACTGCTGCACTACAGTGGGCTTGGGCCATAGCGGTGGTGCGCACCACCACGCCTTGATGGACCGGTCCACTACAACGTGCTTAAATACGTGGGTGCCGTGGTTGCTAAGCTGGATTTTACTATCGCCACTAAATAAGTTGGTGCGGTGGTTGCCAAGTTGAAGCTAACCATAGTCAAGTGATCTTTATTCATTGGTACTAACCGCTGCAGCCTGCAGCTAGACCAGCCATAGATCGCTTTCACCAGCTCCTCTGCACCAGTCCAACAATGGAGAAGCCACCTCCCCCTCAGCAGCAGCACTTCCTGTTCGTGACTAGCCCGTTGCAGGGCCACATGAACCCGACGCGCCGCCTCGCCGGCCTCGTGACGGCGTCGAACCCGGACGCGCGTGTCACCTTCTCCACCGCCGTCTCCGGGCACCGCCGCATCTTCCCGTCGCTGGCCTCCCCCGACGAGGAGGCAGTGGACGCCGCGGGCCTGCTGCACGCGCCCTACTCCGACGGCTTCGACGACGGGTTCAATCCGGCGGTGCACGGCGGCGCCGGCAAGTACAGGGCCCGCGCCAGCGCCACGGGGCGCGAGACGCTGTCCGCCGTCGCGGCGCGCCTGGCCGCGCGGGGAATGCCCGTGACGTGCATGGTGTACACTTTCCTCGTGCCGTGGGTGCCCGACGTCGCGCGCGACCACGGCGTGCCCGCCGCGCTCTTCTGGATCCAGCCGGCAGCCGTGTTCGCCGTCTACTACCACTACTTCCACGGCCACAACGCGGCCCTCGCCGCGTGCGCGAATGGACTGGATCCGGACGCCACGGTCAACCTGCCAGGGCTGCCGCCGCTCAAGCCTGACGCGCTCCCGTCGGTCGTGTCCATCACCTCGGCGGAGCACAGGCACCACGTCGTGCTCGAGATGCTGCGTGACCTCTTCGTGTCTCTCGACGAGCACAGGCCCAGGGTGCTCGTCAACACGCTCGACGCGCTGGAGCCTGACGCGCTCCGCGCGGTGCCGCAGTTCGAGGTCGACGCCGTCGGGCCCGTGGTGCCGGCGCCGGAGGACGATGTGTTGTCTCCGTCATCATCACGGGCGGACCTGCTACACTGCCACGACGCCAAGGCGGTCATGGAGTGGCTGGAGACGAAGCCGGCGCGGTCCGTGGTGTACGTTTCGTTCGGGAGCATCCTCCCTGTAAGCAGTCGGCAGGAGGAGGAGATGAGGAGAGGTCTGGAGGCGACCGGCCGTCCATACCTGTGGGTGGCGCGAAAGGCCGGCGACGGCGACGGTGGTGCGAGCCCGGAAAGCAGCAGCGCAGCCGACGGCGCGCAGCAGGGGATGGTGGTTGAGTGGTGCGACCAGGTGCGCGTGCTGTCGCACCCGGCGGTGGGGTGCTTCGTGACGCACTGCGGGTGGAACTCGACGCTGGAGAGCGTGACGCGGGGCGTGCCGATGGTGGCCGTGCCGCAGTGGACGGACCAGCCCACGGTGGCGTGGCTGGTGGACGCGCGCATGGGCGCCGGCGTGCGCGCGCGCGTGGACGGCGAGGGCGTGGTGGAGCGAGGCGAGGTGCAGCGGTGCGTGGAGATGGTCATTAGCGACGGCGAGGCCGCGGCGGCCATCCGGGCGCGTTCTGATCGTTGGAGAGAAGTGTCGCGTCAGGCGGTGTTCCGCGGCGGGACGTCGGAGAGGAATCTCAGAGCGTTCGCGTTGGGTACGGCTGTTGTTACCGATGCCTGATCGACCGGGGCACGAGATTGCTGTTAACATTTGTGCACACGATGCGTGGACATTTCCACACGTGAACTCAAATAAAATGCGTGTTTTGTCCATCTATCTGTGCTTCCTAAATTCAAAAAATCATTTTCCACCCCTTCAACTGCAATACGGAGGACAGCAGCTTGCCTGTTTCAGGCTTTCGATTTACTAGCTGCAACCGAGTTCAGTGCGAGATCCAGTCAGATGCTTGAACTTGGGAACAATCACATGGGCAGTGCTCGACCATGACAGCTTTTCTGAGTACAAATCAGCAGATTCCCGGTCGATCGGCGCCGATCGACTAAATGACACACAGACACAGTTCATTGTCGTTTGTCATGCCACTCTTGGAGGAGCGCTGCTCCATGACACACACGTTCCTGACTTCACTGAATTCGGACGGACGACAGAGGCACATCACATGTCGCCCTTCAGTTCACGTGCTGCTCCTTGCACCGTCAACAAATGCCACAAGATTACAATACGACGAGCCTCCTTTTCCCATAGCCTCCGCAACAACCCGCTTCCACTCCCCCGCCACGCGCCTCACTTCCGCAGCGGCCGTGCCGTCCCCCATGACATCCTCGACGCACCGCCGCAGCAGGCCAGCACCGTCCACCTCCGCGCGAACGCCGACGCGCCACACGTGCTCCACGAACCGCGCGTTGGTGCTCTGCTCCGAGACCTTCGGCACGCACACCGTGGGCACGCTGCTCGTCACGCTCCCCACCACCGAGTTCCATCCGCAGTTCGTGACGAAGCACCCGACCGCCGGGTGCGACTGCACGTTCGCCACTCCACCATCATGCCGTTCTTGGCACGCTCACCGAGCTCCGCCTCGGTTTCCGCGAGCATCGCCCTGTTGTCCTTTCGGACCACCACGAGGTACGGTCTCCCGCTCTCCTCGAGGCCAAGAAGCAGCTCCTCGACCTGCTCCCTCGCCATCGTTGCCAGGCTCCCGAAGGAGACGTACACCACGGAGTTCGCCGGCTTGCCGTCGAGCCACGCCATGTACCTGGCGGCGTCTTCCTGCTTGAACATGTTCATGTCCTCGTCGCCGGTCAGGAGCACCGGACCGATGGGGAGCACGTAGTGTGGCCCTATGTCGGCGAGCGCGCCCACCTCGAGCTCTTCGCACGAGTTGACGAGAACGGTGGCCTTGGAATTGGATGTCGTCTCCCTGTCGAGGGCGTCGAACAGGTCGCGGAACGTGAGGAAGACGGCGTGGAAGTAGTCGCCGGGGTCGCTGGACTCGGTGAGGAAGGTCGGCAGGTCCCTGACGGCGAGAGGCGGCAGGCCCGGGAGCTCCACGACTGACGACGTGTCGCCGCAGCGGTGCTGCTCGACGATAGCGCCTGCGTAGCCGTGGAAGTAGTGGTGGTAGATGGCGAACACGACGACCGGCTGGATCCAGTAGAGCGCGGACGGGACGCCGCGGGCGCCCGCGACGCCGGCGGCCCACGGGAGCATGAGCATGTACACGACGCGGGAGACGGGGCGTCCCCGCGTCGCCAGCGCGTCCATGAGCTGCCAGACGCTGCGCGCGCCCGCGGCGTGGAAGGATGCCATGTGAGCGTTGAACTCCGCGACGTCTGCCTCGGCGCCGTCGGAGAATGGGTGGAACTCGAGGCGGCCGTCTTCCTCGGCGCCGCTTTCGCCATCGGCCATGGACTTGTCCGGGAACATGCGGCGGTGCGCGGCAATGGTGGTGGAGAACGTGACGAGCACGTCGGGCGCGACGGCGAGCAGCCGCCTGGCGAGGCGGAGCGCCGGGGCGATGTGGCCTTGCAGCGGGTACGCGAGCACTAGGAAGTGCGGCCGTGGTGACGACATCTCGGAGCCTCGCTCGTCTGACGGTCTGAGGCTTAGCTTGAGCTAGCGCTAGCCGGTATCTGTGTCAAGCATGTGTATGGTCATGGAATTGTGGAAGTTGCTTCCAAGATAGCTTAAAAGAATTACAACTAAATCTCTCAAAACATAAAATGACGTTGCATAACCGTGACCATGAATCCAAACCAGATATGGACAGAGCATAGTAGACGACAGCGACAGTTTTTTATGCAACTATAGTTGCCGTCATCTCTGAGCTAAGCGGTGGAGAAATCAATATCATTTCCTACTTGTCTTCGCGGCAAGGCAGAGAGGCGTCGCCGTGGACAACATATGGCTCTGCTTTCACTAACACGTGCCACCAAGAGCATCTCCACCAAGAGTATTCAAATGACCCTCTGTTCTAATTTGGGTAGTGGAGTCAAAAACTGCACCAAAAAGACCTCCTAGGCCTATCTGTCGGTCATCTAATTTTTCCCTCTCCACCTGGTTGCTCCCCTACTCCGCAATGTCCCCAGTCAACATATCGTTTGTCACTGAGAGAAAGAGCACAGGCCAATCTTCAAACGGCGCTCCTCGCGCCATCCACGAACGCCATGAGATTACGATCCGACGACCCTCCTTTTCCCATGGCCTTTGTCACTACCTGCTTCCACTCCTCCGCCATGCGTCGCACCTCCAAATTCCCCATCACCTCGTCGATGCACCGCCGCACCTCCGCCGCTCGCAGCACGCCACCGTCGTCCACCTGCGCGCGCACGCCGAAGAGCCACTCGCGCACGACGAGCTGAGCGTTGGTGCGCTGGTCCGACATCTGGGGCACGCACACCATGGGCACCCCGGCCACCAGGCTCTCCATCACGGAGTTCCAGCCGCAGTGCGTCACGAAGCACCCGATCGCCGCGTGCGACAGCACCGCTACCTGGTCGCACCACTCCACCACGATGCCGTTCTTGAGCTCCTCGTCTACCACCTTTGTCGTCTCGGCATCCGCGAGTAGTGCGGCCTTGATGTCCTTCCTGACGACGCAGAGATACGGCCTGCCACACTCCTCGAGACCCCGGAGCAGCTCGTCGAGATGCTCCCTCGCCATGGTGGCCAGGCTGCCGAAGGAGACGTACACCACGGAGTTCGCCGGCTTGGCATCGAGCCACTCCATGTACCTTGCGTCCTCGTCCTGCTTGAAGATGCCGGCGTCGTCGCCGTCGCCGGACGGGAGCACCACCGGGCCGACGGGGAGCACGTCGTGTTGTGCGCCGGCCACGGCGGCGAGCGCGCTCACCTCGAGCTCCTGGCACGTGTTGACGAGGACGGTGGCCCTGGGGCTCTCCTTGTCAAGCGTCTCGATCAGGTCGCGGATCGTGATGAAGATGCTGTAGAAGAAATCGGCAGGGTCGGTGGAGTCGGTGAGGAACGACGGCAGGTCGGCGACCGTCTGCGGCGGCAGGCCCGGCAGCTCCACGACGAACGACGGGTCGTGCCGGTGCGCCGCGACGACGGCGGCGTGGCCGTGGAAGTAGTGGTGGTAGGTGGCGAGCACGGCGACCGGCTGGATCCAGTAGAGCGCGGACGCGACGCCGCGCTGCCGCGCGACGTCGGCGGCCCACGGGAGCATGAGCGTGTACACGACGCGGGAGACCGGGCGTCCCCGCGCCGCGAGCGCGTCGACGAGCTGCCCGACGCTGCGCGCGCCCGCGGCGTGGAAGGTCGCCATGTAGGCGTTGAAGGAGCCCGGGTCGGCGCTCCGGACGTACCCGGCTTCCGTGCCGTCAGAGAACGGGAGGAACTGGAGGCGTCCGTCGTCGGAGTTGTCGGAGCCGAAGTCCTTGCTGGCGCCGTTGTTGCCGGGCTTGGTGGACGGGAACATGCGCCTGTGCGCGACCTCGGTGGTGGAGAAGGTGACGAGCGCGTCGGGCGCGGCCGCGAGAAGACGCCTGGCGAGGCGGAGAGCCGGGGCGATGTGGCCCTGCAACGGGAAGGTGAGCACGAGGAAGTGTGGCCGCGGCGACGACATCTCCGACGACTCTCACTAGGTAGCTAGCGCGCCCGCGTCTGTCGGTCTGTGTGGCAGGCTCACCCTTACTGAGGCCGAGGCCCGAGCTCCGCCACACGCCGAGGCCCGAGCTCCGCCACAAGGCACAAGCAGAAGCAAGCAAGCGCGGCGTTGGTTATAGTTATAGGTGCTGCGGTGGCCGGTATGGCGGTATCGGACTAACCGACGTTGGTGCACGTGCCGTGGATGCGATTGCGCGATGCAGATTGCCACTGGGATGTGGGTAGTCAGCTGCCGTGTGACGGCATCCGACCGATTCCATGCATCGATCCTGCCATCTTTTCTGGTCGTAGGACGACTTCATCAGAAGACAACAAACGGGAAAACGCCACGATTCACACTCACAGCGATGTTGCCCGCTTGGTCCCTATGATATGATACAAAAATCATTGGTTGTAGTAGCTGCGTTGATCAGCCGTGCCCTCGAAACGTCAGGGTACACGTCAGCTCTCCACAGCTTCCTGAGGGAGGACGCAGAGACCACCGAGCCGTGGTGTCGTCCCTGTGTCCTCGTGCGTGCCAAATGTTCCCATGTCTCTAGCTAGGATGGCAGCCAGAGGCCAGCGCACCCGTTTAGTCAATTGCGTGCAGCTAGCAGACACTGTTGCCTGGCTGTGTACGTGAGTTACCGTTGATACCCCCCGTCTTGGACTGAAATACTGCTACATGCATCATGCATTATGCCTTCCATTAATCCCGTGTGTTCCGTCGATAGCAGGCACATTTTTTTACGCGAGGATAGCCCCATTTTCATTACAAAACAATGAAAATACAAAGTAGCACGAGTGTTAGGCAACGAAATCACATACAGGTATATAAGGTGAAAACAATACGTGGTTATGATTATATTTTATTCTGTCCAAAAACTTATATTCCAGGGTATTTATAGACCCACCTAGCTTCGCCATTCAAAAAACTTACAAAATTAGCCATGGAACTTCCTATATATTTAGCTAGAAAGCACATCGGCGAAGTGGTGAAACACACTTCGTCCTTTTTCTTTTGTCTTTTTAAGTAACTTTAGACTTGATCATAATTTCTTGACTTAGCTGAGAACCTCATAGACTCTTCATGTGAAGCCTCCACGTCGGCTTCGCTGGTCATCAAGAGTCTAGCGAAGTCATCTTCGCCGGATAACCTGAAACATGTGAAATCATATGTATGAAGTTTGATAGCCACAGCGAAGTGTCCACGTCGTCTTCGCCGAGCGTCCAAAGTGCGGCGAAATCATCTTCGCCAGTCAACTTGAAACATGCGAAAATACATAAGCGAAGTTGAAAACATGTGCAGCGAAGTATCTACGTTATCTTCGCTGTACATGTTAGCATCTCAAATATATGTTATGAAATGTCTGTTTCCAAAGTTTGAAAAGAATGTTTGTATGTCAAAATTGTTCTCCAACAATGAGTTTATAGACTAAGACAGAGCAACCAGAAGAGAGCCTGAGTCTTCCTCTAGAAAAAAAAAAGAGAAGGACGCCCAGCTGGAGGAACAATTTCTCTAGCAACGGTACAGCAAAATGAAGCCCAAAAGCAAGGACGATCTTCACTGGTCTTCAAGTCCACCACCATTGCCTTGGCCCTGCTGTATATGCATTTCCTCCGTCAGCTTCAACACGATCTTCAGCCTGGTTGATGCTCCATCTTCCCAGATCTTTTTATCCTCACATAAGAATAGCCCTGCCCAGTAAGGCACTAACTCATCAATGAGCAAGCATAGCAGATAATGGTCATGGGGTTCTTCGGCACATGATTCTCAAAGCACACACCCTGTTTCTATATTTCCAAATAGCCCAACAAAAGGCGGCTATGCCAGTTGTGTGGATCTTTTTCCATCTGGTAGCCATCTGTCACACCATTCGCTGCAATGTGCGAGGTTTCTTTGGTATATCAGAAGCTCCCAAACAATGGGCTACCACAGCCCAAACAACTTTAGCAGTGCTACATTGAAATAAGAGGTGATTCACAAATTTAGGCATATTACAAAAGTAGCTATTAGGGTCTCCTTTCCATTGTCTCTTTATCATGTTATCTTTTGTCAAAATGGCATCATTCATAACTAGCCATAGAAAATGGACCTGAATCTGTTTATGAAATGGACCTGAACCATTACTAGTTAAGCATTTGTATACAAATTTGACAGTGAAGGTGTATTACTCCTGGAGAATTTCCATCTCACTTTATCACAACCATCCCCAAGTTGTAAAGCATTAACAATAGAGAAAATTAGTTCCCATTGAGTTTTTAACTCATCAACCAACCATCTAGTAAAAGTTACACTCCTAGGATTGTTCTTGAGTTGATATACAATTACCTCAGATTGTTCACATAGTTGGAACAGGTTAGGAAACATCAGCTTTAATGGTTTGTCACACATCAAGTGTCATACCACAGTAAATGTTTCTTTCCATTGTTAATGAAAGGTTTCCTTCCTTGGAGATATATATACTTTTGATTTTTAATAAATCAGTCCACATGGGAGAGTCATTTTGTCTGTGCTTCATAGTACAAATAGACTTGCCCTTTAGGTATTTAAAGTCTATGATTTTTTTGCCATAAGCCATCTTCAGTCTCCAGCTTCCACCACCATTTATTTAAGAGGCTGAGGTTCATTTTCCTCACATCCTTCACACCCAATCCACCATTCTTGTATTTGCAAATCTTAGTCCACTTAACTAAATGGTATTTCCTCTTACTGCCCCCTCCTTGCCAGAAGAAGGATCTTCTAATTTTATCCAGGTTATGCACTACATATTTTGGTAATAGGTATATAGACATATGGTAAATAAGAGTGTTATTGAAGCTGGAGTTAATGAGTGTTATTGAAGCTGGAGTTAATGAGCATAGTCCTGCCAGCAATGGATATGGATCCTCCTTTCCAGGACACTAGCTTTTTGAACTTTTATAAGATAACGGATCCCAATCTGAGACATGTAAACGGCTAGGACTAACAGAGACTACCAGATACTTGATGGGGAAAGATCCAATTTGATAGTTAAAGATCTCTGCATAAGTATCAGCCCAATTCTCCTCATCATTGAGAGTTAGCACTTCACTCTTGTGGAAGTTAATTTTGAGGCCAGCCATAAGTTCATAAAGGTAGAACAACAACTTCATATTTCTAGCACCTTCCACTCCATGCTTTAGACATATAATCGTGTTGTCAGCATATTGGAGCACTGCAACCCCATTGTTGATGATATGATCTATCAATCCTGAGAACGTGTGCAGTGGGCGGCCAATGGCGCGTTGACGCGTGGCGTCAGACGGAGGCATGTGCGTCCGACGGCCAGTGTCCGACGGCGTCCGATGAGCTGGGATCTCTCGGTGTTGTTTCCGTGAGGCGTCGGACGGTGGAGCAGCTGCGTCCGACGGTGCATCGGACAGCATCCGACGATTCTACCTGACGCGGGGTAATAGTCGATTTCTAACGGTTGACTGACGTGGCCCGTCATGACTGGCTGGAATGTCAGACGGTGATGCTGAGCATTTGATGCTGCTGCTGCGAGCATTCGACAGTGTTGGGCAACGATTTTATTTGGCATTGGGGCTATAAATAGAGGCCTTGGCCGGCCTTGGGTAAGGGCTGAGCACCTTAGGGACTTTGTGTCCTTGCTTGGAGAGTGGTTGGAGCCCACTAACTCACTTGTGCTTGATAAGTGATCATTTGATCGAGTGAGAGAGTGATTCTAGTGTATTGCATTGAGAGATTGCATCGAGTGGCACTATGTGTTCATGTTGCAAGCCGGTGGGGTTGTTACTCTTGGAGGTTGCCACCTCCTGATGGCTTGGTGGTAAGAGACTCCGTCGAAGTATGCAAGGGAGATTATGCGGTGCTCTGGAGAAGAGATTGTGAGGGGTATTGTGCTCACCCCGCGGGGATCGCGAAAAGCAACTCTAGTAGAGCTCATGGTTTGGAGGATCCCCATCTTGTGTTGGTCTCACCGCACCCGCTGAGGGTTTGGCTAGGAGACGCCAATTAGCGCATGAACCTCCAAGTGGGTGTATCATCGCAGAAGACATAGCTTGGTGGCAACCAAGGGAACCTCACTAAAAATCATTGTTTCATCTTGCGTCCATACTTCATGGTAGTTTGCAATCTTCTTCACAAGCTTGTTCTATTCTTTACATTCATAGCTTGTGTAGTTGCTCTAGTGATTAGTTTGCTTGTGTAGCTTGGTAATCATCATCTTGCTTGCGTAGCTAGAAGTAGAGTATCTTGTTCTTGCTTAGTTTGTGTAGCTAAGTAAGTTGAGCTCTATGGTTCGGCTTGTGTAGTCTTGTGCTTGAGCATCTAGTGAGCAGGTTGGCTTTGTGCTTTTGCTCATTAGAAATTGTGTAGGTGCTACCTTGCTTGTTATAGTATTAGTTGCTTAGGTTTGTGTGACCTTGCAAGATAGAATTGTTTAGGCGAGCACTAGCTAGATCGACACCTTAATTCTTGTTTTAGGATCTTTTATAAGGTGCTTTTTGAGTTATAGTTAGACAGATGAAGTCCTGGCTAGCTTAATAGTTTTAATTCCACATCTGTTTTGGTTAGCCAGTGCGATTAATTTTAGAAAGGACTATTCACCCCCTTAGTCCGCCATCTTGACCTTACACCTATATTGTTGTATTTTGGCTGCGTGACCTTAGGGAGAAGGGTGATTATTCCATAATTAATTCTACAAATACCCACCTTATCATTATGGAAATCACAAAAGAGTTGCATGATATCATTTTTTACAATTTCCCAACATGCTTGGTTGAAGTCAATAGGTATCATTTTAGGTCCTGCTGCTTTATTCTTGTCCATGGAGAAGAGAGCATTTTAATTTCCAGTTCAGAGAATGACTTACATATTTTCATATTTTCTTCATGAGTCACTTTTTCTACCTCATCCCATAGGTTTGGGTCAATGTGGATATTGTGTTCAGTTTCAGGACCAAACAAGTCAGAATAATATGCAGTGGCATGTTTGAGTAAGTTCTCATCTCCATCAATCACCTCACCTTCACATTCAAAAGACAGAATAATATTTTTCCTTTTCTTGCCATTGGCAATTTTATGAAAATACTTAGTGTTATTATCACCTTTTTCTAACCATAGTTCATGGCATCTGTTTAGCCAATATGTTTCTTCCTAATCTAACAACTGTAAGGGTTCCTTGATCAGCCAAGATCTTTTGATCGTTTGTTCACTATCAAGAAAAAAATTTCCTCTTCAAGGGCCAAACTAGCTAGTTCTTCACAAACCATAACTCTTTTCTTTCTAATTCCTCCTTGCACATTAAAACTAGGTATTGTTTCAACAACTTAAGGTTCTGCTGCATTTTATCAATTGCAGTTTTGGCTCTACATGGTTTAGACCAAATCATATTCACAGTTACCAAGAATTCAAGATTATCAAGCTAGTTCAATTCAAACTTGAACTGAATGAACTTGGTGTTGGTTTACAAGAGCCGGGGGAAAGAATAAGAGGGTTGTGATTAGAAACATCCCTGGGCAGTATTTTCAACAAAACTTTGAGATAGAAATCTTCCCATTCTTTTGATACTAAGACCATGTCTAGTTTTTGTAAGGTAGGAATGACTTGGTTGTTAGACCAAGTGTAAACTCCTCCTATTAAGGGAATTTCCCTAAGTTCATGGAAGTTAATGAGGGAGTTAAACATCCCATCCTAGAAAATTTCATATTGCCATTGGGTTTGTTTCTTTCGAAAGCGTATCTTAGGATGTTGAAGTCCTTACCAACTAGTTGGGGCTCTCTGCTTCTAGAGCAAAAGGAAGAGAGTTTAGTCAAGAATTCCATCTTATTTTCATCATGGGCAGACACATAAACAATAATCAAGTTCCATTTAAATTTATTAACTTTGTCCCACAAATTTAACTGTAACATGAAATCACCTTGAGTTAAGGCACCCACATCATAAAATTCAGTCTTACACCAACTAGAATACCTCCTGACTTCCCTTTAGCAGGGTTATACATCCATAATAAGTACTCCCTCCGTCCTAAAATAAGATGCATTCTAACATTTGAAATTTATCCTAAAATATAGTACATTCGGGGAACAAGATGATAATGTTACTTAAATAAAAATATGTTATTATTTTCTATATAGAAAGTAATTCATATACTTGCCTATTTTGTATGAGAAAAGCAAGAGTTGTTCTTTAATTTATAGGGAATAGAATCATATCTCAATAGTTTAGGAAGGTAAGCGAGAGATACATGTGTCTATCGCCTTCTCCCTTATTTTGTCCAAGAATGGCTAGAATGCTTTGTATTTCAGGACGGAGGGAGTAATATTGTTGAGGATCACATTTTCTCAAAAAATTTTCATCTGATAGCAGGCACATGTCATGCGCTACAGTCTACGTGTTGCATGCTTGAATTTGTTTTCTTAAGCAAAACTATCAGTTACCATTTTGTTAGAAAGGGACTGACTTTCATTAAATTAAAACCTATTTTACAATTGAGACCTCAATATAAAATAAAATTATATTGAAGCACACCACTAGGTCTTGAAAATTCATCTTACTCGCGTCCAGCGGTGTATTCTTTAGGAAACTTCATGGAAGTACACCAGATCTAGACCTAAGAACCACAGTCCCTACCAACATAAGACTCCATGGACATGGAGGCCACATAAGAGGCGAAGTATGCTCAACCATTATAGGGAGTAAAGGGTGCCGAGAGCACTTCGGCTGTATCTTCTCATGATTGAACTGAACATAGGATCCGATGTTGCTTGTATCACCACCAGCAACCAAAAGGGCAGATCCACTGCTGCCAGTAGCACCAGCGGCTGGAAAATCGATCTCACAAAAGGGAAAAATAGATCAAATCCCTCTTCGAAAAGAATTATTCCAACATTACCTCGATTTCAGGAGCATGCCATCACCGAAGATGATGATGCATCCACCAACGATCTGGTACGAAGCAGAAAGTCAGATCAAAAACATCGAAGCGGCCAACCAAAACCTAACCCTAATTATTATGGTGGAAACAAAAACAAACGAAGAAAAACTAATAAAAATAGTACGTCTACTGAAACGATGGACCCCCGTTCCTCCTCTTCACCAGCAGGAGGCCGGAGGCATGAGGAACGGGGGCCAGGCGGCGGTGATGCTATGGAGAACTATCAGTTACCGGTTGACAAGTTGCGAGGCTAGTATATTAAAATTTGAAGTATGCATGTATCTTGTAGGTGTATCTTTTCTGATTATATTTTATCACAAAATTGTATTTTTTAAGGGAAAATATTATATTCATTTCATCATAACCAGAGTACAAAGATTGGGAGGAATATTCCCCAATTGAAGTATATAATCTAAACTCCTCACAAGCCATTAAAACAATTAGTCTATGGAGGGCTCCTAGAAGAGGGGGCATGGCCACATCACCCGAAATTGTTAACTGGTGGCGGTCCTTAACGACGAATTTGTACCGCCAATATAGAACCAAAAAAGAAAGAAATATATATTTTTACACACATATACCTTTACTACTAACGGAATTCCACATGTACCAGAAGATTTGTCTCTATACAGGAAATACACCAAGTAAGGGAATATTTATAATAAAAAGGCGCTTTCTAGAAGACGTATTTGCCACCCAAAGGAAGTTAGCCCAACTGAAGTGTGCGCGGGCCAAATCCACCATGACACAGCAGTCCAGGCCCGAGCTAGAAGCCACCGACCGAGGTTGGGCGCGAACCGACCCACGGGTGGGCCGACCGGCGCACCAGTGAGGCGGTTCAGGCCCAGCCAACTCGTGTCGGTACAATCAATGCAGAGGAGGACGGTGCGCTGCTTAAATTTCCAATCCTACCCCCGAACCGCCTTCCATCTACTATAAAAGGAGAGGAGGAGCACCCCCACAACACACACTCATTTGGAGCACTACCTCACTCTCTACACTTGTTCTTTAGGCTTAACTACTTAGAATATTTTGGAGCAAGGTTGAGCTACTTGGAGGGCTTGTCTCCTAGGAAGAAGTGCCTCTCTCTTGGTAATACACTATGAAGAGTTCTTCCTTATTCAAGTTTTCTATTCTTATTTATATTCTTGCATATGAAGAGTATAGTCTATGATTATGAACTAGACTATAGTCCATATGAGAGTTGTTCATCATGCTCATACTTGTTCTTCATTGTTCATATGATTTACAAACTTAGAGAAGATGATAGGAATAGAGTAACAGTTCATTGTTCCTTCGGGTTTGCTTATATCCTAGCTCGTCCATCCGTAGGGTGGGAGTCCTGGGGGGATATAGGTAATAGGTAGTTCCTTAGTATGTGGACGTGGTGTCCGGATGCGAGGGAGCCTTCGGATATGACGGCATGCCACGGTTGAGGGGTAGGCAGCAGGTGGTGATAGCCCTATCCGTCCTTCGTAATCCTCCACATTCGTATGTTGTGTAGGAGTTCATAAATGTCCCCATCGGTTGACAGATTAGCTGTCGGGATCTTCCTGTTGCTCTTGACCTTGACTTGTATCTTAACCTGTTTATCATATGACACTAACTTGTTCTATGCAAATGTATAAGATATACTTGCTCCGCTTAGGTTATTCTTTTATTCTTTATTTTACCTTTATCCTTGAGGTTGCTCTATGTGTGTCCACTATCTACAAAATTATATTGTTTAACCTCTGCATAGCTATGGGCCATATTTCAATGATATGAAGTCATAACATATCTGTGCTAGAGGTATTTGTACCCCTGCCTCTTATGGAAAAATATAAATAACGATACCCTGAACTATTTTTGGGTGAAATGTTACAACGATAGATCCGTGCGCTTGCAGATATCATCTTAAAAGGTTACGATCTATCACCTGGGCACATCTTACATCATTGCTAGAGTATAATTCTAGTAGCGTTGCTAAGAGTCGCCAACAACAGGCATTTCTGGCGTGGTTGGCAGAATAGGTATCTTGCCTATTTTGGTGATTACGTTAAGAAATGCCAACATTACCGTCGTAAGATCTCAGATTGGATGACAAGGATTTATGTGCGGGATTCTACTTGAAGTCGCTTCTGATTTCTACTTGGCTTCCACTGATTCTCGTCCAAATCCAACCAGTCAAATATAATGCCAGCTTCAACTTCGCTCTTCCCAACTCTCCAGCCCCCTCCTCAACCACCGTAAAAAAACGCCCCCCCTCGACATTCCTCCTCTTCCGCTCCGCGTCACCCCGATGCGGCCTCGGCGCGGGCGTTGCGGTGCGGCCAGGCAAAGCGGCACGGTGACGGTGGCGGCGCAGCCCCCTCCCTTCTCCCTCTCCCTCCGTCTCCACGTATCCTCACCACGATCGTGATGTTCACCATGTGCCCTAGAGTTAGGGTTAGGGTACGCCAGCGGCGGCGGCGGCGGTGCCTGCCCCCGTGTTCTACGATCCATGAAACCCTAGCTCTATCTGCGCGATGGCTCTGGCTGGGCCACGACCTTCCCCCTGCTACGGCACCTCAGCTCGTGGCAAACCAGACAAGGTTAGTTCTATCGTGGTACTATTATTCTCTTGCCAATCGACTACAAATTTTTTCCCCTTCTCTACGTTGTGCCTTCATAGTTATTGATTATAGTTTTTTTAATGATGCTCATACATTGCTCCAGTGCCTATAATGTTCTATAACCAATCTTGATGGGTTAATTTGTGTTTGTCTATTTCCAGATAAAATGGTTACAATTCATAGCAAAAAATTGGATAGCTTGATTTGTATCTGTGCATCCAAAATGAATTGATGATTAGGGAGGCCACAAAAAAATTCATACCTTTTTCCCACAGTTTTGTGTTCGATGAGTGCATATACAAAGAAGCAACAAGAGTGCTGGTGTTGCTGCCTGGCCCGTATTCCAATGGTCAGCATCAAGTAGTGCTAATTGGTGCTACCCTGCTCCGAAGGAGCATATGAGGTCATGTTATCCTACTCTTGCTCATCAAATTTCGACATCATACTTTCTTCTTTATAATTATGGCCAGTCCTCTCATGTACGATGTTTGTTAAAATTTGTTTGTGATGTTGTGGCAGATATCTTTTCCAGCTGCTATAGCTAAGAAAAACATGAAAAAAAAACTTTCTCATAAAAAGTAAAATTTTTGTTCCACCGGTGCTCAATTTGGCTTCATTCCAGTTGTAGTTGCTTCATCATAGATATCTGAAATGCCAGGTTTCACATGGCTAAAATTGGACTACATCGTTCTTATAGATGGCCTTAATTTTTTATTGTCTTGTTGCAGGTTTGAGTTTCTCAGGTACTCAAGAAAGGAGAGGGGTTCACCTAATTTCAAAAACCAGTTCGATCGGTTTTTTGTGAGTCTTCTTTATGCTTCTGCAACATTTGTATGTGCCTTACAGTAGATTATTTGAGGTAGTAACTTTAGTATCTATTTCTCTCCTGTAGAATGCATGTCCAGAGGAAGTCTATCTGGTTTCTTGCACAGTGACCATATTATCTTTGACCTCCCAACGCTTTTAAAACTTTTACTGTATGTAGGCCAGTTCCCTACCTCCGGCTCAGCCACATTTTCTCAAGTCATGTTATGCAAGGATTTCAGTTTGGCAATTTGTGTTGCTTTCAGCCACCAAACATGGAATAACATAAAGTTGAACTAAATGTTACTTGGACAGACCACTTGGCAACTCCAAACCTCGGCTATTTCTAGGGTTCTTGCTTGTGGAAGAACAAGGCTTTCCATATTGTTGGGTTGAATATTTATGGATCTGCTAACTTTGTATTGAGATTGGCTGATTTCGAGTCTGGTTTTGTGCTCTTTTCGCTTTCCTCATTTTTTTTCTCAATCTACATCTACCTTATTCTCTCATTCTTGATCCAGGCATACTGTCACCAGCAGGGGCGATGGCAACAAGACGGTAGATAGGCATCAGCATGGCTATCGTACTTGGGACCAGCTGCTTCTAGGCGCCCAGTGAGGTGCTCACTTTTGACCACACTTACTGGTATATAAGTCTTAGGCTTCTTTTCCTTCCTTGCTTTAATTAATTATGATGCTTATTATTTGGATATTGTACTGTTGCAGATTGCATTACAAGAATTTGACTGATTTCTTCTCATTTCCATGTCATAGATTGGATCTCTCATCATCTAATGTTTAATTATAATTATAATTGTAATAAAGATATCCACAATGTTTTACATTTTCTCTAATGCTTCCAGGTTTCAGCCAAAAAACTAACTTACTTTTGGCCTATTTCCTAATAATGATCCATTAGAATGAAAAAGGCGGACAAACAATATCACCCATCTAAAAAAATGGTGAAGAAATTGTTGGTTGCATGGGCAGCTTATAATACTCCAATGTCCTAATTGGAATTAGGTCTGCAGTAAACCGCCAATAGGGGAATCGTCTCAAAATATTAAGTGCTGCCTCTACTGGTTTTGTGTTCTATGCTGAGATTCAGTAAATCTGTACTTTATCAGTTTGGGATGGATTCCCCTCTTTCTATCCGGTGGAATAACATTTTTCGGTTGATTTTTCTGTGTGTGTAGGTTATGTGCATATGAAAGTTGCCGGATTGCAGGTCTTTTATTTGGTTCCATGCCATTTGAGGCTTTATTTATCTGAGAGCAGATGACCATTGCTAGCTTACTGTCAGAAGGTTAATTTTCTTTAGTGTTTTTTATTTACTTCGTATGTCCGTGTTTAGTTCTCCATATTGGAGGCCTTTTATTTGCTCCCATACCTCATGGGTTCTTGCTATTTCTACTTCCTATCCAAAGACGATGTGGATTTTTTTTTGGGTGCCAGCGTATTAACACGTTGGGAATATGCCCTAGAGGTAATCATAGAGATGATGATATTTCGATTGTATCTATGGTATACATTAAGTGTTTATTGAATATCCCTTATAGACAACTTATGTTGATTGGCAATTATGTGAATTGTTTGTGGAACTTAATTACTTGAATGGTTATTCTAAAGTTGTCCCTGGTCAACGTTCTTATGAGAACACACTTGAATATTAGATCAGTATATGTATTAGTTGATGGCTATGTTTCACAAGTTATGAACATGGAGATGTCAAACTAATAATGTGGACACATGTGAGACATATAGGCTGAACCGACCCAACATGAGATTGTCTCTATTCACGTCATGTACGTTATGTCCTTAGACCTGAGATTGTGGTATGTACTCAAGATGTGATACGGCCTACTTAGGGATTATCAAACGCTGCTCCGTAACTGGGTAGTTATAAAGATGGTGTTCGGATGGTCGGGAAGCATGCTATAAGACATAGACAGTCAAGATGAAATTTGTCCCTCTCTGCATGAGAGAGATATCACTGGATCACTCAAGTAATTGGATCAATAAATGCATGGTCGTGCTTGGGTTAAGTGTTAACCCACGAATTGAACCATATATCAGAGGCAAAGGGAATAACTTGTACATGGTCATAGTAGTTCGTCTGATATGATCTTTGTGTATGCATAGGAGTTGTCACGCCTTGCTAGAGGTCGCTGTCAACTATTGGGCGAGTATGAGTACTCGGTCCATGTCTATGTGTGCGTGAACCCATAGGATCGCACGCTTAAGGGCTGAAAGCCTAATTCGGGTTGGACCCGGATTAGACAAGGCTTAGGGTTCCTGATGGGCCTCTAGGTCGGGATCGCATAGGGACGCCTATATAAGCAAGGGGTAGGGGCGAGGCAAAGTTAGATCCAATCGGGATCTATTGAGCCACCGTCGCCCACCTCACGCTCACGCCTTTGCTCCTCGCGGACCTAGCAGTCCGGTTGCGCATTACTTCTTCCCGCACGTGTGTGATACCTCGGAGGTGCTGCGTTTGTGGCACAAGGACGGACCTGAGCGACTAGTTGGACTGGTTGGCAACTAGTTGGACTGGTCGGTGATTAGTTGGACTAGTCGGGAACGTGCACGGACGATCCGCAAGAGAAGGATGTACTTGACGGACGACCACGCAACTCACGGCATTGCTGCGACACGTTCGACTACATCGAGTCTTCCGCTGCACCTGCACGACTAGGGGTAATCCTGTGACCTATATCTAGCAGTAGATGCTAGTTTATAAGGTAGAAAAGTTTTATTTTTTAGCTAGCGTAGCACCCTCGTAACCCTCGTAATATTCCGCAGGTCCCTTTCCTTGTCTCTCAAATGCACAGCTTCTGATGAGTTTAGATAGGTGCAATAGTTGCCGTATTTTATAGAGCCAAATTCATAACAAAATGGTAGTCTTAACATATGTGGGATTTATCGTTGGCCAATTATGTTGTTCGGTACAACATGCTAAAATTGTATTGCCGTTGTTCGCCTCCTATTACAGTTGAGTTTGCATGGTTTCATACTCTACGTACCTCAAATGTATGCCTTTTTGTATTCATAGAGTTATGCAAGTTCTTCAGTGAGGTCGATACAAATTTGCTGCTCCTAATACAGATTTCTTTTTTGGCTTCTCTGGCATTCAATGGTCCATTTCGTTTGGCTTTTGGGTTCACCATGTTCGAAAAGCTTAGGATTGATATTAGCTGACTACCTGTATTGTCAGATTGAAATTGGCAACATCAAGTTGACTTGTGTCACATGGTTCAGACAGTTTGTTTGTGAATTCCCAATAGATCTGCTCTACACTTTAGTAGTCTACCTGATCTTATAAGTTGAGTGCTAGCCTGGTTGCCTGCATTCCTGATTCTAACAATATAGTTCTTATGTGTGCCTCTTCTACTCTTGCTACTACACTATATTTGTATGGTGATGATTATGTCAGTTCTTTGACGTTGACTGTCAGATCATTTTACAAAATAGCAAACTGGCAATTGAGATCAGCATTCGATTGCATCTCTATCTCCATTCTGAAACTTATGTAATGCACGTAATGCACGTTCTTTAATCCCTCATGTTTTTTTACCGGTGTCAGCTTCCATTGCCCTTTTAAGAATATTGTGATGAAGGCCAGCTTTCCCCCTGTTTATGTAGAAATGTATATCCACATGGTTACTTTTCCAGACCCATTGGAGTTCAATTATGGAATTTATTGATTGATATCAACTAATGCTGGTTTCATCAAAAAAAGGACGTACTCAGTATCGTAGGCTCCCGCACAGCGGGATCTAGGGAAGAAAAAATAGCCAGCAGCCATCCTGCACAAATATTTTTTTAGCAGAACTTCATGTAACGTTTGGAACTTTGCGTACTGTTGCTGTTTATTACGGCCTACCCGAATGCTTGAATGGAACACCGGCCCAGGTGAAAGAGCTCTAAGCTTTGCTGATTTGTGCGCTTAGCTGATTTGTTACACCCTATAGATGTTTCCAGGCCGTCCAGTGAAAAAAAAGAAGCTTACTGCACTAATTCTGTCCTCCCATGGAATATTTGTTTATGAAATCTGCCACGGTAACCCATAAATATTTCACATTGGTTTGTGTTGGTAGTTTTTGTATTAGTTTATCATCCAACCTGTGGACTATGGATAATACAACGGATGCCTAAGCCCACTGTCTTTTTTGATAGAATTTGTATCTTGCACATTTTCTATACCAATCTGTTCCTCCAACTATGGACAAGATACAAGCATGTCATTTCCTGTCTATATTTATTTAAAGAGTAAATTTGCTGTGGCCACGGCGCCACCAGAAGGTGGCCACGTCGGCGGAAATGTTTCTGGCCGTTGGATTTCGCGATCGACGGTTTTCCTGCCTCCTCCCCCCAATATATATTGGCTCCAGCCTGAACCCTAACCTTCACTCTCTCCTCCACGGTCGCCTCTCTTCGCTCTCCCTCCAAGTTAGCTGAGTTATTGGTTCTGTCATTTCATCCATTGATCACTGCATGCAGCATATACAGCTGCAATTTACGTTTTACAGCTTATTTTTAAAAGAAAATCTCTTATCTAAACTTGCTAATTATAATGTCAAGTCTTTTCCTACTCTGTTGCTACTCATGCTAGCCAAATATTTATAGGTTAAGGACCTCTTTTGACGAATTATTTGTGCGTCGAGGCCCTATCTGATTGCAGTTTTTCCATTTTGGTAGATTTCGTTTATAGGATTATGTTCCCACCTATGTTCCATTTTAAAGATTCTCCTCTTAATGAAAAACGGGTGAAGGCCCCATCACGAAAAAAAAAAGATTCTTTGCTCAATTAATTTTACTCTGTACTGGTTCTGTGCTCCAGCACATGAGTTCTTTTGTGTCCAAAAATTTTGTATTTGTATCCTTATTTGAATCCTTATACTGTTCAGCATGCTATGTTTTTATGATCTCCAAAGTGGTGCTTTCCGTAGACATCAAGATATGTTGGGAAGTTGTCATCAAAGGATCATGGTAATGGCACTCAGCTAAACAGGAAATCAGAACATTACCAGCCATCACTTCCTTACAGGGTTGGTGTCTGCATGTATGTACCCTCTCTTCATCATCTTAGTGATTACCGGTCTTTGGAATTTTCATAATCACCTCTCACATTAATGACATGATGCTACTTTTTCCTGGAAAACCATGAGTCACTGAATAATGACAAATTTGGGTCTTCTTAGTTATCAAATGACGATAGAATAGAAGAAAAAAGGAAGCGTACGGGTAGATTTTCTTACTGCAACATAAAACATCCTTTTCTTTGCCCACTGTCATCATATATGTTGTCTAAATTGCCCTATATTGTCTTTGGACCCGATGATAACAAAACAACACAAGGAAATGCAAAGAAAGAACGGCAGTCCTAATATGCTGAAAGAAGATCCCAGTTGAGCCAGTCATCTAACATGTTGACTGTAGTCATACTAATAATGTTGTAGTGTTGGTATGTTTCTACTTTGTACTGTCATAGTGGAACTACTGACCCTAACATGTTGACTATTGCATGGCTTTGCGGTCTAGGAGGGTGCCCAGGCAACAACGGAGTTCAGATCTAAGACTAAAGCGAAGAGAATTTCTGATTTCCAATAATGTTGCTACTATTGTGGGTCCAAACCACATGCTTCCATCTGATGGTTTTATACCTCAGCTGAATCACCTTCAAGCATTCTGAAAGGTAGCGAGCATTGGGAAGCTGATGTAAAGTACAAGTATTAAATTGGAAAAAATGGCAAACCTAGAAATATTGATCCAGTTACAAAGTTCATTATTAGTTTTACAGCAGTTATTTACCAATGCTTTATCAAAAATGGAAATAAATTACCAACTTATGTTGTGGTATGCAAGAACTCCTTTTTCGGTCTTATGCATGTCTGAACTGAAAACAGTTATTTATATTGATTATTATAGGAACAAATATTCCTGTATGACATTAGGTGTATAGTTTATATATATATACTATACTTCCACTTTGTTTTATATACAATAAACTTTAGCTGTCATTGCACGACTGATTGTGTCGCAATATGGTGATGTGAAGGATTTTATCAATGCGTGGGAAATCTGATCAGCAAGTCAAAGACTTTCATCAAGGACTACTTTGGCTTTTACCTAGATTTCATGGATGTAGTGGCAGCACTATTCCTTTACTTCCCTCTTTGCTTTTATATATTTACTGCATAAAGGAATTTAATTTCCAACAGACATAAAAGTACAGGCCTCAGTTTCCATGTGGTAAAGTAAACGAATATCTAAGGTTTCGTATAGATATCTGCCAAAGTAACCTATGAACTACTTAACTCCTATGCATCGAAATATTGCCTTAACCCAGCGCCGCGTTGACTGCTTCCTGTTTCAATTTAATACTGCGTCGGCTTACACTAGTTATTTATTATCCATAATGCGTTGTGTGTCCAGGACTCTGAAGATCTTTCGGAAGTCAAAGGGGGAATCCAATAATTTAGTTACAAAGCTGATCGGTTTTCACCAAATTATATCCAATAATATCGACGAAAGTTTGTTTGGAAGCAAAATCCCTGGTCAACAACTGTAGGAGAGTGCTGATTAGTCGCATCGCACCAGCAACGTACAGTACGTTTGTCACCAACAGCAAGGTAAGCAATAGCAGTAGCACTGGATCGGGAGGAGCTGTTGCTGAAAGTGAAGTAAGGCCCAGCAGCAAGCGCGGGAGGAAGGCGAACCCGAAGGTGACTGGGCCGGATTGGGTGTGATGTCGTTCAAGCCCAAGACGGTGATTGCTTCGTTTTGCTTTTACATTCTTAGGCCCATGTAACGGGTCGGAGAAGGTGGCCGAGAGCTCCTCTCTTATGTATTGCCTGCGATCGAAGGGAAGACCCAAACTCGATCAGAACTCTTGAACCGAGCCAGTGGCGTCGGCGGCGTGCTCTGGGCAGTTGCCGGAGTTACGATCTCTATCGAATTCCCCGTGCTGGTTATCCTCATCCCTTAGTACGGTTACATCTGGTATCAGATTCGTTCGATTCCGGGCCAATTATTCCACCTCAATTCACCCGCCGCTAGCACCAACTCCACCCCCAAATTCGCCTCGATCGATTCCTGTTCTTCGAGCTCTATACTCCATCAATTGGATCCGCAAACGCTTCGGGTCAGATTGAGATCCCCGTCGGTAGTGAGCTGCCGTTGAAGGGTGATTTCACTGTAATTCCCAAGCAACGCGAGTCGATTTGTGGCGAGTTCGTGAACCTGGCATCGCATCAACACTATACCCGTCGTCAGATGCTCATGGCGACTCCAGAGGAGAAGCTGGGCAAAATCCTTGCCCTTCTAGAGACGAATTCGGAGGGCATCACCGAGCTGAAGACATCCATGTCCGAGATGCGTCAGTTGCGGACAGAGCTTAATCTGTGGAAGCCGTAGATGGACAACCACGTCAATGAGTTAGAGCACGCCGTGCTTGAGCTTGGGGACAAGATGGACAAGGCGTTGCTACCTTAGGCTGAACCACTACCAACAAGCGTCACCATCGCCATGCCTGCAGCGGTTTCGGGGGACGATTACCAGCCTCCACCGACACCGTAGATACCCGGCTCCGCTCATCTGGAGCCAACCCCATTAGGGGCGGTGTCTAGGTCGTTAGACCACTGCGCGGCTGGCTTTGGGGTGGTGTATACCATCGCCCCGGGCCACCACCTCTCAGCTGGTGAGCCATCTCGGCTGAATCCTGTTATTACTTGGTTTCCATCCTATATGCATAGTAATAGCCACACCAAACCCCTGCATCATCCTGCTATGCCTGATTTACCTTTCACACAATTTGATGGTACCAATCCCAAAGCTTGTCTTAAAGACTGTAAACCCTTCTTTGATGTGTATGAGGTAGATCCAAGTCTGTGGATTCGTTATTCCACCATGAATCTCACAGGCTCTGCCAAATTATGGTTTCAAACTGTTCTGAAAGGATCTAATCGGCCTAGAGGGGGGTGAATAGGCGATTATCGAAAACCTAAAACTTACAAACTCAAATGCGGAAGTTAAATACCTACCGGAAGTAGGACCGGAAGTAGCACCGCTACTACCGGTAGTACAAAAACCAGTACTACCGATGCAAACTTCTGGTACTTTCGGTAGCCTATGAAACTACGAAATCGAAATGAAAATCAGAGTAAAATGAGCTGTAAATTCAGATCCAATTGTTACCACCCCTTTGTTGATGTTGCTGATAAAGGTGTTGAACTTCTTGAGGCGTTTCACCACACCAAATCGTAGATCGAGTCCTCCAACCTATGAACTTTGGGGATAGGGATGAAGAACACGAAGAACACAAGAACAAGGGTAGTCGATGCTACCACCACAGCAAGACACACGATTTAATCCGAGGTTCGGCAATCCCCACAAAGGAGTTCCTACGTCCCCGTTGTTGAGGTTACCACAAAGGTTTCCTCCCTCAAGCAACCATGAAGGTAAACTTGAGATATTCACTAAGAATCAAGGGTAATACAAACACTTCGGGACGCCCTCACAAATGAGGCAACACGGGCAGCCACGAAGAACACCTAGCCGGCTAGGATTCCAAGAATCCAAGAGTAACAAACACAAATCAAGTTGGCAAGACGACGAATCCAAGTGCTAAAGTCATAGATCAAAGTTCCTATTCTCTAATCTCACGTTCCTAGCTTGAATCCTTGAGGGAATGAAGTTTTGGGAGCAAAGGGGGAGAGAGAGCAGGTGAGCTGGTGCTTGGAAGGAGCCTTTCTCGGGTGTGTGTCGGGTGAATGAATGGAATAAGCAAGAGAGCCAGAAAAGAGAGAGGTGAGGAGTATATATATGGTCTATCCAGAAAAACTACCGGTAGTACTGATGGAACCACCGGTACTACCGGTACCTCACCAAATGTGACCGTTGTCGTGTGTCAGAACGTGCAGAGGGAGTCATACCGGTACTACCGGTAGTAAGACCGGTACTACCGGTAGTACAAAACTGGGCATCCATAGACGTGTGCGACTTGGGCTAAAAATAAATATATATATATAGCTGGTACTACCGGTACCACCAGCGGTACTACCGGTAGTACACAACTACACCAACTCGCAGATTTTGACTTTGGGAAAATATGCCCGATACTACCGGTGTATAATTTTAATAAAATGCGGTGCTACCGGAGGGCACCAGTACTACCGTGTAACACCATGGTGTTAAGCATGTATTATCTTGTATATCATGAGCATAATCATCTCTTTGCATAGTCATTGTTTACATGAAATGATAAAATAAAAAATGTGCTTGCTTTGATTTGAACTAGAGCTATGTGATAGGTTGCTTGTTTGGGGTTGAGTGTTAAATGAAGTTTGTAGAGAAAATTATTTGGAGCAAAACTTATTTTTGGGTCATTTCATGAAAAGGCTTGGAAGTGGGTCAAAAATATCATAAATAGTTTATAAAAATGTTTTATTTTAATTTTAAATGGATTTTAAATCCCCATTTTTGAATTTCAAATTCTAGGCAGAATTAGGCTTTGATGTTTAAAAGTGAAATGTTCTACTCATTGAGAGCAACATTTCATCTTTTACAAGTTTTTTCAAATTCGGATTATTTTAGAAAATATAGTGTAAATCAAGTTCTGCACGAATCTTGACATAGTGGGACCCACCTGCCAGTCCCTTCTTCTTCCCTCTCTTCTTCCTCGCGACGGTGTCGCGGCCGACGCCGGCCACGCGGCGACCGTACGCCGGGGCGTTGCCGCTGCCCGCTGTTTGGCCCCCGCACGCACACGCCGCACACGCCCGTGCTCGCCCGATCCCACTGCCGCCCACGCGCCCCTCCGCTCGGCCCCGCTCCGCTCGCATGTGTGCCACGAGCGCGTCGATGCCCGACGCCGCGGTCCGCCTGTCCGAGCTCGAGCGCCGGGTTCAAGGCGACCAGACCGCGTCACTCGCTCCCTCACTCTCTTCCCCATCACCAGACGTCCCTCCTCGCCTCGCATTTCTCTCCCCGAGCTCAAGCGGACGCGGAACCCGTCATTGCCGCCGCCCCGAGCTCGCATCGTCACCACACCTCACAAGCCTGCCATTTTCTTCCCAGAGCTCGCCAACAACTCCGCCTTGACGTGAGACGCGTCTTGCGCACGCTCACTGCCCCCGAGAACCTAGGTAGAGATCGAATCGACCGTTTCCCCCTCCGCCGGCCATGGCCGCCTCGACCGTCGCACGGTCCACCATGACCATCTCCCTCCTTTAGCTCGAGCATCGTGACCGCCTGCATGAGTAGAACCGATTGGTGTAGTTTATGGGATCAATTAGGGTTAGGGTTCGTCGGATTTTGGTCGACCGCCGGCGCGGGTCGCGTCGCCGCTCGCTGGCGTGCAGCACCATCGTTGTTCCGGCCAGCCATTCCTCACGTTGTCCGGTTAGTTCGAGTCGCCTAGACTCGCTGGAGCTTATAAGCTAGTTCTTGCGCCCCGCCGTGGCCCGTGGTGGCTGGCGCACCCCGACCCTCGCCGCCATCCGCTGTCGCGGGTGGCCGTCGGTCAAAATCGCACTAATAGCCTACATCTTGTACACCGCTTGGTTCGCACTGTCGAGCTGAGTCTTGTAGTGGCCGTAGTCCGGTCGGTGACCTCGCCGTCGGCGAGGAATCCCGACGCCGGTGACCTTTCCCCGCCGTGTGGACCGCGGACACCATTTCTGTTCTTTCCCGGACTTAAGTGCAAAGTGGCCAGACTCAGAGAGTTTTAAAATAGGGCTCGGTTGATTTTAGAAAAATTCAGGGTTCCCGGTGCAAAACGGTTTTTCTTTTTCGTTTAAAGAATCTATTTCCAGATTTTGCATAAAACCTTTGAAAAATCATAACTTCCTCATTTTTAGTCCAAATGAGTTGGTTCAACTTGTAGTATTTTTCTTTTGGGGAGATCTATGCATGAAAAATATGAAATATGAATTTTATGATACTTTCCTGTATAGATTTATTTATCCCTATTAATTGCTTTTATCTTAGAAAATGCATAAGTAATTCTCTGTTGGTCAAAAAAATGTGAAACGAAGTTTGTTAGTCTTCTTATATCATGCTCTATCTGTGAAAAATGTTGAAAGGCTATGTCATGTGTAAATATTATTCTGTCTATTTATGGTGCTTATTTCAAGTAGATAGTAAATAATTCATAATAAATAATATATAAGTGATTTGTGCATCAAAATTTTTGGAGGAAGTTTTTATGTCAATCTAGAGCTAAGAATGTTCTGAGATCTGTTGTTTGATATTTTTCTATATACAAAGTATTTTATGTCCTTTAAATTGTGCTGCGTTGTTATTTTTGTGTAGGATAAAGTACTTACTGTTTTGACCTAAAGTTTTTATGGTACTATACACTAGGCATGCTTAAGCTCCTGTAATTTTTACAGAATTTTCTAAGTAATCTAAAGTCATGTTGCAGTTCTGCCCTGATTTCTTTTAAGAATTTAATAATGCTTTAAGTTATTATTTTATGTGTATAATAATGCTTTTTTCTGATGTTTGTGATGTGTATAATCTGTTATTACTTGTGGTTCAGTAGAGGGTAGTGTGTAAAACAGTGGTCGTTTGTAATTGCTTTCAATGTATAAGTAAATTGTAATGCGATGCGTGTTTACGATTTTATTATAGAAGAGAATACAGATGACATGTACTTATCTTACATGTTTTAAAATCACGTCATTTATCTTCAACTGAGCATTCATTCACCATCAGCATGTACCTTTGTATTACTATGTATTCATAGTATTCATATGCACTATGCATCATACAGGGTCGTCAGAGCTCGAAACGGTAGTTTCTGGAGTACAAGGAGAGGAAGGCCAGCAGGAAGCCTTGGTGCAGGGGATAGCAGCAGAAGAGGATCCCGAGGTTGATCTTCCTGAGTGTCCCGACCATCAGCCAAGCTCTTTCCTGAAAGAAAAGCCCCGGAGCATTCTCCCTGTGGTTTGCAAAATATCTAACTTGAGTCTTTTACTTGTTTGATGCATTAAGTTATAGGTGTTGTTTTATACCGTTGCTGCATTACTTATATTCCTTGCCACTGTTATACTTCAACCCCGTTAGGTTCAGGTGCGATTATCTTCTTAGCTCTGCTTTAACTAGATCGGTAGAAGTCAGGTGATTTCCTATCATCCGCGAGTTATAGGTGGTGACTCAGAATGGTTGAATACATTGTTATCTTGGATAACCATGTGGAGATAATAAATCGAGACCGGGCGGGATTGGTGTTGGGACTGAACTGGAGGTTCGGTGAGGTTATCTCGTCTGTGTCGAACTAGGACCCCGTCCGTTGTACATCCTCAAGTCATATTGAATTTATGCCTCACATTTAGCTGGAAGGATAAGTCGTTTCGACCGCGAAGCCTGAGTTTGATTTGGACCGGGAGTCGACCTGTTGTACGCATCGTATTGGAGAAGATGGGAGACCACGGGTTACGCGAAGAGTAAGTCCGAGGTCAGGGTCACCCTGAATAAGGCAGCCGGGCGGTTCCTGGATACGATGGTACATGTTGATCCCGCGACTTATCCGAATTGAATCTTCGGTGATCTGTAGCTCACTTTAGTAGGTGAGTGTGGTTTGTGTGAGGAATACCCCACCAACTAGTTAGTAATCGATTATAATCGCCATCGTTCCTAGACAGTGAACACTTGACTTGAGCAGCGGCATCGTAGTAATAACTTGAATAAAGAGATGAGATGGTTGAGCTGTGATGTTGAAAGGCACTCAACCGAAATTGGTTACTATTCTTGTTGAATAATTATTGCCATGCTTGTTTAGTACAGGTGCTAATTTAGTATGGTAAGGTTAATCAAATTAAAATACAATGCTAGAAGCTTATGATCAATTCTTTCTTTAATGCAAGCTTTTCTGTAACTGATGAGTCAGCTATCCTATTTATCCAGCCTTGCATACCCCTTGGAGTCAATTTATTTTTAGTTTATGACGGGTAAGTCTAGCTGAGTACATTCTTGTACTCAGGGTTTTATTTCCCATGTTGTTGCAGATGGTGAGATGTTTTATGGCTAATGTCAGCACTGCTTCTACCCCACGTTGGGTGATGACTAGACCTTGGGCATGGTCACTCTACTCTACCTTATGCTTTTGCTGGATATTGACTGAGGACCTGGCACTGTATTTGAACTAAGTGTGTGTGTGGATTTGAACTAAATCGCTTTCGCTTTATTTCAAATTTGAACTTGGGTTGTAACAACTTATTTCGAACTCCGATGTTTTAAACTATGTGCGAACTATGTATGTTGTGAATGGTGACGGCTAAACTTATTACGATCTTGGCTATGCCGGAAAGTTTGAAATCTTTCGAGATTTCGGTATGACTACCAGGTTTACTAGGTCTCAATCATGTAAGTTTGCTATCTAATGGTGAATTACGTGCTTGTGCTCTAATAAATTGGTCGGTTCTGTTACATACTGGTTGGGGAACCGGTACTACTAGTAGTACAAAGTTTCTTCAACTTTGCACATCTCAACTTTCTGAGAAAATAGCCCGGATACTTCTGGTTTAAAACTTTAATATCTTCGGTATGATAGGTCAGGTTGGCTGAAGAAAAGGACTTTTCTAAGTGATGAGAGTGCAACGGTAATTCTCCAAACGCTCTAAATATAGACTTGAGCACTTTTAGACCTCGAATTACCAACCTAATTTGTATCCCTCTTGATAGTACGATGTTTCCTATAACTCAAGTGAAGATAAAATTTGAAGGCACTCTTGAGTAGAAACGTCGTCCATCCATATAAAATTTAGGGTGCTTGTATCACCAAACATTGTCATTCAAATCTTTCAATGGACTAACACCTGCATATTCACTTAGGTAAAATTGTTAGTCCCTAATTTGATTGTCATTAATTATCCAAAACTCACTTCGGAGGCGAATGCACTTACATGTTCCCATCACTGTTTATGACAAACCTTGGAGTGAATTTTCTGCCATGATTTGCATTAAGTTTGATAGAGATGAACATAATCATCTTATGAGATAGTTTTTCCATATTCGCCAAGTTAACCTTGTTACTGAGTACACTGAGTAGTTCTCTGACCTCATACACCAGCTCCTTGCTCATGATCCCTCTATATCCCAATCCTTTATCACCAATAGATTTGTTGATGGTTTGAAGAAATAAATTAATTCTGTAGTTATGATGCACAAACCACACGACCTGGATACTGCTTGCAACCTGGCTCTTTTACAGGAAGGAGCCCTGCTGGGACCAATGCTCCATAGTAAGAAGGATGAAGGAAATTCTTATTACAAGAAGGCCTATTCTGATCAGTCCATGACCACTCAATATACTCCAAGCACTTTTCTTAAGCTGCCTCCACATCCAGGAGATGAAAAGAATCAAGCTGATTCTTTAAAGCTCAACATAACCATTCTAGAAACAACAATCAACATGACAATATCAAATATAGGCCATCACATCATGATATATCAAATAAGCATAAGTGTTTAGCCTAGAACCATTCATCACACACATACTTCATAGTTCTCCACATAGTTCAGCATGAGATAGAGTTATACATAACCGAATTAATAACTACCCTATTACAGCATGGTAAGCCTAACACTCCCCCTTTGGCATCAAATGCCAAAAAGGGTAGGCACGGAGAGGAGGAAAGGGTAGAGAACCACTAGAAAGTTGCAAAGTCATCATCATCATCACCAGAGTTAATGTATCTGTTCTTGCCATGAGGATCAGAAGAGGACGGCATGTGCGGCGGAGGAGCACTGGTAGAAGAGCGGGTAATCTGATCAGCCTCATCAAAGATAGACTCAAAGCCATATCCTGTGTATCCTGCAGAGGAGCCCTGAGGATAATAGCCTAGTTGAGGAAAGAATTGCTGGTGCTAAGAAGGTGGCTCAAAGTCCTACTGCTGCTGAGGAGGCTGCTGAAAGGGAAGCTGCTGAAACTACGCATCATCATCATCATCAGCCGCAAAGAAGTCTGGAGGAGGGCGAAGAGGTGCTGAGGGAGAAAGGCCAGCTTCCTGCTCAAGACGGCGAATGGAGCTGTGAGTCTCGGCCTGACAGTAGCACATGTAAGACATGAACTTCCTCAAAGCACTAGCAACGGACTCATGACCACGACCATGACCACTACCATGACCACGGCCATGACCACTGCTAGGACCACTAGCATGACCTACAAAAACACCAGCTGAAGGGTCCATAGGAGGAGCATCCTCCCTCTCAACGCCCACAGTCCCAGCATCATCGATGGGTGCGCTAGCAGAAGTAGAAGCAACTGCCTTGTCTGACTTTTTCTTCGTGTGAGGACACAAGTTTTGAATGCCCTAGCTAGAGTGATGTGTATCAGGAGGGGAGGAGCGACCCGTCACCTGCTCAATCACATGCATGAGGTATGGAGTATAAGGAAGCATCCTGTGAGGATCATTAGCAGCTTCTCCAATTTTAACCCACATAAACTGAGAGATGCTGAACCGCCGACCAAGACCAAAGCAAACCAGGATGGTGGGAGCATAGCCTTGAATATGAGTAGAGTCACCACTCTTAGGGTCAAGGGTGTTCCTCAGAATATTGTTCAAGACATAAAAGAAGGGCTTCAGCTCAGTATTGGTGCCATCAGCATACCTATCATCTAAGTATATCTTGGCTTGAATGAAATCATCCTTGCCAACAGGTTCAGCATAAAGTGACCACAGACTATCTGCATCCTGATCCACATGATCAAAACCTAGGAGATGGGAGAACTGGACATAGGAACACCTGTAGTGTTGCTTGTTGGACATCCAATGCAAGACCTTGAGTTTTGCATCAATCCACAAGGTTGACCAAAACTGGTAAAGAATCTCGGTGTTCTAATCCTTTTGAAAGGTCACAAGCTGCAAGAGGTTCCATGCTTCAAGCTTGGTCTGTAACTCAACCATGTCAGGATGGTTTTTTGAGGTGATGGATTCAAGATTCAAAGCCTTATGGTGAAAAAGTTTGCCATTGAATCCACTGTTGAGGTAGACAGAGATATAATAGTCATGATGAAATAAAGACCAAAACCTGTCTTCCACACCTGGAAATCTGACCCACATGTAAGGATTTTCCGACCTTTGCTTCTTCAAAGCAGCCACATTGGTTGAGTAATCAAAAAACAACTGAGGCCTTTCAGGACAGTGAGGCTTAAGACGAGAGCCGTTATAAGGAACAAGAGTCCGAGTGGCAATCATATTACCAATGTACGGAGGGGAAACATTGAAGTTTGTAGTCAAAGCAAGCCCCTGCATATCCCTCACATTATCCGGTTGAGCACCATTCACCATGTCATGATGGTGAAGAGGGGAGCCACCACGACGAAGGGGGACAGTAGGTACCTCAATGTCCTCACGACGGCTGCCATGGGAGGACTCCCCATGGCTCGAGCTACGCTGTCGAGCACGCTGACTAGCTGCACGGTCATCCTTGCCATCACCCAAACTTTGAGGACGAGGACGAGCATTGTGAGAGGGGTTGTGCCGACGCTCTGACATGCTGCAAAGGCAAAAATATGGGCAGGAAGGACTTAGACACACTTGTAAATGCTGCAACGGAGGAGGAGGGTTGAACCACCACGGACAGAGCTGGCAGAGTTCAACCGGTAGTACCGGTCGCATGGACCGGTAGTACCGGTAGTACTTTTGTGCGAGGCATCCACCGGGGAATTGACACAACCAACCATGGAAATTGCATAAAAGTCATTGACAAAGCATGTATACACCAGAGGCAACTAGCACGAGCAAGGAGACGGCCTAGAATGAAGTACATTGGGAGAACGGGCATGAATCCCTAGTACCTTGGTGCTCAAAGTGAAGAGGCCGAATCCGCACTTGCCAAGACCTTCTGGGGCTCAAGAACACCGTCAAGATGATCTCCAAGGCTTGGAGAAACTCCCCCTCAAAGGGAAAGAGGAATGGCCGGAGGGGGAGGGAGATCGAGCGGCAGAGGTCGGGCGGCGGCGATGTCACCGACGGGTTCGGGTGGTTCGGGGGGGGGAGAGAATGAAAAGGTAAGTTAAGAATAAAAATTTTAAACCGGCAGCCCCTTTTTACCGTAGTCAAAGTTGTCTGACCGGTAGTACCGGTTGGGGACCGGTAGTACCGGTGGGCAAGGCTGGGCACAAAGTCGAACGCGTAGAATTAGGCCAGATTTTGAACTAGCGGTACTACCGGTAGCACTGGCGGTACTACCGCTAGGTCAAAAATGGCTGGAAGCAATTATAAAGGAATGGTGAACCATATAGGGAACTTGAACCCTCTCAATTATGACCAGATTTCATCAAATCAGTACAAAACTATGGTCAATCTTGAGATTTTTTTAAAAAAATAGATTTTGAAGATTGCACACTAGGATTTTGTAAACATTTTATCCAATTCTAAGCCAATCAACGTATGCAAGATGTCATTCCATGTTGCAAGAATCAACGATATTGAGCTCATGCCTCAAAGCATAAAATCTTGACTCATCTAGAGGTTCTGTGAAGATATCGGCTAGCTGTTTTTTGGTTCTCACATGTTGAACAACGATATCTCCTTTGGCTTGATGGTCTCTAAGAAAATGATGGCGGATGTCTATGTGTTTTGTACGGGAATGGTTTATGGGGTTATCGGCTAGCTTAATTGCACCCTCATTGTCACATAAGAGTGGAATCTTGGACAGGTTGTAACCAAAGTCTCTCAAAGTTTGCTTCATCCAAAGTATTTGGGCACAACAAGAGTCGGCCGCCACATACTCGGCTTCCATGGTGGATAGGGCAATGGAGTTTTGCTTCTTAGAACTCCAAGACACCAAAGACCTACCAAGAAATTGGCAAGTCCCAGATGTACTCTTTCTTTCTACCTTGCAACCGGCATAATTCGAATCAGAATAGCCAAGTAGAGTGAAAGATGAGCCCTTGGGATACCATAAGCCAAGATTAGGTGTAAGCACTAAATACCAAAAAATTTTCTTAACGGCCATGAGATGACATTCTTTCGAATTAGATTGAAATCTTGCACATATGCACACACTAAGCATAATATCAGGCCTAGATGCACAAAGGTAAAGCAATGATCTAATCATGGAGCGATATACCTTTTGATCCACGGCTTTACCATCCGTGTCAAGGTCAAGATGTCCCGTAGTTGGCATTGGTGTGTTGATGGGCTTTGCCTTGTCCATACCAAACTTCTTCAACATGTCATGAGTGTACTTGGTTTGGCAAATAAAAGTTCCTTCCTTGAGTTGCTTGATTTGAAAACCAAGGAAGAAGGTCAACTCTCCCATCATGGACATCTCGAACCTCTTGGTCATAATCCTACTAAATTGCTCACAAAGCTCTTTATTAGTACTACCAAATATTATGTCATTGACATATATTTGGCAAATAAAAATATCACTATTAACTTTGCGAGTAAATAAAGTAGGGTCGGCCTTTCCTATCTCAAACCCTTGTTTGAGAAGGAATTCCTTGAGACAATCATACCAAGCTCTAGGGGCTTGTTTGAGCCCATAGAGTGCCTTATGAAGCTTGTAGATATGGTTGGGATAATGTGGATCTTCAAAACCCGGTGGTTGTTCAACATACACCACTTCGGAGAGGGGGTCGTTAAGGAATGCACTTTTCACATCCATTTGAAACAACTTAAAATCATGGCGAGCAGTGAAGGCAAGTAATATATGAATAGATTCAAGCCTAGCTACCGGTGCATATGTTTCCCCAAAATCCAAACCCTCAATTTGGGTGTAACCTTGTGCAACCGACCGTGCTTTGTTCCTTGTGACCGCGCCATACTCGTCTTCTTTGTTGCAGAAGACCCACTTGGTACCTATCACATTTTGCTTGGGCCTTTCCACCAAGGACCATACTTCATTCCAGGTGAAGTTTTCCAACTCTTCTTGCATAGCCATCACCCAATCCTCATCCTTTAAGGCATCCTGCACCTTAAGAGATAACATAGAGGAAACAAAATAGTAATGCTCACAAAAAGATGCTAAACAAAAATGAGTCATCACTCCACTGCGTATGTCTCCTATCACATTTTCAACGGACGGTTCCATTCAATGGATTGACGAGCTCTTGGATGAGGTTCTATCGTTCTTCCTTGAATTGGGCCGTCATCTTCACTATCATAGTCAATGCCGGTTGAAGAAACTCCATCAAGAGCTCCCCCTTGATCATCATCTTGGTTGTTTTCTCCAACTTGTGGTGGATCTTGATTTGCTTGTTCTCTTGAATCATGACCATCTCTTGATGTGGAAGCATCACCATGGGCATCGATTGACCCATGATGCATGTATGGTTCATGATGGACTTGCACTTGTGCATCATCATCATCATCTTGTTCAATGGGTCTTACTTCACCAGTTGCAAGCTTCTTTATCACTTTGTGAGAAGGCTCCTCTTTACCTACAATGTCCATATTGACTTGCTCCTTTTGAGAACCGTTGGATTCATCAGAAGTCACATCTACCGTTATTTCAGTAAGACTGGTGGTCTTATTAAAAACACAATATCCATGTTCATTAGTACCATAACCAAGAAGAAAACCTTCATCAACCTTCGGTTCAAACTTAGAGCTTTTGGATTTCTTTCAAGTATGAAACACTTGCATCCAAAAACTCTAAAGTAATCAACCTTAGGCTTTTACAAGTGAGAAGCTCATAGGTGGTTTTGTTCAAGATCTTGTGAAGATATAGGCGGTTGATTGCATGACATGCCGTGTTGACCGCCTCCGCCCAAAAATCCTTCTCCGGAGTCTTGTACTCATCCAACATTGCTCTTGCAGCTTCAATGAGCGTTCGGTTTTTTCTCTCTACAACCCCATTTTTTTGGAGAGTGTAGGGGACCAAAAACTCATGCTTGATCCCTTCTTCATCAAGAAATGCTTTAATGTTAGTGTTCCTAAACTCCGTCCCGTTGTCACTTCTCACTCTCTTGATCTTCAAGTCAAACTCATTTTGAGCTCTTCTTGCAAACTTCTTAAAGATCCCTTGGGTTTCACTCTTATCTTTCAAAAAGAACACCCAAGTGAAGCGAGAATAATCATCAACAATTACAACACCATATTTATTACCTCCAATGCTTATATAAGCATTGGGTCCGAATAAATCCATGTGTAGTAACTCAAGTGGCCTTGAAGTTGACACGATGTTCTTTGCGGGATGTTTGGCTCTAACTTGTTTCCCCGCTTGACATGCACTGCAAATCCTATCTTTCTCAAAAGAAACATTTGTTAGTCTAAGAATGTGTTGTCCTCTTTGAAGGTTGGCCAAGTTTCTCATCCCAACATGAGCTAGCCGGCGATGCCACAATCAACCCATGCTAGATTTTGCCACTAAACAAGTCTCAGACCCCACTCTACTAGTTATGAAATCAACTAGATAGAGCTTGCCCTTTAGTTGACCCGTAAAGACAATAGAGGAATCCACCCTTCTAGAGAATTCCACACCCTTATCCGTAAAGAGACAATTGTAACCCATCTCGCAAAGTTGTAAAACGGATAACAAATTGTATCCTAACGAATCCACAAGTAATACATTTGAAATAGTATTGCATTTGATATAGCAATTTTACCCAAACCAAGAATCTCTCCTTTGCTATTGTCACCAAATGTGATTCCTTCACCCATGCTTTCACTTGGTTGGAAGGAGTCAAACATTTTCTTCGCTCTGGTCATATGATTGGTGCATCCACTATCTAGTACCCAACATGGTCCACCGGAGGAGTATGCCTACAAAATAGATTTAAGCCTTAGTTTTAGGTACCCAATTTGACTTGGGTCCTAGAGGGCTTAGACACATAAGATTTGGGCACCCAAACACTCCTCAAGATTTGCCTCTTCTTGAAAGCGCCCACATACTTTACAATAATTTTACCATCCTTATCCCAACAACATAAATAATCACAAAAATTGTTCCTTGAGATAGGCACTTGTGGCATAAAAACATTTGCTTCCTTCTTCTTGATGTTCTTGTTGTTGGAGGAAGTGTTAAGAGAAACCTCAACATTGTTCACCTTGTTGATGAGATCAACAAGAGGCACACTCTTGTTAAACTTCACACAAGGCACACCATTTACTATTTTTCTCCCATTTGCCTTACCATCATACCTATTGTATTCGAGGCCATCCTTTATGAGTGGATGCCTTGATGCCTTATAGATTGTAGTTGATTGCTTATCCTTGTTTTTGCAACCAATCTCCACAATGGCCTTCAACCTAAGAATATCCTTATCTTTCTTCTCTAGCTCAACAAGGTTAGTAGCACAAGCATCTATATCAACATTAAAACATTTTTCACATCCTTTACTTGCTGAGGCTTTGGAGTTCTTAGAAGAAGTAGAAGTGCTCTTCCAAAGAGAGTCATAGTTTATCTCAAGCTCATGATATTTATTTGTCAAGCTTGTGAGGCTTTCTTGAGCTAAACTATGATCATTCTTAGACTAGCCAAAGAGTCATTAAGTGAGGAATGTTCCTTAGTCAATCGCTCATGTGAGTCCTTGGCCAAAGACAATTCTACACTTAATTTCTCAACCTTCTCTTTTTCTTTAGTGAGACATGCCTCTAGTCCTTGGTTCTTCTCCTTTTTCACTAGGAGCATTTCACTTTGCGACTCTAAGCATGTCTCATGCTCATCTATGGTGTACTTCAATTTTAAGATTATAGAGGCAACTTTTTTTTCATATTTCTTAATGATTTTGATAGCATAGTTTTCATCAAACTCATTATCATCATCATTAGAGTGAGTGGGAGTGTGGGATGATACCTTCTCCTCTTTTGCCATAAGACAAGTAGGAGTGACGTCGTCATCGTCGGAGAGGTTGACGAAGAGCTTTGTTGAGGAAGAAGTGTTGGTGAAGAACGATGTCGATGGAGATGTTGTATCACGTATAGCAATTGCAGCTATACTCTTCTTTTCATTGTCATTGTCTTCATCACTATCATCATCAGATTGCCATTCTTCACCTATATGTGCTTCACCTTTCTTCTTGCTCCTATACTTTTTGTCACTTTCCCTATTGTACCTTGAAATCTTGCCTTTGTTGGGACAATCCGCAGCAAAGTGACCGGTGAGACCACACTCATAGCAAAATCTCTTCTTATATTGCTTGTTTCCACCACTACTCCTCATCTTTTGCTTATTCTTGATCAAGAACTTTGCATAATTTTCACCTTGAGAGCTTGTTGTTATCAAGTTCTTCATCACTATTATTTTGCTTGTGACTACAACATCCTTTGTTGCAATGACTTGATTCACTTGCATGGGATGCCGCAAGGGCAATGTTTCTCTTTTGACTAAGTCTTTCTTTGGTCTCATCATCTAGAACCTCATGATGCATGATTTTCGCAGTCATCTCTTGTGTTGTCATGGTGGTGTAGTTTTCTCTTTCCATTATCACGGAAGCTAGAATGCTATTCTTCTCTCTATATATTCTACATAGCTTTCTTGCCGCAGCTTGTTCATCCCATTTATCACATCCAAGAGCTCTTACTCTATTTATCAAAGTCATGAATCTATCATACATCGCTTTTGTTGTTTCTCCTTCCATCACTTGGAAATTCTCAATCTTGTTTTGGAGAAACTCAATGTTTCCTATTCTCACACTCTTGTCACCTTCAAATGATATTCTCAAGGTTTCCCAAATTTTCTTTGCATTCACCATACCATTTACCTTGTTGTCATCTTCCAGAGTGAGACATTGCAAGATCAAGGTTGCCGCCGTGGCATTGAGTTGAAAGTCTAACTCATCTTCGGGTGTCCACTCTTTGGGATCTACTGGAATGTTCACACCAATTCAACCGCTTTCCAACATCTTGCAGCTATAAGATACAACTTCATCCGATGAGCCCAATCGGTGTATCTTACCCCATCAAACGGAGATGGTTTGCCGAGGTTGACCATTGGCATGTGAATGTTGTTCTTGCTTGTGCCGCCATAGTCATAGCTTACTTGTGAATAACCTTTCGCTGTCTTGTTTTCACCCTCACTTTCATTTTCCTTTTCACTAGTTCCTTCTTGATTCTTCTTATCAAGGATCTCCATCTTATCTAGTTGCTCTTGCATCTTGTTCATTTGCTCTTCTTGCTGCTTTTGCATTGCGATGGTGAGCTGTGCTACCACTTGTGCGGCTAATTCCTTCATTTGTGCATCATCCATCTTGTCCATTGTTACACCTCACGCGGTGAAGCATTGAATCGAGGGACCACGGCTCTGATACCACTTGAAAGGATCTAATCGGCCTAGAGGGGGGTGAATAGGCGATTATCAAAAACCTGAAACTTACAAACTCAAATGCAGAAGTTAAATATCTACCAGAAGTAGGACCGGAAGTAGCACCGCTACTACCGGTAGTACAAAAACCAATACTACCGATGCAAACTTCTGGTACTTTTGGTAGCCTATGAAACTACGAAATCAAAATGAAAATCAGAGTAAAATGAGCTGTAAATTCAGATCCAATTGTTACCACCCCTTTGTTGATGTTGCTGATAAAGGTGTTGAACTTCTTGAGGCGTTTCACCGCACCAAATCATAGATCGAGTCCTCCAACCTATGAACTTTGGGGATAGGGATGAAGAACACGAAGAACACAAGAACAAGGGTAGTCGATGCTACCACCACAGCAAGACACACGATTTAATCCGAGGTTCGGCAATCCCCACAAAGGAGTTCCTACGTCCCCGTTATTGAGGTTACCACAAAGGTTTCCTCCCTCAAGCAACCATGAAGGTAAACTTGAGATATTCACTAAGAATCAAGGGTAATACAAACACTTCGGGATGCCCTCACAAATGAGGCAACACGGGCAGCCACGAAGAACGCCTAGCCGGCTAGGATTCTAAGAACCCAAGAGTAACAAACACAAATCAAGTTGGCAAGACGATGAATCCAAGTGCTCAAGTCATAGATCAAAGTTTCTACTCTCTAATCTCACGTCCCTAGCTCGAATCCTTGAGGGGATGAAGTTTTGGGAGCAAAGGGGGAGAGAGAGCAGGTGAGCTGGTGCTTGGAAGGAGCCTTTCCCGGGTGTGTGTCGGGTGAATGAATGGAATAAGCAAGAGAGCCAGAAAAGAGAGAGGTGAGGAGTATATATATGGTCTGTCTAGAAAAACTACCGGTAGTACTGATGGAACCACCGGTACTACCGGTACCTCACTAAATGTGACCGTTGTCGTGTATCAGAACGTGCAGAGGGAGTCATACCGGTACTACCGGTAATAAGACCGGTACTACCGGTAGTACAAAACTGGGCATCCATAGACGTGTGCGACTTGGGCTAAAAATAAATATATATATAGCCGGTACTACCGGTACCACCAGTGGTACTACCGGTAGTACACAACTACACCAACTCGTAGATTTTGACAGTGGGAAAATATGCCCGATACTACCGGTGTATAATTTTAATAAAATGTGGTGCTACTGGAGGGCACCAGTACTACTGGTTGGGGAACCGGTACTACCGGTAGTACAAAGTTTCTTTAACTTTGCACATCTCAACTTTCTAAGAAAATAGCCCGGATACTTCCGGTTTAAAACTTTAATATCTCCGGTACTTCGGTAGGTCAGGTTGGCTGAAGAAAAGGACTTTTCTAAGTGATGAGAGTGCAACGGTAATTCTCCAAATGCTCTAAATATAGACTTGAGCACTTTTAGACCTCGAATTACCAACCTAATTTGTATCTCTCTTGATAGTACAGTGTTTCCTATAACTCAAGTGAAGATAAAATTTGAGGCACTCTTGAGTAGAAACGTCGTCCATCCGTATAAAATTTAGGGTGCTTGTATCACCAAATATTGTCATTCAAATCTTTCAATGGACTAACACCTGCATATTCACTTAGGTAAAATTGTTAGTCCCATCATTAATTATCCAAAACCCACTTCGGAGGTGAATGCACTTACATGTTCCCATCACTGTTTATGACAAACCTTGGAGTGAATTTTCTGCCATGATTTGCACTAAGTTTGATAGAGATGAACATAATCATCTTATGAGACAGTTTTTCCATATTTGCCAAGTTAACCTTGTTACTGAGTACACTGAGCAGTTCTCTGACCTCATACACCAGCTCCTTGCTCATGATCCCTCTATATCCCAATCCTTTATCACCAATAGATTTGTTGATGGTTTGAAGAAATAAATTAAGTCTGTAGTTATGATGCACAAACCACATGACCTGGATACTGCTTGCAACCTGGCTCTTTTATAGGAAGGTGCCCTGCTGGGACCAATGCTCCATAGTAAGAAGGCTGAAGGCAATTCTTATTACAAGAAGGCCTATTCTGATCAGTCCAAGACCACTCAATATACTCCAAGCACTTTTCTTAAGCTGCCTCCACATCCAGGAGATGAAAAGAATCAAGCTGATTCTTTAAAGCTCAAGAAAGATGGGCTTGACACTCTAAAGAACTATAGAAGAGCCAAAGGATTATGCTTCAAATGTGGTGAAAAGTGGAGTCCAGGTCTTGTCTGTCAGCATGTTTAGTCAGTGCTATGGAAGAAGTTTGGGCCACCTTACCTGATGAACCTCAACCTCTTCAGTCACCTGTCCAAGAGGACACTGATTCTGGGGATGATTTATGTACTATCTCTATGCAGGCTATGAAGGGTGCTGATGGTGTTAAAACAATGAAGCTCAGGGGCTTTCTTGGTGATCAGGAAGTGTTTATGTTGGTAGATTCTGGCAGTACTCATTGTTTTGTCAGTGACCATATTGCTACCAGATTCACTACCCAGAGAGCTTTAGCTGACAATGTGCAAGTCAGAGTAGCTAATGGAAACTTTCTTGACTGTACACATGAGTTACCTGATCAACTATGGACCCTTCCAGGTATATCATTCAGAAATTCTTTAAAAATTATTCCATTAGGCTGCTATGATGTAGTACTTGGTATGGATTGGCTTGAATCTATTAGCCCAATGCATGTACACTGGAGAGCAAAGTGGATTGAATTTGATATTGGAGGCAAGGTTCTCAAGATTCAGGGTATTTCTAACACTGCAGTTATGGGTGATCCCATTAGTGCTCATCAGTTGGAGGCCATGATCAAGAATGACTCCATTTTGTATATGGTTCAGCTAAACTCTGTCAATTTTGATACAATTGTGGAAGACTGCTATTCCATCAGATATTCAGAGCCTTATTGATCAATATTCAGATATTTTCCAACCTACTACTTACCACCCCAAAGGATTGGAGATCACACTATTCCTTTGATACCTGGAGCTACTCCTTTTAGACTAAGGCCATATAGATACAGTCCAGCTCAGAAAATTGAAATAGAAAAGCAGATTCAAGACATGTTACACAAAGGTTGGATCAAGCACAGTTCAAGCCCATTCTCCTCTCCTGTGCTACTAGTCAAAAAGAAAACTGGTGATTGGCGCTTATGTGTAGATTATAGAAGACTCAATGCTCTAACTGTCAAAAACAAATACCCTTTGCCTATAATTGATGAGTTATTAGATGAACTCCATGGTGCTACATGGTTTTCTTCACTGGATTGGGCTTCTGGCTTTCATCAGATTAGAATGGCAGTAGGGCATGAGTACAAGACAGCTTTCCAAACACATCATGGTCATTTTGAATATCAAGTAATGCCTTATGGAGTTACAGGTGGACTTGGTTCTTTTCAGGCAATCATGAACACCATCTTAGAAACCTTCCTCAGAAAGTTTGTGGTGGTCTTTATTGATGATGTACTCATATATAGTAAATCTTGGTAGGAGCATTTACAACATCTTGAAGTAGTTTTCAACTTACCGCAAGCCAACAGCCTATATGTCAAGCTCAAGAAATGTTCCTTTGCTAAGAAAAAACTAAACTATCTTGGCCATGTTATCAGTCCAGAGGGAGTTTCTACTGACCCTAAGAAGATTCAGATTATAGCTGATTGGCCAACTCCTAGTAATATGAAGGAGCTCATAAGTTTTCTTGGAATGGAATGGCAGGTTATTATAGGAAATATGTTAGAAACTTTGGTCTCATCTCCAAGCCATTAACCAATCTGCTGAAGAAAGGGGAACTTTTTGTTTGGACAGGCTTAGCAGAAGAGTCATTCAAGGCACTCAAAATAGCATTAATGACAACACCTGTATTGGCCTTACCAGACTTCTCCAAACCTTTTGAGTTAGAAACAGATGCATCAGAAAAGGGAATTGGTGTTGTTTTACAGCAAGATGGACATCCATTGGCTTTTATCAGTAGAGCTCTAGGACCCAAAGCTCAAGGTCTCTCAACTTATGAGAAGGAATGTTATGCAATTTTACTGGCAGTTGATTATTGGAGATCCTATCTGCAACAGTCTGAATTTATCATTAAGACTAATCAGAAAAGTCTTATCCATTTAGATGACCAACGACTGCAAACTCCCTGGCAACATAAGGCCTTAACCAAATTGCTAGGATTGACCTATAGAATTGTCTACAAACAAGGCAAAGATAACAGAGTAGCAGATGCCTTGTCTAGAACAACTCATGCTGAAACTCAAGATATTGCAGCCATTGCCGTTGCCACTGCTCCTTGGGTACAAACACTTTAGGCTGCATACACTCAAGATGCTGATTGTTGCAAGAGTTAACCATTTAGTCTCCACAAGGCCATTATACTCTGGATAAAGGCATCATCTACTTTAAGTCCAGAATCTGGATTGGCAGAGTACCAGCTTTGCAACAGCAGATACTGACAGCACTTCATGCCAGTGCAGTAGGTGGCCATTCAGGATTTGAAGCCACTTATCATAGAGTTAAGAGATTGTTTGCTTGGCCTTCTATGAAACAGTCAGTTAAGGACTTTGTGGCCCAGTGCTCTATTTGTCAACAAGCCAAGACTGAAAGAGTGGCTTATCCAGGCTTTCTAGCACCACTTCCTATTCCTAAAGGTTCTTTGCAGGTTGTGACCATGGATTTTATAGAAGGTCTTCCCAAATCTAGGTCATTCAATTGCATCTTAGTAGTGGTGGATAAGTTCACTAAATATGCATATTTTTTGCCATTATCTCACCCATTTACAGCTTTAGATGTTGCTTAGTTATTCATGCATAACATTTTTAAGCTTCATGGGTTACCCAAGAATTGTCACTGACAGGGACAAGATTTTCACCAGTCATATGTGGAAGCAGCTATTCAGTCTGTTGAAGACAGATTTATACATGAGCAGTGCTTATCATCCCCAAACAGATGGTTAGTTTGAAAGGGATAATCAATGTTTAGAAACTTATCTCAGGTGCTTTGTTCACTCTTGTCCTCATCAGTGGTCTTCATGGTTATCTTTGTCTGAATACTGGTATAATACATCATTTCATTCTTCTCTGGGCAATACACCTTTCTATGTGCTTTATGGTCATCATCCTAGGGATCTTGGTATTGAACCACCAGGCTCCACTGATATCCCTGACTTGGATACATGGCTGTTGGACAGAGAGCTAATGCACCAGCTTGTTCGGCAACATTTAGTCAGAGCGCCAAAGAAGATGAAGGTTCAGGCTGATAAGAAAAGATCATTTCGCTCCTTTGAAGTGGGTGAAAGTGTCTATGTCAAGATTCAGCCTTATGTGCAAACCAGTTTGGCAACTCGATCTTGCAATAAACTGGCATTTCATTACTTTGGCCCATTCCCTATTATTGCTAGAGTCAATGAAACAGCTTACAAGTTGCAGCTTCCAGAAGACTGCTCCACACATCCTGTCTTTCCTGTTTCCCTATTGAAGAAAGCTATTGCACCTCATACTCCTATTTGCAACAACTTCCCAGACTTGTCCACTCCATATCAGGTACCTGAAGCTGTACTTGATCGTCATTTGCACGTTCATCATGATTGCAGTATTCCCCAAATTTTGGTTAAGTGGTCGACACTGCCACCGGAGCTGTCTACCGAGGAAGATGAAGAAGCATTGCATCAAGAGTTTTGTTGATGCAAAATTATATTTGCAAACACACTGGGCTAATACCCAAAATTGATATCCGAAGCGTGCCAGTCGATTTGACCTGTTAATCAACAAGGATGATAAATTTGAATAAAATCTGAACGAGATGACAGCGATACGCCTGGACGTCAAAGCTCAGAAAGTATTCGATAACTGTTGAATAGATCAGATGAGACGACAGCGATACGCCCGGAAGTCAAAGCCTGAATCATGCTCAGTAGACGCGGAACCTGCAATCGCCGGAGATCAAGTTGATGCAGCCCATCGATTCTTGAAAGAACTTGCTGAAAAAGAAAAGGTACTTGGCGAAGTCGCCGAAAAGTAAAGTACTGATAAAGGTAAATAAAAAGTAGATTTGTTTATTGATGCTTGGATATCCATTACAATGCCCTTCGGCATATATTTATACTCTGCTAATCAAAGAGTCCTAATTTAATACGTAAAGCTCAAATGTAGAAGAAATAAACTAATTCCTTATACGAACTCTATTTCTTGAAAAAGAAATAAAACTTGTATAAGAGTTGGACTTATACTATAACACAAAAATTGTAAGCTCCATGTCGCCGATCCTCTGTCTGCTTCCGTTATGATGAAGTTATCTCTTCATCGGCATATCCCTGGCATCGGCAACAACCTTCTAGCCTTCCTGCCTATCTCATTGGCAACAGCTCCTCCGTCTCATCGGCAATGATCCTTAACAGCTCTTCAGCCCAATCGGCAATAATCCAGATCAACATGCTCTTCATCGGCAACCATCTATCGGCAGGTCAGAAGCAATGCTGAAGAACAACCAACCTTTTGCCGATTTAGTTTGGTCTCCCGATCCATATTGACACGTGCCAAAAAACAGTGTCAACACATGCCCCCCAATTTCGGAGTATAAAATACTTTATGCACCGAAATTTTCTCCAGGTCATGATTACCCAAACCGCTTGAACTTCTCCTCGAGAGTTGCACGCACAGTAGTGGAAATCCTGTACCAACAGGCCCATATAATGCCTCCTCCACCGTGGCCCATTTTTTCATCTGCAATTCAAACCCTAGCTTTTCTCTCTCCAGCGGCCACATCAACAGGCGATCCTTCGAAGAACTCGATCAACTCCACTCTTAACAGCGATTCCTAACCTTCATTAGCATTCTTCATTTTCTCCATCTTCGTCGTGGCCATGGCTATCCGCTTCGACATCCCCAAGGTTAATCTTCTTCTTTACCTGTCCTTTGACATTTCTTTTCTCCTTTTCTGCGTAGTTCATGACTCCTCTTTATTCTCAATCTCTAATCTCAGGAACTTTGCAATAATCTTCTCATTCCAATGCATCAGAATCACTTTATTTGCCTCGGCCCAATGGGGAATCCAGACCCAATCGACATTATAAATGCAGAAACTAATCGAATCCTCTTTAGAGCTCAGAATTTTGATTTGGGATTCTGGACTGATACCTTTCGATCCTGGCCGAAAACCACTAAAGGATGGAAAGACTGGTATTTGAGGGTCGCTAGGCCAATGGAGCTGTATTGGGCGGAACGTAGATTAGAACAGTGCATCAGACTATCTATTGCCGATATGGAGAGGAATGAGTCACTGTTAATCGCCGCCTCCTATTTCTGGTCTGATACTCTAAATGCCTTCATCTTCAAACATGGACCAGCTTCTCCAACCCTTGCCGATGTGTATATGCTCACTGGCTTGGACATCTCATCTGCCGATGACAATGCACTGTTCCAGAGAAAACCTGAGCATCGGCTAACTACCAGGAACATCGGCGGCTGGACTGGTTATATCAGCGAATATAAGAAATCCGGCTCAGTCAGTCACAGGGAGCACTCAGCTTTTTTGAACATGTGGCTTGAGAAATTTATCTTCTACGGCAGAACAGTTGGACCGACCAATATGCACCTTCCTGTAGCAGAGATGTTGGCTAACGGCGTCAGACTCCCACTGGGCCGATATCTCCTTGGCTCAGTTTACCATCTCCTTCACCAAGTGTCACAAAGGCTGCTACAAGGCAAATCCATCGGCAACCTGGGAGGCCCTTGGTGGTTTATCAATATGTGGCTGAACGCCCATATGCACAAGTATTTCCACATTGATCTGTTTGCCCAGCGATTCCCTCGAAATCTTCCTGAAGACTATCAACTCGGGGAAGAAGAATCGGCAACACGCCCCCCTATCAACTTTGGAGAAGCACTGGCAGTATTACCAGGGGCGGAAGCAAACAGAGCTTAGATCGGTAATCTCTTCCATAGACTCTACATAGGCATCCCTTCTGAGCTTTGGGTCTGGGTTCCGTATGTTGATGAGGAGGCAAGATTCCCTCTTTCCTTTAACCTTACCGATGAGGCTTTGAATAAAGATACCGATATTCTTAGTGCAATAATCACCCCTCGCGCCATCCCAGTCAACATATTTGGAAGCGGGAAGAATATCAACCCTACGTACGAGTTCTACTATCCATCGGCAGCAGCAAGACAACTAGCCTTTGGACAACTACCCATTAACCTCTGCTTTGCCGATGTGATTAAACTGAGAGAGATTATTGCGAACCACATGGATTGGCACAAGATTGTTACTCTCCTTCCTGATGCCGATACCTCTAATGTTGATCTAACCGATTGGGTACCGGCTTCCTTCGTCACCGAGTCCTTCAAATTATGGTGGCAAGAATGGAAAGAGCAGCTATTCTTTGCATCTCCTCATCTTTACTGGAATCTCATTGATCCCGATCACGCCGTCCCTGCCGATGCGGTAAGTCTGACCCTCTGCACTTCTTTCAACTTCTCTTTAATCCATCGGCAACTAACTCTTCTTTAACAGGTTGATGACTTAGTTCCAACACTGAGTAAGAGCAGCAAGATCATACAACTGCAGCCTGTCTCCCCAGTATCCATCATCGGCCATAAAGCTCCTTCGCTAGACACTTTGATGGGCCGTGGTCATTCCAAGAAGAGCACCAAATCGATCGCATCTTCGGCACAGACATCTCAGGTAATCACCTCACTTTCTTTTGCAGATGCCGATTGCTGTGATTTACCGATTTCACATTTCAGGGCGCAAGTTCTACACCAATGGAATCTTCATCGGTAACCCGCCCTTCGTCTCCACCTGCAGCACCTTCGTCTCCACGCCTCGTCGTCCTTGATGATTCTCCAGAAGTATTCTTTATTTAAACTTTGATTATTGGATCGGCACTTTTACTCATCTGTTTCTCTCGTAGCACCAAGTAATTGCATCGGCAACCGTCCCAAGTGTACCGATTCCTCAGCCATCCATTGCCGATGCCCCCCAGCCATCCGATGCCGATATTTTACAGCACAAGCATAAGGCTTCATCGGGCGAAGAATCACAACCAAAGCGGGCGAGACTTACACAAGCTCCAATTTCACCATCAGCATCCTCACCTCGCCCGACATCACCTGATGTACCTGCGCAGACTTCTCCATCGGCAACTGCTCTTCCATCGGCAATTGTACCCGTACAAGGATCTTCATCGGCACCGGCATCGCAGCAGCAGCCGATCGAGGTACCAACACAGGAAACGCCATCGGCAATTGTACCTGAGGTAGCTTCTTCAATCCAAAGGCGAGAGATTGCCTTGAAACAAGTAAGTTAACTCCCTTAGCTAACCTTTTAACACATAGGTTCTTCTGCTGACGTTTCTTTTCTTTTCTTTTAGGAGCAAGATTCCCCCGATAATCTGTTCTCCTTTTCTATCAGTGGGATTGTTCCTGACGATGAAGAGCCTGAAGAAAGCTCTGCTCCAGCCCTTGAAGCTTTATCATCTGAAACCAAATCCCGGTTGGAGACGTTATTATCCTTGCTGCAACAGGAGACTTCTTTGTTGATCCAGGACTATGATTCCGCAAGAGCAACTTTCAAAGAAATTCGAGGCCATATTCCCGCTGATGTTGAGGAAGCACTCTTCCAAGCTGCACATCTGGAGAGTCGGCAGTTGTAGTATCAAAGGGCTGCCCTGCAGATTGCCGATAGAGCCACTCAGGCAAAACTCCAGGAGGACATGATGAGGCACAAGCAATTTGCCGATGAGAAACACAAAGACATCGATAAACTAGAAGCCTCCCGTGCAGATCTGGAAGAAAAGATTGCTCAACTATCGGCAAAAAGAGAGGCCCTGCTAGCGGAGCTGAGACAGATTGAAGGAGCCTTGGATGCAGCAAATCAGGAGAAGGCCCAAATGCCAGAAACTATCAAAACTCTCCAGCAAGAAAGGGACAATCAAGCCTCAAGACGCTGGCGCTTAAGAAGAAGATCAAGCCAGTTGAAGGCAATGCTGATGAAGATGCAAAGACACTGGAGGAAGCCGACCAAATTCGCCTGCGTGCGATATCAACCATCCGTTTATTGTTGAACTTGTAAACCTTCTTCCTCATCGGCAAAGTAATGCATCGGTAATTTGTAAAACTTTCACATTAACGTAGCACCGATACACTCTTTTTGAACTATTTGTTTTCTTCATAAGCAAGTGTTTGGAATTTCATCGGCAATACGAAAACCATGTTGATATCTGCCGATGGGCCTTCATTTTTGCGCTTTGGCTGTCATACTTGAGTTTCCGCTCCATGAGAATTTTTCTCTTTATGCTCACGCTGCAATTTCCTCTTCTGAGTCTTCGTTAGACCTACAGGGCACCACTGAGGAAGCTTCGTTTTCCAGACAGGCTGATAACGTTTTGTATTTGAATCTGGGCAGTTCATGTTAGGATCTCTACAAAGAATCGTCTCATTAGGAACTCTCGCATTTTGCATCTCCTCGAGCTCCTCTTGATTCATCAGCAAACAGTCGTCATGCCTGCCTAGCCTTTCATGCACACTGGTTCTGCCCCCCAGCCGATCATGTATCGATGTTCTTCTCCTGATCGGCTCATTGACGTATCTGCTCTGATTACCATAGCGCGGTCTTCTTTTTGCCCGATCGGCTCGATCATAACCATTGCACTTAGGGCAGTTATCAACAGTAGGAAATTTAATGCCTTCTTCCCAGCAGTAGATGAAGAACGGGCATCTCCAATGATCTTCGTGCCGATGCCACGCTTCCCGACGCAACTCCTCTTGCCGATGTCGATAGCGATCACCTAAAATTCTGTATGAAGCAGGTCTAGGAGGTCTTCTAGAACTACTGCTTTCTTTAACTCTCTCTTTCCCTTTTAAGTCATCGGCAGTTGCTTGATTTCTAGGATCCACCGATGCTCTCCTTTTAGCGCTTGCCGATGTCAATATTTTGGTCTTACTTACAGCATCCACTATGTTTGCTGGGAAAGGATGTTGATCAATCTTCATCGGCTTCTGAGCTTTAGAGTTGTTGAATTTGATTCTCCCAGATTCAATTGCCGATTGCAACTGTTGTTTGAACACCTTGCAGTCATTGGTACTGTGCGAAGTTGCATTATGAAACTTGCAGTACCTCATCTTCTTCAGCTCTTCTGTCGATGGAATCACATGATTGGGTAACAGCTTGATTTGGCCCTCTTGAAGCAACAGATTGAATATCTTATCGGCCTTCGTAATGTGAAACGTGAATTTTTCTAGCTCTTTCTGACCAAAAGGACAAGATAAAGGCTTTTTGCTCTTCACCCACTCAGCTAGGCCGATAGTTGGTTCTTCATCTGAGTCTGATTCCTCTGCCTCTTCTACAAAGGACACCTTCTTGTTCCAGCTCTTCCTATGTTCTGGAGCTTGAGCACTTTGATCAGAGATCCTCTGCACAATATGGCTTAAGCTTTCAAACTCCTGAAAATCGTATTTGTCCCTGAGATGCGGCAACAGACCCTGAAAAGCTAAACTGGCTAACTGGCGATCATCAAGCACTAAGCTGTAGCATCTGTTCTTCGTGTCTCGTACCCTTTGCACAAAATTCTCCACCGATTCATCGCTTCGCTGTCTTAACTTCATCAAATCGGTAAGCCTCTTCTCATGGACACCAGCAAAGAAGTATTTATGGAATTGTCTTTCTAGATTGGCCCAAGTAAGAATGGAGTTTGGTGGTAATGAGATGAACCATGCGAATGTTGATCCAGACAAAGAGGACGAGAATAAACGAATCCTCAGCTCATCCCTGTTAGCTGCTTCCCCGCACTGGATGATGAATCGGTTGATGTGCTCCATCGTTGACGTATTATCTTGCCCAGAAAACTTAGTGAAATCTGGCACCTTATACCGATTCGGGAAAGGAACTGAGTCATAAGCTGAAGGGTACGGAGTCCGATAAGAGTAAGTATTAATCTTGGGCTGAATCCCAAATTGCTCTTTCATCACCTCCGCAATCTTATCGGTCAAGAGTGCATCCTGATCTTGCCGATGCACTGGCTGAGTCTCCACTTGAGGCGTTGGCTGATATGCTTCTACATACCCCTGTGGTACTTGGCTTGGAGGAATCGGCATATTCACGGCACCAATCTGTGCAGTAAGGTTCATCAACTGTTTTGCTGATGTTTGATCCTGGACAGCTGCCTGTGGACTATACTGCTGAGTCCCCATTGCCTAGTAACTTGGCTGAATAGCAGATTGCTGAACTGGCGCTTGCCCTGACCAATTAAGATTATAACTCATCAGCACCTGACTTGCCGATGGCTGACAGTTCGTAGACAATTGATGCTCTTGTATAGGTAGATGATAGCCAGCATGATTGCCCTGAATTGCAGATAACCCAGATTGAGATATGAATGGCACTATGGGCTGTCCTACAGTGGAAACTCTCTGTTGAACTGGCGGAGGACTAGTCAATGGATTCGCATAAGATATCTGTTGTGGAGGCGCGTAGAAACCCATTGACAATGGCTGTATAGCAGGAGGTGTAGTAGAATAATGTGACACTTGAGCCATCGGCCGAATTGGAGTAGCCGATGTCATTGGACCCTTCCCTGCTACATCATGCACTTGAGGTAGTCCAGAGTTGGCAGTAGATGGACCTGGAGGCATCCCGTATCCCCACCAATTAGCAGCAGTTTGACTATGTTGACCTGAAGGACCTGATATTGCCGATGCCGATAGATCTGTTCTCAACTGAGTACTAGGCCTCTCTTGAGACGTTAGATCTGATCCTAACGGTGTGGCTTCAATGATAGATGGTCCTGATATAACTGGAGGAGTAGGCGCTTCCATACTCTCAACGGCTGGAGTTGCCGATGGAGTACTGATAGATGTCGATCCTGGCTGATGATATGCCAGCCCGACATAACCTGGTACTTGTTCATCTCTTAACATTTGCACAACAGCATTGTAGACAGTATTGGACAGCACGGTGGAGTGGTTGATCAAAGCTTGATTTAATGCAGAATTAACCATCTCCTGTAATTTACCAAGGTTGGAGTCAAAGGTTACCTGCCAAGGCAACGGCAGATCCTGCTTCTGGATGACTTCTCCGCCCCTATTCATGCTAAAAGACTTCAAGCAGAGCTGCCTGTAATCCTCCATAGCTTTTTTCATGGCTAGCTTCTGATCCTCCTTGAGATCTGACTCTGATATTTTGATGATGTTTTCTGGATTGATATCAGCAGGATTCTTCATGATAGATTTGTTGACTTGGTCCCACAGGGCGTGCCAAAAGATGTGTTGATGCAAAATTATATCTACAAACACACCGGGCTAATACCCAAAATCGATATCCGAAGCGTGCCAGTCGATTTGACCTGTTAATTGACAAGGATGATAATTTGAATAAAATCCGAACGAGACGACAGCGATACGCCCGGACGTCAAAGCTCAGAAAGTATTCGATAACTGTGCTCGGTAGACGCGGAACCTGCAAGGTCACCGGAGATCAAGTTGATGCAGCCCGTCGATTCTTGAAAGAACTCGTTGAAAAAGAAAAGGTACTTGGCGAAGTCGCCGAAAAGTAAAGTACTGGTAAAGGTAAATAAAAAGTAGATTTGTTTATTGATGCTTAGATATCCATTACAATGCCCTTCGGCATATATTTATACTCTGCTAATCAAAGAGTCCTAATTTAATACGTAAAGCTCAAATGTAGAAGAAATAAACTAATTCCTTATACGAACTCTATTTCTTGAAAAAGAAATAAAACTTGTATAGGAGTTGGACTTATACTATAACACAAAAATTGTAAGCTCCGTGTCGCCGATCCTCTGTCCGCTTCTGTTATGATGAAGTTATCTCTTCATCGGCATATCCCTAGCATCGGCAACAACCTTCTAGCATTCCTGCCTATCTCATTGGCAACAGCTCCTCCGTCTCATCGGCAATGATCCTTAACAGCTCTTTAGCCCAATCGGTAATAATCCAGATCAACATGCTCTTCATCGGCAACCATCTATCGGCAGGTCAGAAGCAATGCTGAAGAACAACCAACCTTTTGCCGATTTAGTTTGGTCTCCCGATCCTTATTGACACGTGCCAAAAAACGGTGTCAACAAGTTTCTAAGAGCCCCGGCTTGGGGACAAGCCGTGTTTCAACCGGGGGGGAGAATGTCACCAACAGCAAGGTAAGCAATAGCAGTAGCACTAGATCGGGAGGAGCTGTTGCTGAATCAAGCAGAGGCATCGCTGAATCAAGTGAAGCAAGGCCCAACAGCAAGCGCGGGAGGAAGGCGAACCCAAAGGTGACTGGGCCGGATTGGGTGTGATGTCGTTCAAGCCCAAGACGGTGATTGCTTCATTTTGCTTTTACATTCTTAGGCCCATGTAACGGGTTAGAGACGATGGCCGAGAGCTCCTCTCCTATGTATTGCTTGCGAGCGAAGGGAAGACCTAAACTCGATCAGAACACTTGAACCGAGCCAGTGGCGTCGGCGGTGTGCTCTCGCGGTGGCCGGAGTTACGATCTCTATCGAATTCCCCATGCTAGTTATCCTCGTCCCCTGGTACGGTTACAACGTTGTACGTACGGAGTATCTAATAACCGCCCTTCGCCGGGGACACTGGCGGCGCAGCGTGGCGGCGCGGCATGTCGACAGGCGAAGGCCGTGGCTTTGTCAGGAAGAAAAGAACGGTCGGCGACGGCGCGAATGGCCACAGCAAGAAATGCTGGATCGCCGCCGCTTCAACAGCCGAAGATAGCGAGACTGGACTACGGAGACGACACGGGAGACTACAACATAAACAGTGACGAGATCGACGACAACGACGACTGCACCGGTGATGATCTGATCTATTACTACAGCGACGATGACGAGGAGACGGAGGTCGACGGCGCCGGGGGGATCGAACGCGCCGAGGAGAGGTACATCGTTCTGAACCAGGACGGTATCCGCGCGCGGCAGGAAGCGGACATCGCCGAGGTCGCCGACGTGCTGTCCGTCCCATCGGGCTTCGCCGCGGTCCTGCTGCGGCACAACAAGTGGCGAGCGACGCAGGTCCAGGAGGAGTGGTTCTCCGACGACCGGCTCATCCGCGACGCCGTCGGCCTGCCGGCGGACGGCGTCCTCGTGCCCACGGCGCTCAGCCGCAGGCGTCTCAGCTGCGACATCTGCTTCGGAAGGTTCCCCGCCGGCGTGCTGCACCCACTTCTACTGCGACGCGTCCTGGCGCGGGTACATCCGCGCGGCGGTGGAGAACGGCCCGCGGTGCCTGTCGCTTCGGTGTCCGGACCCGTCCTGCTCGGCGGCCATGGTGCGGAGCTGGTCGACGCGGTGGCCGCGGCTGAGGATAGGGCCCGGTACGCGCGGTTCGCGCTCTGGTCGTTCGTGGACGAGAACGGTGGCAGGATCAAGTGATGCCCGGGACGCGGCTGCTCGCGCGCCGTGGAGTTCGTCGGCTGTGCCGGCGACGCGACGGATGTGCTCTGCGAGTGCACGCATGGGTTCTGCTGGAGCTGCAGCGAGGAGGCGCACCGGCCGGTGTCGTGCGATACGGTGCGCGCGTGGCTGTCCAAGAACGTCTGTGAGTGACTCTGAGACTGCGAACTGGGTGCTGACCCACACGGCCACACCAAGCACTGCCCCATGTGCCGCCGGCCGATCGAGAAGAACCGGGGGTGCAACCACATGACGTGCATGGCCCCCTGCCGCCATCGTTTCTGCTGGATCTGCCTGGATCCACTGGGAGACGGTCACACCGGCTGCGACGGCTACCGGCTGCGGCCGGACAAGGTCAACGCCGCCGCCAAGGACAAGTCACGGCAGCAGCAAGCCAAGGCGTCGTTGGACAGGTACCTGTACCACTACGAGCGCTGGGCGGCCAACCACACGTCTCTGCAGGAGGTTCTCAAGGACATGTCCGACCTGGAGCGCAAGGGGCTGGAGAAGATGGCGGATATGGTGCAAGTCCCGGCGAGCGATATGAGGTTCCTGGCCAAGGCGTACGAGCAAATCGCCGACTGCCGGCGAGTTCTGCGATGGGCGCATGCGTACGGCTACTTCCTTGACCCGAAGCGCGACGCCACTAAGCGCAACCTGTTCGACCATCTCCAGAACGACGCCAACAGGTCGCTGGAGCGCCTGCACAGCTGCGCCGAGGTGGAGAGGAAGGAGCTCTGCGTCGGCGACGCGGCCGACGTCGCCAAGAGGTACAAGAGCTACAAGAAGAGCCTCACACAGATGGATTCCAAACCATATTATCCTTCATTAGATTTATTGCATTCATTCAAGACTTAATCAGTGCGTTATTCAGAACAGCTTCATTCACTCATTCTTTTGTGTCCACGTTTGGGAAAATCTCCCGTACATATCGGTGTCGTTGCCCTACTGTTACGAGTGACCGCAAATCTCATTCTAGGAGCATCTCCAAGAGTACCAAAAAAACTCTAAAAAATCGTTTTTTCAACCTTTGCAAAATTTATTAGGACAACAAAAAAAAAAGCTGCTACTCCAACCGTTCCTTAAAATTGGATTGAAAGATTTCATCTTCTCCTGATCTCCCCAATCTGCTTGTAGTCCAGACTTGGAGGAGGGAGAAGCCGAGCAGGCTGACTGAGACGTTGAGCGAGGGGTGATGCCGGTGGTGAGGCTGAGCTTCATGCCGATGACGCTGAACAAGATGGTGAAGATGACCGCTCCCGCCACGGCGGGTTGAGGTCAAAGTTCCTGACGTTGATGCCGAACGACCTCGTCCCAAATGCCGAGACAGATACAGAGATGCCGATGCGAAGACCGATGTATGCCATCCCAGTAGTGGCAGCGCTTGTGCGTCGCGGCTGGCCGATCATCTACAACTGTTTGGATTCTCTCTAGGAGGATACGCGGACGCGAAGTCGTGCAGATTTACTTGTGCTGCATTGGACCAAGATCTGAACTCCACACTTAGAGCATGGGTTAGTTCAAATAGCTAAGGTTTCATCAATTATCAAAAATCAAACTAGAGCTTTCGCTAAGTCAATCATCTTTTGACAGCAATCGCTATCATGTCATGACCGTCATCACCAAACCTCCTTTTATAGTCACTTGTGAGCAGATCTCCCAAGCCCTGAACCCTAGCGTCGGCAAGCTCCTCTTCTCCGATGCTAGCGGCATGGTATCATCAACATGGATGGATTCCAAACCCATGCCGTCTTTCATCAGATCTATCACATCTGATTTAAAAACTTTGCATCAAATTAAATCTTAGGTACTAGAACTTCCGATCCTAATTGTAATTTCTGGTCACTGAGAGAGGTGAAAAAATAACATTGGATATGAATCTACCCATTGTAGTTTAGTTCTGATTTTACAACACATGTAGGAGAGTACTATGACTAGATTCTACACCAACTTTTGCACCAAACCCTACACAATTAAGGTAGAACAGGCCAAAACAAGAGTAAACTAGAATAAAAAAAGCTGAGGGTAAGCACACAAACATCTAAAGCCTTTGTTTTTGTTGAAAATAACTGTAGCGGGATCGCACTATTCACCGTATTGGGATCCCCTCACATGTTCTTGTTCATGAATAGTAATGGCGGGGTATCCATTAGCAAACAATGTATACCTGTTAGGTAACAATATAGACCCGTCATGGAACAATACCACATCCATTTGATAACGGTGCAAACCCGTCAAAGAAAAGTACCATAACCCATTATTAACAGTAAAAATATTTTATGGAACAACAAAAACTAGTCTATATAAAACGATAAACAGCCGTTAAATTTACATATACTACGGGTTTGATGTCCACGCAAAGCGCGGGGTCACATGCTAATAAGATTTAATTCGTGGTTGAGTGACACCACACAACATGCGCATACATCCCCATTACAGAGGTGGGCACAAATGTGCTAACCTTAAAAAAAAATCAAAGGATTGAAGAGCATCAATAATGCACGCAAACTTCTTCACCATAAACATATCATGAACCTTAAGTGTATTCACTTTGTGTGAGCTCAAGGCAAAAATATCAATGCATTATAGATTCTCTCTCTCAAAATGAAATTGAATAAATAAAGTTGTAATATGGGAGATCAAATAAGTGCGAGCCAATTTATAATAATACTTGGTAAATTTTGCATTTGGCGTGCGTGAAATGGCTAATATCACACTAGTTCAGTGTCTAGAAGCAAAATTTGTTTAAAGAAGGGTTGTATCTTAAATGTTTGTTTAATGTTACATTCCTAAATCAATTGGCTGATGAAGTCCTTCATTCAGATTTCAGATAGTGGGATCTTACACAACATCTCAAGAACTAAGACATCAAGAGTCTTCAAAATAAGCAGGAGGCAAAATACCACAGCAGATGCACTAGTGCGTCAAACATTTAGCTCTTAGCTCACAGATTTAGACACTACTCTACTTGTTCTTACGAACCATGTCTCCACCAATGCTATGTTCATCAGCCTCTACAACTCGTAGGCTTGACCGATGTAACCGTACTTGCAACGACCTGCTGCTAATTTGATGTCAAAAAAATTTTATTCTCATCTTGAATATGATACAATTTTATTTTTAGGGCAAAAAAAAAAACGCCAGTGAAAGTTTTCTAATCTCCGGTTAACCTAACGAGGTCGCGAATCCCCAAAAGTTCCATTCTCGAGTTTATTAGCCAGCTCTGCTCACGTCGCTATGCGAGCTCTCCTCCGGATCCACATGCCCGCGGCCATCTCCACCGCATCCTTGCTCCACACCTCCTCAACCGCCGCAGTCTCCAAGTCCAAGACCCTAGCGCCGAGCCCCACCTCCGCCCCGCTCCGGCTCGTCCGCCGCTTCGCGGCCATGGCCGCCACCGCCGCGGACGAGTGGGTGAAGGGCCGCGTCTCCCCCAACGGCGTCGCCGTCATCACACTCAACCGCCCCAAGGCCCTCAACGCCATGAACCTCGGTGAGGATCGACCTCCCTGCTCTTATTTAACCTTGGGGGACCCTCAAGGCGTGATTTGAGTAGGGATAGGTTGGGCAGGGATTTCTATTAACTGAGTTAGTCGGGTGCTGTTTTTAGCAATCTATACAAGTCCGTTAAGCTGCGGAGCAATAGATGAAATTTTGTTCAGCAGTTCTTGAACAAATATTTGAAGCTCGTACCGAACTGGTGCAGTGCACGGAAGCTTAGCTCAATTTATATACTCGTGCTAGTGATTAGGTATCAGGCAGCAGTTCAGTTTTTTTGCTGCAAAAAATACCGTAGGGCTAAGGCAAATTCTAGGCTGGAGTGGCTCATTTCAAATCTATCATCCAATCGGGTTCCTAAATTAATTCATATTATGGAGAATCGTCACATGATTAGCTCAGTCTGTATTGTTATCGTGTGCTAATGGATGTTAAAATCAGAAAATCGTCACATGATTCGACAAGAAATTTGAGGCTGACGTTATCTAAAGTCCTTGTTATGAGTGTTGAATTTTGTTATCATCTGCAAAACCCTTGCATTCCATGCTTCCTTAAATTGGGTGCTCAAGCCTCAAGCAGGGTTTTTTATTACCCATAGTTGTAATATTCTTTACTGCATAAAACTGTAATAAAGAAAAGAGACACCATTTTGAGAGTTTGAATAACATCCCTAATTTTGTATTCAAAGTTCTCTAAGTAAACCTAACCCTGACACAGGATGATCTGTGTAAATTTCGTACACTAACATTAATGTACTTACCCCTGTGGCCTTGTATGAGATAAAAACATTTGTATAGTTTCTTGTTGAAGTTTGAACCTGTGTCCAGTTATCCATTTGTTCTACTGGCCAAAATGCTGGCAGAAAAACAATGCTGATGATTAATCCCTTTCTGGACATGTTCAATACAAAGTTTGGGGTTGCTTTGATTTGGGATGCATATTGAGGACAGGTTACACTCAAAGCATGTGTACAGCTGTATTTTACTCTTAGTTAATAATACAAATTCTGATAACATGTCCTGCTATTCTGTTAAGCTGTGACTCCTCTAGATGTCCTTTTTATTTTACATCTTTGTTCCCTTGGAACTTTTGCTTTACCCTTTTGAGCTTTAGTAACATATTTTGGCTATAACATGATTGCAGAAATGGATGTTAGATACAAGGCACTTCTTGATGAATGGGAAACAGATCCAACTGTTAAATGTATTCTTGTGGAAAGCAGCTCTTCTCGTGCCTTCTCAGCAGGTGATTCTTTCTTTTTTTTTTATCTTTTTCCGAGTATGTTAAGCAATCGATGTCAAACGGGGTGATCTGCCTTTTCATTTCGGAGCATTGGAAATGTTTTCAAATATGATTCATGGCCAATGCAGGGATGGATATTAAGGGGGTTGCTGCGGAAATAAAAAAAGACAAAAACACACCACTTGTGCAAAAGGTCTTTACTGCTTCCATTTCAATCTGATTTTACTATCATGGCTATTTTATCACTTCTTTTTGTTCAATAGTTTATATCATGATATTTTATGTTATTCGTTGTAGCTTTACTGAAACTTGTACACACAGTGACTAGCGCTTAGTGTAAACTGCAGGTGGGGATGTGAAGAGACTTGCTAATGATTGCACCATGCCAGAGATAATAGAGGTCTAACTATAGCATGATAATTCATTCCTGGACATAGTGTGCCCCTGCAAAATTTAAAATGAATTGGTGATATGGCCACTTTTGCTACCGTCTCAGAATTTTGACTGTAGGATGTTGGTATTGAAATTGCAACTCCTGTTCGAGTGGACGAATTAGAAGTCCTTTTGTTCCAAATTATAGTTCACTTTGATTTTGTCCTAAGTCAAACTTTTCCAACTTCAACGAAGTTTTCAGAAAAAATATATTAAGTTATACTGTTATAGACACTCAAACAAATGCACTATCAAAAAGTTCAGAACACATTCCATGGAGCAGTTGATGTTGTAAGTGTTGTTGCATTTTCCTATAAACTTAGTCAAAGATTCAAAGTTAGAGAAGTTTGATTTAGGACAAAACCAAAGTGAACTATATTTAGGAACAAAGGAAGTATATAATTTGAATTCCAGAGCCACCTCCACTACTGAAACTTTTACTATCTGGCATGATTTTACCATTTTATGTTACTGGGTAGACGATTTGCATTGATGGCTGAAAGTAGTTTGCATTCCTTTGTTTTAAATATTTATATCACATAGATGATAGATCACTAACAAGTACCCTGATGCTTTTCAGGTCTTCACAGCAGAGTACTCATTGATTTGTAAGATACATGAGTATGCAAAACCTTATATATGCTTGATGGATGGAGTGACAATGGGATTTGGAATTGGACTATCAGGGCATGGCCGCTACCGCATTATTACCGAGGCAATTTTTTAACTCCAATTTATGTTTTTTTCTTAATTTCATTATATAAATTCTGAATACTCATCTTGTTGGTGTATCATTATTGCAGAGGACACTCATGGCCATGCCTGAGAATGCTATTGGCCTGTTCCCAGATGTTGGCTTTGCTTACATTGGTGCAAAAGCCCCAGGAGGGGGTGCAGTTGGTATGCTCCTTGTAATCCCCCCTTCTTGTATCAATTCATAAAGTAAGGCATAGTGCTATTTATTTCCTCATCAGGATATTCTTTTCCAGTATATATAATATTAATATCATAAAGCACATACTATTTAGTTCTTGGTGTCCTTCCTTTGGCCTTTTCTTCCTAATGCATTTCATGTTTATTATGTTCGAGAACAGGTTGGATGCAACATGTTCCATGTAGATGTCTTGATATTTTGACCGCTTTGCTTTGTTTGCTCTCTACTATCTTTGCTATTGCTTATAAGACTTAACTACATGTTCTTAATCATCTTAATATGTTATTAAGCCATCATCGTTATTTTGTTCGGATTGATCATCCTACGAACAATGAGTCATGAGTCGTAATATTGTTGCGGCCTTCCCTACTATTCCAAAATTAAGAAGCTAGCTGTTCCCAATCGGGTACACCTCGCCTGTATGCGTAATATATTTACACTTGTATTTTCCTTTTCATGATCACTCTTTCTTTTTTTCAGGAGCTTACCTTGGGATTACTGGAAAAAGGATATCATCACCTGCTGATGCTATGTTTATAGGCCTTGGTACTCATTATGTACCTTCTGCAAATTTCGGTTCACTCAAGGAATCCCTACTGAGTGCTAACTTGTATGTTCCTTTTCTGTACTTACAAAACAAAATACTGTCAAAATCAATATATGGTATTGGTAACTTCTCTAATTTTTTTTTTCTGTTTCCTTGTTTCTCATCATGCTTGCTGGCACATCTGTAACTTTTGATGGTACCTTGATTCTAATCTTATTTTGCAGCACCAATGATCCTCATAGAGACGTTGAGTCAATTCTGATAGGATACAATAAACAACCAGAGTCTGAACCACATCTAGAAAAGCTTTTGCCATATATCATTTCTTCTTTCAGTCCTGATAAATCTGTAGCTGAATCTGTGGAAGAGCTAAAGAAATGCAGTCAAAGTGATGATGCTGCAGGTATCTGCTATGAAGCATTCCCTTAAGTGCACCTTAGCAAAACTGATGTATTAAACACTCACATGCCAACTGTTTTGATTTTTTGAAAAATGTCCCTACTTTCCCTGTGCTACTCCCTCCGTCCCTTAAAAAGTGTCACTCTCACTTTTCAAGAAGTCAGACATAATCAACTTTAACTAAATATAATAAAATATTATTAATATTTATAGTGCATAATTAGTATTATTATTAGATGAATGACTGAATATATTTTCATAATAATAAATTTATTTGGGTATATAAATGTTGCTAATATTTTCTGTAAACCTAGTCAAACTTAAGAAAGTTTGACAAGGACAAATCCCATGTCGACACTTTTTTTGGGATGGAGGGAGTAATGTAAGAATTTAATCCAATGGTGGCTTAAGAAGGGATGTCTGTATTTATGCACTTAATTGTTCCTCTGGTGCAGAGTTCCGCTAGGCGGCGCCTAGGCGGCGACTAGGCGCGACTAGGCGCTGGGCGAAGCCCGTCGCCTCGACTAGGGGGGTAATCGGAGCCCTAGGCGGCGACAGCTCGTCGGCGGCGCCGGTGGGGGTGGAGGAGCGCCTGGCGGAGGTCGCCGGTGGGGGAGGAGGAGCTGCGGGCGGCGGCGGGCGCTCGCGCGGGCTTGTGCTGGTGGCTGTTGGCGCGGGAGCGGGCGGCGGCGGGCGCAGGAGCGTGCGGCGGTGGGCGCGGGCGTGGGCGGCGGCGAGCGCAGGCGCGGGCACGGGCGGCGGCGCGGGGTGGGAGGAGGCATCAGGAGAGACATGGGAGGGGATAAGACCGTGGGAGAGAAGAGGAGGAGAGTTGGGCTGTTAAATGGGCCTTTTGGGCCTCTTTCTCCCCCATTCTAGTCCACTGATTTTCTCTTTTTTCTTTTCTTTTAAGTATATTTAAGTATATATACATGTATTAGCTACCGCCTAGGAAAACGCCTAGGAACGCCTAGGCGCGATTACTCCCGCCTAGGCGCTAGGCGGAGGGTCGGCGCCTAGAATCCGCCTAGCGCCTAGCTGAACTTTGCTCTGGTGGCTGCAGTGGCAGAATGGGCCAATGAAGCTTTAGTAGGAATTGAGAAAGGCGCTCCATTTTCTCTTTGTTTAACACAGAAGCATTTCTCTCAAGTTGCATCAGCTTATGAGACTAGTGAACACTATTTATCTAAGGTATGAATCTAGTATCCTCTAGGGCTGAACATTTTCAATTGTTCATGGACCACGTATCTAGGTATTGCTAATTCTGGTGTTTGGTGATGTTTCAGCTGGCTGGTGTTATGAAATTGGAATACCGTATTGCTTTGAGGTCGTCAGTTAGAAATGATTTTGTTGAAGGTGTACGTGCTGTTTTAGTTGACAAGGACCAGGCAAGTTATCTAATTTTCTTTCCTTAAATTGTTTAATCCAAGAAGGATAAATCCCATGCTGTCCCATTCTGTTTTCTACATTTATTTTGTCTGTTTCCATATTTGTGGAAAACTATAGCAACAGGCGAAAAGGAGAGAAAGCGGGATGAGGTGTTTCCTGTCCGTTTTTGCAGGACCCCTCTTTTAGGCGGATATACCTGTATTTACGAAATCCAGGATAAGCTTTAGCACTAGTTATTGTAGCAACCTTTGAACAATGGGTCTTTACCAAATATTAGTTCAAGAATTTAGAAAGTCGTCCTGAGGGGTATCAAGAAGCCTGTGAGGCATTTTTACTAGATTCCTAAAATGCCGATTAGGCAAATCGAGCCATGTCATGAACTCATGATCCCATTTGTATTTGCCCGTTTCCATATTCCAGTGTATCTTGTTCCTGCCTGTCCTGGTCCCATTTCTGTTTCTGGTGATCAAATATGGAAACAGAAATGGTTAAGCGATTTTCTTGTCTTTTTCCGTCCGTGTTCGTTCTACCCAAATAACCTGTCCTCTTCCTCAATCTGGCTTCCTCAATTTCATCCTCTTAGATGTCCCTTCCTAATTCTTCTTGGATCTTCCTCTTCCTGGCCACTCATGAAGTCTTCGGAGTTCTGACAAGTATGAGATCTTTCCAACACCCTTAACCCCACCCATGACGGCCATACATGCTTGATATCTCCTGACCAGATGCTTCGATGAACGATGGAAATGGAGCATGTGCGGCCAGATGGCGCCCCTAGGCTACAGTTTCACTTGACCTGGCCAAATGCCTCTTGGCAAGCTCCATGGCATTATCTGTGTTTCATCTATGGCGACCTTGGCCATGAGAGAGGAACTAGTATTTCCTTAGCGTTGCTCCGTCTAGGGCAGTGGTGTCGTGAAACCCATCCGGAACCTGTTGAAACCACTAGGACTAGTCCAACTGAGCGGCCAATCAAGTCTGCTCTGGAACTAGTGGAGACCAACCCAGCCTGTCCATTGCAACTTGCAAAGTAGCCATAACCCGGGAAACCCGTTCCATGTACAGGGCTAGCCCTACTATCGGCTCCTGTCTGGTAAGCTGGGTGCAAGTGGTGGCAAAACGAGTAATCAGATTGTACCATACTACCATGGTGCAACTTGGATTGACATTTGTTTTATCTCCATAACTAACTAGATAGTTTATGTTTTGGAAATATTGTGGTTGGTTGCATTTATTAACCAAGAAGACTAAGTGAAAAGGAATTGACTTCTCATTGAATTTTCCTGACATTTTGCAGAATCCGAAGTGGAATCCAGCCACTCTGGAAGAAGTAAACATGGGCGAGGTTGAATCAGTTTTTGAGCCATTAGGTGCTGAGGCTGAGTTGAGTGTGTGAAGTTTCCATGTCCTGCCACTATCTGAACATCATTTTCTTATTGGTGGTGCGATAATAATCTACAAAACAGATGTGTGTTGCCCACGGAACCAATAATTACTGTTTCTTCATAAACTAACTGGAGTGATTCCATTCTCAAAAGGGCACATGAGAATCTAGGTCTGTTGGCTGCTCTCTCGTCTCCAATATGGTTCCCCTGTTTTCCGCTGGGATATTCCAGCCGTGGTACCAGGAGTGAATCGGCTAAATGCTCTAGAAGCGTTTGCCACTTGGCAGGGCTTTGTATTACATGTAGTTTGATGTGAACAGTGTAATAATTACTGGGTGCGGAAACCATGGTTTGGCCAGCAGATTTAAAGGCGTGTTTAGAACAAGTGTACAACTGACGTGCTCAGATATATGTAGATATGGTAAATGACACAAGACAACAGGGACGTCGGTCCCGGGGGCTTGACGCAGGAGCCGGCCGTGGATAAGGTACGCGCTTTCGTTTTCGGCTTTGATATAAGTCGCTGCCGTTTTGCTAAACGGCATGCCCCGTCCATCTTTTGGATATGATAAACCGATGCCGTTGGTTTATCTGCTAAGCTTGAAGGATAGAAAATGTGGCCACTTGGAGGGAGTTGATATTTTCCATGAAAGAGCGGTGCCCTGTTCTGTGTTCTTGGCACTTGGTTACGTTTGCTTAGCAGAGGCATGGCCTGCGATCAGTGAAGCGGCGTTTGTTTAGTTGGAGACTGACCGTAGTACAAGTGGACTAGTGGTACGGGCGTCCGCTTGGTCAAATACTTAAATAGCAGGTTTGGTTTGATTGAATGACTATTCTAGCATTAATATTAACCATATGCTTGTGAGGAGTGATGGGATGATGCATCGATCTATTTAATCTATAAACCAATCAAAAACTAAGTGAGAACATGATATGGATAACCCATTTCTTAAATGAGACATCTTATAAAATTATATTTGTGGGACATCAGGAAATGGTGGACGCTCGAGTAAGGCCCAGTGTGGATTTTGTGTTTTGTAAGGCACAATCCCACTTCTGTCATGGTAAAAATATATTTTTTTTAAAAAAAATTGTATTATTATACTGCAACGGGAGGGGGGCACCCATCCATCCGCTGTCGCATCGAAAACCGGAGCGCGGAAAAGTCCGTGGTTTATAGAATAATCAGCTCGCCATTCAGCATGCAGCATCTGTTCCCCGCGGCCACCGCCCACAGCACGGCTCGTCCACTGACCACTGCTTCCTCATCAATAACTTGCCGCTGCCGCTGGAGCCAACCACTTGCTCTACCACCGTCGACAGCGACGGCGTAGATTTTCCATTTTCCCGTACCCGCGGAATTCATATCGCGCGGGGCCGGCGTAGTAAACTGCCGGATTTCCTTTTCAGCACCCCGCTCGTCCTAATTCCGCGTACTCATGGTGGTCCGTAGTAAAACCTGGCTCGGTAGCCACGAGTCCCCTGTCCTGCGGAGCGCCGATCCGATGGGAAAATTCCAGTCGAAGCTGGGTATGGCCATAACGGCCGGCCGATTCAACACCTTCCGGCGGCTGCGACGCGTGTGCCGGCAGCATCTGCACCCTGCTCGTCGTAGCCCCGCCGTACTCATGGTGGTCCCGTCCGCAGGTTGCCTCCGGTAGCCACGAGTCCCCCGTCTCGCGGAGCGCCGATCTGACCGGAGAATTCACGCGCCATTCCGGACCGGTCGATGCCGATTCGACGGTTCCGGCGGCTGCGACGCGTGTGCCTGTAGCATCTATTATTAACGGTATAATAATAAGTTAACATTTCGATTTCGAAACCGGTGCGCAACTCGATCGCCACCGGACGTGTGGCAAAGACGAGAACTATTGTACTGTACCACTGACCCAATGGAGCGGGGACACCTGTCCTCTCCGCATAACTCCCTGGCCTCACGTGCGTGGTGGCGTGGAGGGTCACACACACCTCCTGGAGTCCTGGTACAGTCACCGCACGCTTTCGGTCTCCGAAGTCGTATGCCTTGCTCGTTTCTGGCTGGTCGGTTTCTGATTTTTTATAAAAAAAAATACTATTAAATAATTGTCTGATTTGGCTAATAAGTGTAATTGGTCTCTCTGATTCCGTTCAGAGGCAGCCGAGTGCGAGTAGAGCTGAGTGCGAGTAGAGCTCCTCTTCCTGTTGCGAAGCCGCTAGAAGGTCCGTTGCGTCGTCGTGCAGCCTGTTCGTTTGAACTTATCAGCCAAACCAGTCAGCCATTTAACAGTATTTTTTTCTTAAAAAAATCAGTAGCAGTTAGAACCAGTCAGCCAGAAACGATCAAAGCTCTGTTCACTTGGTCGTTTCTGGCTGGCTGGTTCTAGCTGCTGCTGATTTTTTGTGAGAGAAAAATACTATTGAATGGCTGACTGGTTTGACTCATAAACGAACAGCCTGCAAGCGAACAGGACAGAGGAGGTCGATGAGCTGCAGTGCAGTGCTGTGCACCATCCATGTAGCGGCGGCACGCGGCTGGTATACGCGGCAGAGTGCGAGTGTGTGTGAGCCGCCGTTGATTCGGACGCGGAATCTATCCGCCCGGGTGAGGACAAGGGAACCACGTCAATTTGCGCTGATGTGAAGGGGGACGACACGGGGGCGCTTCACATTGGATCCCCGGCGCCACGGCTCACCCACAGAGTTGAGATGTGCACTGTTTGTGTCCGTGTCGGTGACTCGACTCGGTGTCTTCGTTCTAGCAGGATGCGTGACAAAGTTGGTATTTTGTTATAAATATGTATTGTAGTATTTTATTTGTATTTAATAAAAATATCTAAACATTGACTAATTAAGTTTAAAATATTTGTCTTATAAAGTATAACTAAACTGTGTAATTAGTTTTTAATTTTATCTATATTTATTACTGTATGTATGTAAAGAATTTTTTTTTTACATAGTATTGCATGCAATGCATAGTAAAATTTGGATCCAATTCGAAAATCTAAACAAGCCGCAGATGTTTTCCTTCTTATCGCGGTTTATGGACGGCCTTTATTAATAATTAATAAAGGCACGGATTTATCTCATTTTCAGTAATTCATTCATTTAATCAGTGAGCTCTGGATGTTTATATTTTTTTTCCATGTACTTTGAGCATGGCATCGATTTCCTAGAAGCGATGCCACGAAGTGCACACTGTTTTTTTCTTTCCTTCTCATATGGCTGGCGGAGTGGCGGGAGTTGGGAGAGTAGAGGCAAAACTTTCATAGAAAACTTTGCTTATCATGAAGCAGCTATATCTCCTATTTAAGGCCACATTTCTCAAATATTGTGTGCCATTTAAACTAGTTGCAAACTACACATAGAAATAAATATATAGTAGGCAACATAATTTGCCAAATTACGAGTACGTTCACAATCTCTGTGTTTCTATTCCATTCAGTTCTTAAACTGCTTGACAAATGAAGTGTTGTCGACAGCCAATGACTTCACATGATAGCACGGCCGCCGCCACACCATGAGTAATCCACTGTTGTGACCTCAGTATCGTCCCACATGTCTGATGTGGCATTCTTACCTCTGCTAAAACAGATGAGCATGCCATTTGTACCATGGAAACAAAACGACAGGAGCAATGCATCAAGACACAGGACTGCAACTCAGCGAGTGACGATGTTCATTGCATATTTCCATGTCATACAATAATCCCAAAACCGCCCCACGGAAACGATAAACAAAAAAGCTCTGGAAACAACTGGACCCACACAACTCCAGAAATATCACAACCTTCCCTGGCTGGCACCCTGCTCTGTTTTTCATACAAGTAGTCCACTCTGCTCCAGCTACTGGCCTCACCCTCACACAAACACACCGTTCACACACACACACAAGCACAGCTCTCAGAGAAGCCAAGGACCTCTCGTTTCCTTCTCGAACCAAGCTTCACTCGATCTGATCAAAGGCATTAGCATTATCGGCAATGGGCGAGTTGATCCCTGGGTTGCCGGAGGAGGTGGCGAGGGAGTGCCTCGTCCGGGTGGGCTTCGACCAACTGCCGGTCGTCCGCCGCATCTCGCGCCAGTGGAAGTCCGAGGTGGAGTCGCCTGACTACCACCGCCAACGCCGGGCGGAGGGGCTGGCGCGCCCGGTGCTCGCGCTGGTCCAGGCGCAGCCGACGGCGCCACCGGCTGACGACGACGACAACGACAACGCTGGTCCGGCGGTGGACAAGCACCACTCGACGGCGGCGGCGGCAGCCGGAACGACGACGGGCTCGGGAGGAGGAGGCCCCGCGAACTCGTACCGGATGGTGTTGCTGGACCCCGTGGAGGGACGGTGGGCACCGCTGCCGCCCCTGCCGGGGTCAAGCCAGAGCCTTCCCCTCTTCTGCCAGGTGGCCGCCGTGGACGGCGCCGGGCAGGGAGGGAGAAAGCGGCTGGTGGTGGTCGGCGGCTGGCACCCGGACACGTGGGCGCCGACGGACGCGGTGTTCGTCTACGACTTCCTGACGGGCGCGTGGCGCCCCGGTGTGCCGATGCCGGGCCCACGCCGTTCCTTCTTCGCCTGCGCGGCCGTCGGCGGCAAAGTGTACGTGGCCGGCGGCCACGACGACGAGAAGAACGCCCTTCGGTCGGCGCTGGCCTATGACCCGGACGCCGACGCGTGGGCACAGCTCCCGGACATGGCGGAGGAGCGCGACGAGCCTCGCGGGCTCTGCGTCGCCGGCGGGAGCAAGTTCCTCGTCGTCGGCGGGTACCCGACGCAGGCGCAGGGCCGGTTCGTCGGCTCCGCGGAGTGCTTCGACCCGGCGACGTCGACCTGGACGCCTATCCAGGAGGGCCTGATCGAGGACGGCGTGTGCCCGAGAACCTGCTGCGCCGCGCCTGCAGGGTCGTCGTCGGAGCGCTTGTACATGCTCAGTCGCGACGGGCACCTCGTGGCGCGCGACGGCATCGCTGCGGCGGCGGCGTGGCGACCGGTGGCGCAGGTGCCTGAGGACGCGCGCACCGCGGCGACCGTGTCCGCTATCCCAGACGGGCGCGTCGTGGTCATCGGGTCCGGGTGCCACGGCGGGGAGCAGACCGTTTACGTGCTCCGGACCGAGGAGGCCGGGAAAGGCGCGTCGTGGACGCGCGCGCCCGCGCCGCCGGAGTTCAACGGGCACGTGCAGGCCTCCTGCTTCCTTGAAATCTGAAAAGTGCACATGTACGTTCGTACGGAGTACTACGTAGTAGAACTACACTATGTGCTTCTGCCACCGCTACTCACGGTTGTATATAGCAAATCAAGCAGAGGAAGCGAAGTTAAGGGAAAAATGTTTAAGAACAGAGTATGTATGTACTAGTGTAATTAGTGTGAGAAATTAGTGAAGTATATCAATGGCAGGTGGCAGCTTTGGATGCCTTCGTTCGATCACATTTTGTTTGGTCCGATTTGCACGTAGGGACAAGAAACTACTCTGCTCCTATCGGTGCGCTTACAAATGCCTGATGAAAATGCTGCTGTATGCACGAGCGGCCGACCGCCAGTTTAGCTCAGTCGGAGCTAGTGGTATCCGTTCTTGCTTCTAGAACCTCTTGGTGGAACTGTTTTTCCAAGACAAGAAAGTTTCTCTGTTTCTAGACCTGATCGTTTAAATTAGAAGCTTCTACGATTTGTGGACGTTACGGTTACGGCTTTTGTCCCTATCCATATCTCCCCGGGCCCTGTCGTCGTCCTCTCGCTGAATTTTCATCGTCGTTTATCTTCCACTCGCGTCACACGCACTATGTTCAGCAAAATCTCTTTTGATTCTAGGAAACTGTAGCTAGATAACTGGGTAGTACATCTCCTTAGCCAGACCAATCAAGATTCAACGCCTTTACACCACGAATCGACGATGGTCTGGAATTCACCACGGTATCAGTATCACAACACAACACACTAGCACCGGATCCGCATCGGTGCTGTTCAGTTGACTAATTTAATAATATTGTGTTAGAGATAATAAGTCAAAATGAGCAACAACGAGGGTGTGTGTATCGTTAGAGACTCCTTAGCAGATTCATAACAAATTCATGCACCAAAAGTCTCCCGCGCCTATCCATTGTAGAGTAGCATCATTGCAGCCCTATCGCAGATCCACGGCAAAATCTGAATCACATTTCGTTCACAAACTCTCCTGAACTCGATCTTTTTTATTCATTCAGGCTCACCGTGTTCGCGGGAAATATCGAGGCTGGAAAGCAACCGCCACTCCGCCGCCACACGTAGACGTCCCTGTCACGCTGTCGTCACGGCATGCAGCAGCCTCCCTTGACACCGCCCAAAGCTGTCGCGTCACCGACGCGGCGCCGGCCGGACTTGCTTCGGCGGCTCGGCGCAGCGGCGGGCCGTCGCGCTCGTGCCGATGCCGTGGTTTCGGTGATATTTCCCTGGGGGCGCGCTGGCCGCGGCCTGTGGTATTGGGATGGGAGGCTCTCGGCAAACGCAGCGGTCTCGCCGAGTCCGTCCGTCAGTGTGTGGACATGAGCTGCTGTGCCGATTGATGAGTGAGGGAGGGAGCGAGCGAGTCGGCTTTCAGGTCAGTTGGGGCGATGGATAGGGTCGACGTCGCTTTTGATCCTTCGCCGGCCGGGCGGCCGCAGAATGGATTTGTTGTCGTCGGGTACGGTGGCACCGGCACAGACCAGTCCGACTCCGATAGCAGCGTCGGCAAGATCGAGTCGTGGCGGTTAATGAGGAATAGAGATTTGGGTGTGCCTCTAGTCGGAGTCGCGAGGGATGGAGTAGATGAGTGTTTTTAAGGGAGGGAGATCGAGGAGGGCCAGGAACAGCTGGTCCTGTTTCTATCGATGTCGACCTTGAGACCGAGAGGCACATGAAGTCCACAGTCGATGAGAGCGGAGAGCCACGAATCGATCTTGGATGAAATGAAAAATCTAAAGGAAAAACAACGATTGGTGATCAGTGAGTGAGAGATTCGGAAGTACAACATGGGAGGTTCTTTGTTGAATTTTGTTAATAAGACGTCCATAGATTGTTTCAAATAGAAAAATGGTCTTAACTACGATATCTTTCTGAGGTCTGTAACTTTGGTCTTTTGGATGCTTATTCCCCTGAGGTCATTTTGAAAACTCAAAACAGTTGAATTCTAAAACGTGAAAACTTTAAACAGAATTAACGATATTTAAATGATTTTAATGTTTGAAGATCTCTTGGAGTTATCAACTTTTATATAAAGTTTGTCTTCGTCCGACTTTGTTTGAAAGAATTATTGATTTTATTGTATTCACTTATTTTGTGAGACGACTATAGATCAACTCGCTCTATAAATTGATTTCTAGAGACAACTCTAGATCCAACCATCTTCTAAAGATATTTAAATGTATTTTTGAAAACTGTTACTAGATGAACTTATAACCGCTTCTGAAGATAGAGGTGTTTTTAGATAAGATTTTTGTGTAAGGATTTTGATTGAACCGGTCTCTAAACCAAGCCTCTATCACTAAAAATAGTTCCAATAACACTATACTAATCTTTCTTTAAGAATTACATAGTACAACGTAGATATCTGCAACATGCACACACACTCACTCCTATAAAAACACATATATTTTTTACATAGCCTTTTTTGCTTCTCTTTTTTTAGAAACTTTTTTTCTTGCCTCTGGCCTTCACGTGGCCAAGACTTTGTTTACATTCAGGAAGGAAAAAGTCTACTTTGCCTCTCCCAATTATCATCAAAGTCTGATTTTGCTCCCTCAACTTTAAAACCGAACAAATCATCTCCGATAACTCTTCAAACCATGCACTTTACCTCCATGGAGCGGTTTTGAAGGCAATTTTGCTACAGTAAATGGTGGTGTTCTACAGTGATGGTGGGTTTGTATTTTTTTATTTATTTTGGCTGAATTTTTAAAAAATCATAGTAAATCACACAAAAAATCATAAAATAGGAAATCCAATTTTTGTTGAACTCTACATGAGTAGATCTACACAATGAATATATAATATAGTATTATTTAGTAAAAAGTTTTTGCTTTGAAGGTTTTGTCTTTTTCTTTTTTATTTATTTGGCCAAATTTTAAAAATCATAGTAAATCACTGGAAATCATAAAATAGAAAAACTAATTTTATTGGACTCCAGATGAGTAGATCTACATAGGAAACATATAATATGGTATACTTTAGTATAAAATTTTTATAGAAGCTACATATTATACGTTCATAGCTGCATTTTCTATAAAAAGTTTGCACTAAAGCATAGTATATTATATATTCATTGTGTAGATAGAGTCCAACAAAATTAAATTTTGCATTTTATAATTTTTGTGTGATTTACTCGGATTTTTGAAATATTCAACCAAAATAAATAAAAAAGAAAAAACAAAACCACCATCACTATACAAACCATCATTTACTGTAGTAAAATCGCCTTCAAAACCGCTCCAGAGATGTAAAGTGCATGATTAGAAAAGTTGGGAGAAGTGAATTGTCTGGTTTTGAAGTTGAATGAGTAAAATCAGACTTTGATAATAGCTGAGGCAGGCAAAATAGACTTTTCCCATTCAGTAATTGATGGGCAGTCCTTTAGTCTTGACTCGTGGACTCTTGAGATCGTTGGCTGCCGTGCCGTCTCCGGGCCACCTCTGGGCCGTCATACGATGCTCGCTGCTGGGCCCTCTTAACGGAAGGTCGTCACTGGGCCATCTGAACAGAAGGTCGCCACTCGCCACTGGGCCGCCGCTGCCACACGTGTGTCTGTCACCAGGCCATATGGTTGCTCCCCTCAAAAAAAAGGAAGGCCATGGTTGCCTCAAGGACCTCAATAGATGCTGCATCTGCTAAAAAAATCGACCGATGCTGCATTTCACTGTTTTTTTAAAATATTTTTATTGATTAATTGCAAATTTAGAAGCTGTTATGCAAAAATAATAAATATAATATCATGTCGGCTGTCCAGCAGTCAATATAGGGCTCATGTCGGCTCCTACATGGTGACGACGTGGCAGCGGATGCCCGCGGGAAGAACTGTTGGTCTATCGGTGGTAACGGTCGTTGACAGGATTATCGGTCGCTGATAGCCCGATTACGCTATTTGCAGCTCTTCTTTCCGGACACAAACATCACCTGTATATACCGTCATGCAGCCCGCGGCCTAGTGGCCTGGGTCAAGGCCCCGCGTTTCGGCTCGACCCGAGCATGGCACGGCCCGGTGGTCATCGGGCTCGGGCTGGCATGGCCCGGGGACCAGGCCATGCCTGGGCGGCCCAGGCACGCGACACAACCCTGGCACGGCCCATGCTACTGCATGGCCTGACGGTGGTTGGATGCTTACCAACATGGCCTGCTTAATTTAGTCATAAAAAGGCCTGCTTAAAGGCCCAGCCCAACAACGTATACTGCAAAACCCTAACTTCCCCTCACTCCTTCCCCACGCAGCCACGCTGCAAGCCCTGCGCGGCCACCACCGCACCCATTTGCACTCGCGACTCACAAGCGGCGAGTCGCGACCTCCCTGGCTCCCCACGACGCGCCCCTCAATCCCTCACTCACTCCACTCATGTCTTCCTCCTGCAACACACTCCCCCCCCCCCCACGATCGCTCGTGAGCTTGTCTTCCTCCTATGATGCCATGACGTGGCGTGGGCGGCGTTGTTGAGCACGGCAACACCGTAGTAGCAGCTTGAGCGGATGGCCTCCTCCATCCTCCGCGGATCCGAAGGCAATGACAGCGGGTGTAAGCGCGCTGGCGGCCGCAGCCACCTTCCGCGACGACCTCTCCATGCGTCAACGGCCGGGGGCGCTCTATCCCCGTGCTTCTTGGGCCGCCCGACACGGATGACAGCCTGCGCTTCTCGAGCCGGCCCGACGGCCCACGGGCCGTGCCTTGGGCCGATGGCTAGGCACGAAGCCCGTAGAAAGCACGACCCGACAGGCACAATGACTTGTCGAGGCACGACGACTACTGGGCCGACATGCATGATGTCGGGCCGTGCCAGGCCAGCACGGCCCGTTGGACATCTATAATCACCTAATATGTTTCTCTCCACCGGACACTACCATCAGTCGTCCAAAAACTAATTTTAACAATTTTCAAGCAACACTATGTGACTTTTGATATCCTTTTCTAGACATTATGCTGACCAACCATAAGTTTAGTCCCATTCAAGGAACACTGCAAACTTTTCAAGGAACAAAACCTTTAGTATTAATTTATCCAACACGCTACGTGGTACAGTAATAAATGGCATGTGTGGAACTCTTGGTAGCTAAAGGTTACTAGTCCCATCACTAATCCCAATAGCCTTAGGGAAATTAAACAAAGCACGACATGCAATGGCATGTTTAGAACATTGTATTTCTAATGTTTAGAGCTCTACCACTAGTCCTAATAACATATTTTAGGGAATATAACTTGCTCGATCTATTACATTTTTTCTATTGGGTGTAGTGTGGATGTTTCTCCTTTCTCTCGCCCTGAAGGTGGTACCACCGCGGCACCGCTTGACCTGCCTCTCGAGCTTGAAGCTCTTCCTGACGTTTGATGCTTGCTTCACGCAAACTTAATTGCTCCCGCCTCCTTGCAAGCTTAAGAGGTACCCAGCCAAACAGCCACAACAGGTAGCCCTCCAAGTGTCGTTGGACCCTCCTGGCCTCCACTCTCCTCAGCCTCCTCCCGTCCTCCGTGAGCCTCTCCGCACGGAACTGAGACAACCACGCCTTCGCGGGGCCGTGCCGATCATGGAAGACGACCTCCTCTACCTCTCCCACTGCATGAGGCAAGACTCCCTAGAAACGGTGATGGAGCTGGTCCTCCCAATCTCCTGACATGACAACAGGGCCAGCACGGGTATGTATCAGCCAGAGGTAGAGCAAAGAGCATGGCGACGACCTGTAGCGTGACGACCACGCCTCACCTACACAACGAGATGAAATGTATGTGTTTCCGGTCTCCATCTCAGTCCGTCCAAGCAGAGGAGTGCAAACTTATGCCGATGACCAAGCATGCAAACAAAAGCAAACTAGCAGCATGTAGCCTATGGCCCCAAAAAAATTTCCATTAATGAATTTGAACGTAAAGTTCCTGCATAAGCTAATGGTTTCTGTAACTGATAAGCTTGCTGATGCTGTTTTTTAGATTATGCTTATGCACATTTTTCATTAAGCAGAAAAATAGTTTAGTGATTACAAATAAAGGGGCAAGATGGTAAGCCAAAGCTAGCCAGCCCCACTAAAACGGAAGCAAAGTAACCGGCGGCTGATGCTGTTTTATCGTAAGAGAAAAATATTATAGCATGGTTCATAAGCCGAACTGATAAGCTCATGCAAACAGGGCTTAAACAACTCTAAGGAGCATGTGTGAAAAACTATAAGAAACATATGACTTTGGTAGGAAATTTTCACACAAACTCTGCAAAGATTTTCAATTTTTGTAGCAAAAAATTCTACAAGGTATTAAATGAATGAATGATAATAATTTGAAAGTAACATAGATAGATCCTTTATTTGAAAGTTACTCATGGATATATAATTTCTTCTTTTAGAAATGTACCCTGCATTTTTTGTAGACTTTTATTGCAGTTCGATGTGATAATGCATCAGTTTCTTAAATTTGTGCCTTGTGTGATCAGAAAAGGTACGAGTACTGATAACAGAGTTTATTGCTATGCAGCTTGAACTAGTGAAGAGCTTCAATGATTGTTGTCCCCCTTCAAGTTCACGGTTGGCGTAGCATCGGGACGTGCGTTAGATAGGAAGTCGCACTAGCCAGTATTGTCTCTCCCCGGACCACACATGCTTGGCTGCTTCACGTCATTGTATGCCTTTGGCGTTCGTTGAAAGAAAGGAATCGAGCGTATCCTACTGGCTATAGTACAGTAGTATATATAGGCGTACTGCTCATTGGTTTATGCAAGAACTTATTGTCAACATAATTCTAGCAGGACCTTGTGAAGTCGTCCCAGTGAAGTAACGACCGAAAGGTGCATAATTCAATGTGATTACTATATCTGAACCAGCTCCAGAATAGTGCTTACACGTGCTTAGATTGATTAACTGGTAATAATATACTGGTTTCGTGTCACGGTAACAACCAAGCACACGATTTTATCACAGCTGGGCTCATGGAGTCCTTGCAATGCGTACGCGCTCATCTACACTACAGGGTTACGACTGCAATGCGCACTCGGCAAAGGCAGAATAGCAGTCGGCAAAGGCTTTGCCGACTGCAATTCCACGTGGCAGTCGGCAAAGGGCTGTCGGCAAAGAAAACGTCGGCGAAGGCGGCTTTGCCGAGTGCCACGTGGCATGCAGTCGGCAAAGGATTTGCCGAGTGCCACGTCGGCACTCGGCAAAGCCACGTGGCGCCGTCAGCCTGACGGGTGGCTTTGCCGAGTGCTGACGGCGGGGCACTCGGCAAAGAAAAAAATTATTTTTTTTTGAAAATTTCTTTGCCGAGTGCCGACACTCGGCAAAGAAAATTTTTTTTTTTAAGAAAATTCTTTGCCGAGTGCTGACACTCGGCAAAGGCATGACCCCTTTGTCGAGTGCCACTCTGGCACTCGGCAAAGCTGGAAAAATTTTTTTCCTTTTTTTTCTGTTTTCTTGCATCCAAACATTGCAAAATCATAATTTATATCACAATTTCACCAGGACCACAAGTAGCACCATTTATATCACAATTTCATCACATTTATCACCACCGTCACCATATATATCACAATAACATATATATCTCACAATAGCATCTCTTATCACCACCACAAGTCCATTACAACCATGAAACTCAACGCAACGAGTCGAACACCACAACTCGAGGTCCATCACATGAAGTTCAACACAACAAGTCTAGGTCCATCACGAAGAGAAGAAATACATGACAGAGACTTCGACAATACTCAAGTCCAGGAGCATAAGACAAGCGGCAAGTACCTAGCTCGTCGCGCCGTCCCCGGAGCCGTCAGGTTGTCCGTCCCCAGAGCCCCCAGGGTTTTCCCACGGAACCCACCCTGGATCACGCGGCGCCGACCAGTACGGCCGCCCTCCACCCACCGGCCACGAGTAAGGTATAGGAGGGCCACGCGGAGGTGGATACGGTGGAGAAGGGCCACCCGGAGGTGGATACGGCATCATCTGAGGGCCGGCACCTCTAGGAGACGGGTTCGAACCCGTTAACTGTACCTGCACAAGTTAAAGGCCAAGTGATATCATTAGTATCTGCAGGATGGACGCACAAGCTAAAGCAAGAGTCAATGTACTCACCGGGGTCCCAGCAGGAGTGACAGGAGCAGGCACAGGAAAAGACGGTGGAGGAGGCGGTGGAGCGAATAATTCAGGCGGTGGAGACGGCCCGGGGATCTGTAGGGATTGGAAGTAGCCGGCAAAGCCCTGCATTTGACTATTGTAGTGCTGCTGCATGGCTGTCAGGTGCTGCTGGTAAGCCTTCTGTTACGCATGCAACTGCGCCTGCATCTGCGTTTGCATCTGCGCCTGCATCTGCGCCATCTGCTCCTGCACCTGGGCCTACAATATTACATCCGCAGTGTTGATTGTAAGTATAGGTGTGAAACGAGTGAACGACGAACGAAACCACACTTACCTGGAACTACGACATGCTCGGCTGCCGAGACGCTATGGGGATGTCAGTGGAGCTCGTGGGCCTGGATCGAACCTGGCTCAGCGTGGGAGCATCAGACGGGTTGACGGCGCTGTGGGCCATGTAGTACCGGCCGTGCTGCTTCCCTGGTCCCAACCTCTGCAGGAGGTCTATGTCCAGGGGCTCGGCGGTGGGGTCAAACGTCTCCCTGTAGCGCTGGCGAGCCGCGGCGGTGTACTCGGTCGCCTTCTCGTAGGCGGTGGGGTTGCTGTACGCCTCGGGCCCATCCTCCGGGTTGTAGACGTTGTCCGGCGCTGTCGCCTTGCCCTTGTGGGAGAGGAGGTACCCGGTGAACTGGTTGATTTCCTGCCCACCGTGCGCCTGTGACTGCATTGAAAACAGAAACATGGTTACAAGTAATGACAATTGAGGGCTACAAAAAAGACATGAACGGACGCATACCCATCTTCTCATGTACGTTGGGAGGGGGCTGGCTCCCTTGGTGGTGTGGCACCTCTCGCATCTGTAGGCGGCGGCCCCGACGGTCGTTGCGCCTCGTGTATGCCTTGTCCGTTTGCCACATGGGCACAATCTCCTCCCAGCAGTCCCTGTGGTTGTCGCACCACCCCGGACAGAACTGCATGACATCAAGTATTTGACATGCGAGAAGATTAGTGTAATGTTTCACTGAAGGAGTCTGAACGAATGTTTTCCTACTTAATTACATGCACGTATTGAGCGAAGGTGAGGTCGGTCTCCCTCGAGTTCATGATCTGGCGGATTTCGGGCTTCTTGATGGACTCTGCATGCACGTCGGTGTAGTAGTCGCGGATGGCCTGTATGCGCGCCTCATGGTACAGGTCCTTGAGATGATCTTTGCAGACCGCCTCCTGCACTCGCGCCGCCTGGTCCGCTTTACCCTCCTCGCACGTGAAGAAGTCCTGCACACAGACACATCATGTAGCATTGCATTGTTTTAAGAAGTCTGACGAATGCGTACTATTTAGCAATGCGGTGCGATGAAAGACTCACCCAAAACTCCCTCTTTATCTTTGCCGCGAGGGTCTCGCCACCCACGTTGACGAGGTAGAAGTGAGCCCACCTCGTGGGCACCTTCAACTCGCCGTCCACGTTGACAAGGCCAGGGTAGTACTCCTTAATCAGGAGGCCCTGGATGCCATTGATATGGCGTGATTCACCTTCTCCGCTCATAAACGCCCAGGTACTGCACGAGTCATTAAGAACAATTGTTAGTCTGCAATTTGATCCAAGTATATTGTATTGAAGCACATGTTCGAATTTGGGTCCTTTTTATAGTATTTTACTATATTTTGTTCATTTATTTTATTTACTTGTATTTTGCACGATAATCCAAGTTTGAACTGCTGGTGCATAAAATAATGAGACGTAGCCATTCAAAAAATGGTATTCATGTTGGAGAGTGTATTTTGAGGCCGTGTCCATAAACTCACTCAAACTTTTACACGCCTTGTCCACGAAAAACGACCATCCAGGTATGGTAGAAGTGTTTATAAATTATATAAAATCCAAACGAAGTCCGAAAATGACGAAACTTGTCGAGGTGTGTTGTCATCGCATGTCGAGGCTATGATAAAAATTTGAGAATGTTCAAAGTAAGTTGAGATGTCGGATGTCTACAACCTAGACATCTCCACATGTGTGATCACCTTGTGATCACATGTGGAGATGTGTGAGTTTTAGGCACGCGACGTCACAAATTGCTTGAAACTTTCTCAATTTTTTACCATAGCTTCCACATGCGATGGCGAGACATGTAGTCAGGTTTCGTCATTTTCGGACTCCGTTTGGATTTTATAAAATTTAAAAATTCTTTTCACGCGCGTGACTCGACGTGTTTCGACACCAACACGGTCGAAATTTCATGCGAGGCCCTGCATACGGCCTCAACATGCTCCAAAAATCATGAATATCATTTTTTAAATCACCGGATTCCAATATTTTATGTACTTGCAGTTCAAATCTGTAGTTGCCGAAAAAATCAAAGAAACAGAAAAAATTAAAGGAATATAACAAAACAAATCAAAATTACCTCAAACATGGAATTTAGAATGTATTTACTGTAGCAAGGCAATAGAAAAAAACTAGGATTGAAAACGAAAAAAAAACTTTGCCGAGTGCCTCATGTCGCACTCGGCAAAGAGCCTTTGCCGACTGCCTGACAAACTGGCAGTCGGCAAAGGCTGCCACCTTTGCCGACTGCTGACGGTGTGGCAGTCGGCAAAGGTGACGGCGTGGATGGCGTCCAGGACTCGCAGCCTTTGCCGAGTGCCAGGCTTTGCCGACTGCCTGGCACTCGGCAAAGCCTTGGCTTTGCCGACTGCCTGGCACTCGACAAAGCCTTGGCTTTGCCTTGTGTCTGGCAGTCGACAAAGCCAGGCACTCGGCAAAGCCGGCTTTGCCGACTGTCCACCATGGCTCTCGGCAAAGGCAGCTCTTTGCCGAGTGTCGACAAAAAACAGTCGGCAAAGTATTTGGCAGTCGGCAAAGCTAGCGTTTCCTGTAGTGCTAGGCAACTAGTATTAGTGTGATACGAGTGCATGGACTAAGGTTTAGGGTAGAAACTTAAGTTACTTTTTACAATAATTCATTTCAATGTATATGGATTAAGATGGATACGAGTGCGTATTTAAACAAACGGGTAATTAACAACACAAACATGGGGACATCCTTCATGATGTGTGCTATATAATATGATGTGTACTAATAACTAGCCAGTTAATCACTGGTTCTATCTAATCATTATAGGCCTAGTCCATCCAAAGAGACCATTATTAGTTTTACCAATCTGCTCGCAAAACCCATAGCTGCTTTTGTTCTCCATTCCCCTTCCGTCGTTCCTTTTTTTTTTCTGGGTTAATGTTTTTCTTTTCAGAAAATAGAAACAAAACACTATTATTGAGCCAGTTGATAATTTAGTACTTTAGTGATGCGCGCATATATGGGTGTATGAGTACACGTGCAATCGAAATGATATGTATTATTCACTTTACATCCACTCAAATACAATATCAGGTGTCACTGACTTCTGCACGAACCGACAAGAAAGTCCAGCAAAGTGTACGAGTCGTACGAACAAGTTCTCGTGGAGTGTTTTTTCTCGTCAACGCTACACGTACGGCGTAGTACCACCTACGTTGACATTGCGTCGTCAGTCACCACTCAGCAACTCCAATAGAAATACAATACCTTTAACGTCCACAACGTATAATATAGCTCAGGTCACACTCACACGTCGTAGGTACAGAGGCAAGGTTCCTTCGTCTTCATGCTCTCGCGCGTGGTCTCTTGCATGTCTAGTGTCAGACGAGGTCCTCTCGCATCCTGCGTGCGAAGTCGTCGGCGTGCTCGTTGGTGACGCAGCTGGCCAGAAGCCGCGTGCCGGCGAGGGGCGCGGGCGCCCTCATGACGATGACCGACGCGATGAGGTCGCAGTTCACCAGCGGGCCGGCGGACATGGGCGTCCCGTACCCGTAGTCCACGTCGGCGAACCCGAGCTTGCTCCAGTCCGACACGTACACGGACTCGTAGTTGAAGGTCATCTGGAACGGGTCGACGCCGCCGGTGCGGCCCTCGGCCCAGGTCAGGCACTCCTCGGCCATCCGACGCTTCGCCTCCCGGATCATGCCGATGAGCTCGATCACCGACGATCCTGCCACCTTCTCCGCCGGCGCCTGCACCTTCACGGGGAAGATGGCGTTGCCGTAGTAGCCTGGCTCCAGCTTCAGCACTTGGCGGACACTGGCGAAGAAGCAGAGCTTGACGTCGTTGCCACCGTCGCCGGGGTCGATGGCACGCGTGCGGCACTGCCAGAGTTTGGCGATCACGATGTCGAAGCCCGAGCAGATCTTGCCGCCCGTGGATGCCGCGTACTGGGACTTGAGCTTGTCCAGGTACGCGTTGGGAAAGTCGAACGCTATGTACTCCAGCGCCAGCACCGGCAGCTCCGGGAGCGGGCCGGGCTTGATGTCCGGGTCGGGGAAGCGGTCCCGGCCCCAGATGGGCTTCACGCGGGGCTCCGGCATCCCGCGCGCGAGATCGCCGACGGCGTTCAGGAACTGCGCCGCGCCGGTGCCGTCCGCCATCGCGTGGTTGGTGCGCAGGCCCACCACGAAGCCGCCGCAGGTGAAGGTCGTGACCTGAAAATAACGGCATAAAGAATTCACACATGCTGTGTATATGTGAGGACCGTCACCAGTTGATGAGGTAAGTGTAAGTATTCTATTACTAGTTAGTAGTCATAGGTATGGTGCAAGTTTAGCTTGATGGAAAAAGTCAGAAAGAAGACCAATGATCCTGCAGATCTACAAGTTGACTTCTAACGAACACTGTCAGTTTTGCTTTTTCAAAGGCATACAAACACTTATACAAAAACATGGTAAATGTCGCCATCGAAAATATGTTTGTGAAAGTACACGATCTTTAACTTGTGACAGCTGTTTAGGACAGTACAACTCATGGTTGTGTATTTGCTCTGTTGCAATAATCTTGCACAAAAGTTTAATTTCGTGTGTTTTGCGAAAGGGCCTCTACCTTAGTGTTAGAGTACATGAATAGCATCTAGCAGATTTGACTCCTAGTAAAAGTGAATTTAAACACTGCATTAAGTAGATCCAGCGCACACACCTGTATCATGGCAAGGCTGTTGTGTGGCTCGACGGGCCAGAGCTCCGGCGTCGGGCACGGCACGAGCTGCTCCTTGGCAAGGAGCAGCGGCCGCTCCAGGAAGTTGACGTCGGCAAGGGTGCAGTTGGCGGCGGCCTCCACGAAGTAGACGCCCTCGGCAGAGCACACCACGGCGGGGCGCCCAGGCACGTCCTCCACGATACGCCCCGCAAACGGGTAGTAGTGCACCAGCGCGTCCGCCAGCGCGCCGCGCACCACCGCCGCCGGGGACATGTTGGTGGTCACCTCCTTCTTCGGCGGCGCCAGTGCGTCGTCGGCCTCTGCTCCGGCGGGCGGCGCCGGCGGAAGCAGCGTGTTCGAGACGTCGTCGCAGCGGTAGATGTGCGTGGACTCGACGAGGCCGCGGTGCGTCGGGTAGCGGTCGACCCAGGCCAGGGGCAACGTCTCCGACGGCGTGTCGGCGGACGGCCGCACTGGCCCCTCGGACAGCTTGGTCACCGTGAAGATGCCCATGGCTCTGTGTTCTTGTCTGCTAGCTCTCGCCGGCTTGGCGTTGGCTGGGTCGCGTAGGGGGCCGGCGGGGGAAGGAGACAGGCTCTCGGTGGGGGTGAGGGAGCATATAGCGAGCGGCGCAGGGTTTTTATAGGACCAGCAGTCCAGCACATTTTTTTTTCCTGACAACTACAGTCCAGTACATTAGTTGGGCGTCAACTCCTTATTGGCACACATTACACTGCTACGTTCAAGATTATTTATTGACTATAAAAGCTATATGGCGATGTTGCGCCTACAACTAAAGTAATTTTCAAAAGCATATATAGTGCAGCCTACAACTCAAGTAATTTTCCTGCCAACGCAATTGCACCTTACCTATTGAAATCTGTTCACACATCCGTGCATGGATCCAATTAGGTAGCATTATTAGAGCAAGAAGTTTTGTATTCGAGATTTATTAGGTTTACAAAACTATGCTTGTCTGCCTCAAACTATAAGATTTTTTTTAACGTTTCCAAATTCATAGCATTTACCATGTAGCTATCGTGCCGTAAAGCGTGAACTTTTCTCTATGATCGGTGCTCGCAGGAGGCAGGTGGCCAGCGAACAGTATCCCTCAACATTGCAATTTGCAAGCTCTTTAGTCACACTTTAACTTAATTTTAGTATATTTTCTTAGTACAATCGTGTGTTCCACCGCTCTGGGGTGACTTTTGTTTGTGTTTAACCCCTTTGCTCATGACATCTCGCCGTGATATGATGTGATGTTGGACGTGTAAAACTTCTAACATTTTCTTAAAGAAACATGTGCAATACACATTCTCGAAAAAAGTACATAGCTAGAAATAAATATATCTAGGTGGGTAACAAATGCTATGAATCTAGAAAAGTCAGAACACTTATAATTTGGAATTGGAATGGAGGAAGGGAGTACAACAAAAGAAGAAGTATATACATTGAACCCGAAGCGAGCCAGCAGTAATAATGTGTACATGTTGAATTAAACTATGTATATGCCAATATTTTGATATCAGATTAATAATAAACAATACGTCATAACCTGAACTCGATCGGTATATGCACATTGTTGTGAACTACTCCCTCCGTCCCTTTTTAATTATCACTTGCGCTTCTCAAGAAACAATTGCCGGCAATTATATATCAAAAAATATTAATATTTATACTAATAATTAGTATCATTAAAAATATTTTTAAATCTAGTTTTTTAATAAATTTATTTAAAGATACAAATGTTACACATATTTTCTACAAATAGAGTTAAACTTATGACACGCATACCAACGACGACAATTAAATTAAGACGGAGGGAATATATATATCTATGACCCATTTGACAAAGCGAGCAATTTCCATTGGGCACCGCCATAGGATCCACTGAAGCAGCATGTTATGCATGCCTTCTTTGATTCTCAGAATATAATATACCTTCAGCTTATTGGTTGGCACATTGTTTGACTCTACTGTACCATATAAGCTTTTTGCTTTTCAAGTGATGATGACAAAACTGATATTCAATAATTGGACTGAAGGACGTAAAATACAACCAGCCTGTTCGTTTGAACTTATCAGTCAAACCAACCAGCCATTCAATAGTATTTTTCTCTCACAAAAAATCAGCAGCAGCCAGAACCAGCCAGTCAGAAATGACCAAACGAACAGGCTGAACAACTACAACACCTCATCCATGATATATAGCAACAACGAGTATTATTCCTTTCTACCTTTTTTGGCGAACGTGCAATTTATGCATGTATATATTTTACTAGCAAAACATGTCCGTGCGTTATACCGGAATAAAACGTACGGTCAAGCTATCCTTTGTTGTTTGGTTTAATTGGAGCAACATTTTTTAACCTAGGCACTTTTTTGTTCCTTTATTTTTTTCCTTAGCATCAGGGCCTGCCTCACAGTCATATTGTTGTCCCTAGGACTACGCTGATGTCCTTCAAGCTCGGCAATATGGATCGACTCTACAGCAAGTGGAAGCTCCCAGAGATGTATGTATGTGTATCGAAGGGTATGGTGATGGTGAGGACGCTATGAGGGAACCATCTATGTGCACATCCATGGCCACCACCATGGTCAAATTGCTTGGCGTGCGTCGTTTGCTTGTTGCCACTAGGATGTCACATGGGAAGAAGGAATTGGATGTCGTTTGTCGAACCCTCCCCGATCACTCTCGTGTTGTCATCAACGATTGCAGTGGGGTCCTCGACCCGATCCTAGAGATAACGAAGGCGCACATAGGCACCAGATGACATCGTCCCCTCGAGAGAGATTCCTCAGAGCCAAGCTTCGTCCGTGATGCGTGTTGGATCTTAGTGGCTTCGACTTCTTCAATGTCGCGGGTACAGGGGACGTGGAGCCACCTCTCGACTATGTGCAGATCATGGCCGGCCTTGTCACCCTACGTGTTCCTAAGGAGTAAGCATGCACGTCCTATACAGATCGATACAAATCGATATATTTTATGGGCATCTATATATAGATTTTTAGTGGCAAGGAGAAACACAAACAAGAGGTTTTGATGCAAGAACAGCGAGTTGGATTCATATAAGGATGATTTATAGCATGCTTACAGACAAAGCACAACCTAACAATGTCATAACCCCAATGGATATAGCATATTTTTATGAAGCTAACAAAATTGGTTTGCCAATTTTCTATTTTTTACTTTTTTTGGTAAATTTCGAAATGAACAAACACAAAAAAAGAGAAGAAGACTTGAATGTACTTGGTCCAGCCCATGACGATCGTAGCTGCAAGGATTTAGCCCGGGTAGAAAAAGAAGCCCACCAGGAGAGGCCCACTCGTATTTAGACATTTTTATATCAGGAACCTCAATCTATTTTAAAAATAATTAAGATCCTTCCACTTTTTTTTCTCTAACATATTTACATCTGGAACCCTATTTTATTCTTTTCCTCTTTCCAACTCCTAATCTCCTAACCGAGCCGTACAATCACGGACGTAGGTGCGTGCGACGAACAGAAAGGCAGGGGCAAACTAAAATTTTCTTGTTTTATAATTAGGTAAAGATTAATGTTATGTTTGAATCCTTGAATCGAAATCCAATATGACAATCACAATTCAGACACAGATCAATTATGTTATTATAACTGCATGTGGAGTTATGTGCAGTATATTTATGTTGCAAGGGAGCAAACCGAAGACCTTGCTACAAAACTATGGGGATTAATGAAATCAAAAAATTCTAACACCCCATGAATCTAAGATAGATTTATATTTAAACTACGAAAGGTGTGGAGACATAGTGTGGAGATCTATGGAATCAAATTCTAAGCCGAATATAGCCTATAGTCTATATATAAATAACAAAACACCAAAGTTTTTTGTGTCTTTTTCTGTCCGCCCCTGCCTTTACGCCTCGGTTTAGAATACGGTCTTCAGTGTGCATAACTAAGTGTAAGAGTGGGGAAGGTAACTGAGATATACGGGATTCCAATGTAAAGATGTTAGAGAGAAAGAAAATATGAAGGACATTAATTATTTTTGAAATAGATCGGGGTTCCTGATGAAAAAAATCCAAGTGGGCCGTTTCTATTGGGCTCTTTTATTGTAACATCCCAAATGTTAGTAAGCAATTAAAATTATAATCAAGTGCGTTATTGAGCATAATCTTTGAGCATCATGACATAAATGCATTCATGTTCTAATGATGTCTTTTATATGATGCTTTGTTTTATACATAAAATGGTGAGTTGTTTGATAATTCAAAAACTACCTTCAAAACCTTATTTTACCCCTCTTTCTATATTTCAAAATCTATAGCGAATTTGGAGATACTCTCAAAACATAGTTTGTAGATATTGACAAGAGCTACAAGTTTGGTATTCAAAGTTTTTCAAATTTCCAAAAATAATTTTAAATGAATTTGAAAATACAGTTTTCTAACATTTGTCCCCTTTTGATTTTAAAACCATAATTTAAAAATTATGCATAATTTGAGAAAACTTTATATATAAAAAATGTTTGGTTTGAAAATTTTAACATTCAATAGTTTTGAAGATTTTCAAGTTTTATTCAAAAATCAAAAGTAATTCAAATTTTTGTTTCTAGGGTTTTGTTCCTCTTTTGAATTTGAATTTATATTTCAAAAACTAAGTAGAAATTTAAAATTCTTGTTAAATAAAAAATATAGCTCTTAAAAAGTTATACAAATGATATTTTGGGATATTTTCAAGTTGTTATGTAATTATTGGAGTAATTTGTAATTTTTGATGAGTGGCATTTCTGTAATTTTTATGAACAGTAGCCACAGGGCTTGCCGTGTCATCGCCGTGCTCTATTTGGCCGCCTCCGTGATGCTTCTGGTGCCAGGACGCACGGCCAAGCTCGAGAAGATGCTGGTGAAGCTGGAGACATCGCCCCCACCTTTAAATATCCGAGCCTTTTTCCTTCTCTCTGCTTCACTGTTCGCCCGCCATGAACGCTGGAGCAGAGCTCCATGGCCACCGTCGTTTCCGCTGCCGCGCCCGCTCTCCGTCCCAACCAAGCACGCCATAGCTTTCTCTACGCCACGCCGCTCCTCCTGTTCCCTTGTCTAGGTCGCCTGAGCAAGGTCGTCGGCGGGCGCCCTTGACTGGAGCCGCTGGCACGCGTGGCCAGGCCGCTTCAGGCCTCCACGGAACGAGCTATGGCTACCAAAGGGAGCGCATGGGCCCCCTAGTGCTTCCCCGCCACTCACGGTCACCGGAGACCCGCCGCCGTGGCCGGAAATGTCTGTCCCGGCTGCTTGCTCTGTTTCCCATCCCGTGAAGGACGTCGGGCTTGAATTCGACAGAAGTCAGGGGGTTATTTGCGAAGTAATAGACTTAGGTGAATAGTGCCCCGAGGACCTGTTTGTAATAGTTTTTTCTCAAAATTCAGAAATTCATATCTAGAGTTTGGTAACTCCGTTTTTGGTGAACCAAATTTTGTTATGTTCCTTGTGATGTCTAGTTTTTATTAAAAATATGAAACATACCATGTTTTGTAGAAAAGTAATTAGTTATGTTTTATGCCTTTATTTAATACTAGAAAAGAAGGAAATTCATATCTCATCCTATCTGACTCCTTTTGACTTGAAATTTTTATGACATGTTTCTAATGCCATGTGGGTGCTGTGGTAAAAATATTGTGGTACTTGGATGCAGTATGCTTAATCTTTTGAATTATCTTATTTGTTGCTAATTAAATAGTTTACAATTGTAATAAAAATGTATAAATGGAAAATGTGGTTTCTTTACCTTGGTATGATGCTGCTATGTCATGTTAATACCTAATATGGCTATGTAATTTTAGAATATATAGAGTTTTATATTTATCTTGTGTAATGCTTTTAAAATAGTTTATAATTAGTTAATTAACTAATCTTGTTATGCTTTTACCAATGCATTGCCGTGCATCATGTCATGAGTTCATCATGCTAAAGCATGCATAATTTCATTACGTGTAGTTGATTCGAGAGTGAATTGGATCGTGTTGATCAACGTTCGAAAAGATGCCATCCAACAAAAATGTTCGAGAAGGTGACATCCATCAATGATGTTGAAGTCCTTATCCATAGTGTTGGTGCCAAAGCTAACATTTGTGATCCCGACGAGAACTAACCACCGCTGCAACAAAGGCAAGCCTCGGATACATTTAAACCCTACCCTTATTTTATAAAGGTTTTATCGCTTAAGTTATGCAATGTTGCATTAAGTAATAGGAGTTGAGTGAAAACCTACCTATTGCATTACCTGTCTTATTTCCGGATTCCTTGTTACCTGTTATTTGAAAAATGCATAGTAATGCTTAGCCCTGCTTAATTAGTTAGGTTTTCAAAAAGTAAAAGAATGAAAAAGATGAGTATGGTTTTGTCTGTTGAAATCATGATGATAGTTAATAAATTGAGTCCAAACGGTTAACTTGCCAGAGTCCCTCTGTAGTGTTTCCGTCTGTTGATGCCTTAGGTCCCGTGTTGATGGTGAACTGGTGATATCGAGAAACTAGAAAATCCACATGTATGAAGTGATATACAATGGGCCAGAGTCCCCACGTATGTCATGGAGTGATATATAGTGGGCCAGATTTCCCACATATGTCATAGTGTGGTATGCTGTGGGTTTAAGTTCCCACGTATATAGGTACACTGGGTCATAGTGCCCACATGTATCATGTGGTGATATATGGCTGCGGTTGTTATCCCGGTACATCTGTGATCTGGTATGCATCGAAGTTAGTCTTCGGTATCCCAGTGATCTAGGTCCCAGCTGGGTATAAAAATGGATTCGAATCGTCGTTTCTTCTCGGAGAAGAAGACTCGATCGGTGTTCAATCGTAGTAAAAACTTAAATGATGTTTAAGGTTTAAGAATGAAGTTGGTTGGTAATCTTGATCTAGAGCCTACACAAGAGCTTTTTTGCAAAATTCTTTTTTCTTGCGAGCCTTACCTTGTCCCACTAGCCTGCATTCCTGAGTCTTCAGCCTCTTTTTCGTCGGATCAGTCTTGTTAAGTACTTTTGTACTCAGGGTTTGTTAAACCCTTGTTGCAGGTGCTAATTGGTGTTCAAATCAAGTTCATGTCGGTGGGCTCGACATGATCTGGTTGTCCTCTCCCAGCTTAGGCGCTCTACCTAAGTTGTCTTCTGTAGTTCTTCACTGCTTCCGCAATTGAAGTTAAGTTTGTAAAAGTTAACGTATTCATATTTTGTAAATTCTATGTTATCATTCTTCCGCACTCTGATATATATATTTTGTAACAAATGTTGTAATGTTGGAGCTACTCCTTTGTTTATCCTGGTATGAGTTGTTAAATGTGGTTTAATCGGGGTCCTTTGAGGGCACCCGACAAGGCTTTCTAAGTTGTATGGGACGCATGCATGGCTATTAGAGGTCTTTAAGACAATGATAGGTGCATGTGGGCCATATAATTTAGGAGGTTCTGCCACAGGTGGTATCAGAGCTCATACAATGGATTAGCTACAACATTACATTTGAAAACTTCAAAATGAGTTTACAATATAAAAGTTTTTGAAAGTAACAAATTAAAAATAATCTTTCCTCATATCTTCTTTCTTGCTGGAAGACCTCGGGAAGAATTTTTTATGACTTCAGTAAAAGGTTTCAAGAAGTTCTTCAACTCTTCTATGGAAGGTCAGGAGAAGAGTCAACTTCACCGGGAAAGCTTTATTAAAGTGATTCAATAGTCGATTTGGTGTAATGAAGATAGTGTATAATATAAAGCCCTATATATATACTAACATGATGACGATGAAGCGTCCCTGACATTGAAAGGACATATAGGATGAGCATATCACATATCATGCATAACATGATAATAAGATAATTTACAATTCTCTCCTTATGTTCTCGGAGCAGCTATGGTTCCTGGTAGCTGTTCTATTGATGAATCTCGTCCTACACCATGTTTTGTTTACCAATTGATAATCTTTTATTCCATAAGTTTCTGATCCTTAGAGATTTATGGAATATACCTTGATATACACCCTTACCTTAAAGCCTAAACCTGGTATGAATCCTTGAAATTTTTTGTGTATGTGTCATGCCTTAATTCTTTTCAACTCCGACACATGCTACCTCCTTGACGTTGTAAGGCGACAAATATCTTGCTCAAATATCACTTTGACTGTGTCCTCTAAGGTACCATGAACCATGACTTGGAAACATCATTGAAACCTGGGGTCACCTGTGTGGTGTTACTGCTGGGTGTTCGCCGTTACCCAAGTCTATGATCATGATCCTTTATAGTTCATAATTAGGGTGTTTTCATTCTTTGCACATGTTACTCTTTTGACCTTAAAATTTGACAAATATTGTTTGAGAGTTACTTTGATTGTGTTCTATAGTGGTGTCACGACCCGTGACTATGGTGCCGTGTCAACCTGGAATCTCCTGTGATTTGTGATCACATGAATTTTTCCAGGGCACGCACTGGTATCGTAGTCAATGCTCCTGAACCATTATCACTCACATTTTATGTTCTTACTCCTTGAACACTTTCTAGGGATTCAAAGTTATCTTTTGAGTTCCTAAATACCTTGTGATGGTGACCAATTTCTGATCTCGGTTACCGGCTCAATATTTTAAGACATGGGTTACTACTGTTGTGCCTTATAGTGGAGCCGTGCTTCGTGACCCTGGTGCCCCGACGGAACCTAGAGTCTCTTGTGTGACCCGGGCACACAAGTTTCTACTAGGTGCATGCAGGTATAGAGGTTTATGGACATGAGCTACTATAGCTTCGCAACTAATGTACCCCTACTCTTTGAATCTATCTTAAGAATCCTTACTTAAACTTCATTGAAAACCTAAATACCTTATTAGTTGCAACCTCTCGCATATCTTGGTTGTAACTCTTGAATTGCTCCTTGTTGTTTAATGAACTTCTGTTAAGTTATATTGCTTGACACATTTCCTTTTCCATTGTTTACCCCACGGGATTTTGTTGCTCTAAAATCTCGGGACGAGATTTCTTTAAGGGGGCAAGATTGTAACATCCTAAATGTTAGTAAGCAATTAAAATTATAATCAAGTGCATTATCAAGCATAATCTTTGAGCATCATGGCATAAATGCATTCATGTTCTAATGATGCATTTTATATGATTCTTTGTTTTATACATGAAATGGTGAGTTGTTTGATAATTCAAAAACTACCTTCAAAACTTTATTTTACCCCTCTTTCTATATTTCAAAATCTATAAAGAATTTTGAGATACTCTCAAAACATAGTTTGTAGATCTTGACAAGAGCTACAAGTTTGGTATTCAAAGTTTTTCAAGTTTCCAAAAATAATTTCAAATGAATTTGAAAATACAGTTTTTCAGCATTTGTCCCTCTTTTGATTTTAAAACCATAATTCAAAAATTATGCATAATTTGAGAAAACTTTGTACATGAAAAATGTTTGGTTTGCAAAGTTGAACATTCCATAGTTTTGAAGATTTTCAAGTTTTATTTAAAAATCAAAAGTAATTTCAAATATTTTTTTCTAGGGTTTTTTCCCCTTTTGAATTTGAATTTATATTTCAAAAACTATGCAGAAATTGAAAATGCTTGTTAAATGAAAAATATAGCTCTTGAAAAGTTATGCAAATTATATTTTGGGGTATTTTCAAGTTGTTATGTAATTATTGGAGTAATTTATAATTTTTGAAGAGTGGCATTTCTATAATTTTTATAAACAGTAGCCGCGGGCCTTGCTGTCTCATCGCTGTGCTCTATTTGGCTGCCTCCGTGATGCTTCTGGCGCCTGGACGCGCGGCCAAGCTCGAGAAGACGCTGGTGAAGCTGGAGACATCGCCCCCACCTTTAAATATCCGAGCCTTTTTCCTTCTCTCTGCTTCACTGTCCGTCCGCCATGAACGCTGGAGCAGAGCTCCATGGCCACCGTCGTTTCCGCAGCCGCGCCCGCTCTTCGTCCCAACCAAGCATGCCATAGCCTTCTCTACGACGAGCCACTCCTCCTGTTCCCTTTTCTAGGCCGCCTTAGTCGCCAAGCAAGGTCGTCGGCGGGCGCCCTTGACTGGAGCCGCTAGCACGCGTGGCCAGGCCTCTTCAGGCCTTCGCGGAACGAGCTATGGCTAACAAAGGGAGCGCATGGGCCCCCTAGTGCTTCCCCGCCACTCACCGTCACTGCAGACCTGCCATCGTGGCCGAAAATCGCTGTCCCGGCCGCTTGCTCCGTTTCCCATGCGGTGAAGGACATCGGGCTTGAATTCGACAGAAGTCAGGGGTTATCTGCGAAGTAACAGACTTAGGTGAATAGTGCCCCAAGGACCTGTTTGTAACAGTTTTTCTCAAATTTCAAAAATTCATATATGGAGTTTGGTAACTCTGTTTTTGGTGAACCAAATTTTGTTATATTCCTTACGATGTCTAGTTTTTATTAAAAATATGAAACATACCATATTTTGTAGAAAAGTAATTAGTTATGTTTTATGCCTTTATTTAATACTAGAAAAGAAGGAAATTCATATCTCATGCTATGTGACTCCTTTTGACTTAAAATTTTTATGACATGTTTCTAATGCCATGTGGGTGCTGTGGTAAAAATATTGTGGTCATTGGATGTAGTATGCTTAATCTTTTGATTTATCCTATTTGTTGCTAATTAAATAGTTTATAATTGTAATAAAAATATATAAATGGAAAATATTGTTTTTTTACCTTGGTATGATGCTGCTATGTCATGTTAACACCTAATATGGCTATGTAATTTTAGAATATATAGAGTTTTATATTTATCTTGTGTAATGCTTTTAAAACAGTTTATAATTAGCTAATTAACTAATCTTGTTATGTTTTTACCAATGCATTGCCGTGCATCATGTCATGAGTTCATCATGCTCAAGCATGCATCATTTCATTACGTGTAGTTGATTTGAGAGTGAATTGGATCGTGTTGATCAACGTTCAGAATGATGCCATACAACAAAAATGTTCGAGAAGGTGACATCCATCAATGATGTTGAAGTCCTTATCCATGGTGTTGGTGCCAAAGCTAACATCTATGATCCCGACGAGAACTAACCACCGCTACAACAAAGGCAAGTCCCGGATACATTTAAACCCTACCCTTATTTTATAAAGGTTTTATCGCTTAAGTTATGCAATGTTGCATTAAGTAATAGGAGTTGAGTGAAAACCTACCTATTGCATTACCTATCTTATTTCCAGATTCTTTGTTACCTGTTATTTGAAAAATGCATAGTAATGCTTAGCCCTGCTTAATTAGTTAAGTTTTCAAAAAGTAAAAGAATGAAAAAGATGAGTATGGTTTTGTGTGTTGGAATCATGATGATAGTTGATAAATCAAGTCGGATGGTTAACTTGCCTTGGGAAAGGAGTCCCTCTGTAGTGTTTCCGTCTGTTGATGCCCTAGATCCCGTGTCGATGGTGAACTGGTGATATCGAGAAACTAGAAAATCCACATGCATGAAGTGATATACAGTGGGCTAGAGTCCCCACGTATGTCATGGAGTGATATATAGTGGGCTAGAGTCCCCACATATGTCATAGTGTGGTATGTTGTGGGTTTAAGTTACCACGTATATCGGTACACTAGGTCATAGTGCCCACGTGTATCATGTGGTGATATATGACTGCGGTTGTTATCCCGGCATATCTGTGATCTGGCATGCATCGGAGTTAAAGTCTCCGGTATCCCAGTGATCTAGGTCTCAGCTGGGTATGAAAATGGATTCGAATCGCCGTTGCTTCTCGGAGAAGAAGACTCAATCGGTATTCATCATCGTAGTAAAAACTTAAATGATGTTTAAGGTTTAAGAATGAAGTTGGTTGGTAATCTTGATCTAGAGCAAGACAACTTTTCTTGCTACACAAGAGCTTTTCTGCAAAATTCATTTTTCTTGCGAGCCTTACCTTGTCCCACTAGCCTGCATTTCTGAGTCTTCACCCTTCTTTTTTGTTGGGTTAGTCTTGTTGAGTACTTTTGTACTCAGGGTTTATTGAACCCCTGTTGCAGGTGCTAATTAGTGTTCAAATCAAGTTCATGTCGGTGGGCTTGACGTGATCTGGTTGTCATCTCCCAGCTTAGGCGCTCTACCTAAGTTGTCTTCTGTAGTTCTTCTCTGCTTCCGCAATTGATTTGAGAAAGCTAACCAGTTGTTCTCCCTCCCAGAGCTCCTACGAAAGCTATTTAGGCTCTTATTTAAAATAACACTAAAAAAGACTGCATCCAATGGCATCCAACGGACTCATGAGCACGGCGAGCCCGGTCTAGTCTAACGCTTGATCTCACCTCCTAAATTTTAGCTACTAAAGATAGTTACAAAACCTTAGTAATCCCTGTGTTTGGTTCCCCTAAAAGTGACTAAACCATATTAAGGTAGTTAAACAAAGACTATTTTTCTCGTATTAATGGAGATAAAATGGGAGGTTGCGGGTATCTCATGTAAACTGTATATTTTAGTTGCTTTTAGCAGTTCCTTGACTACAAAAGCCACTAAAATTTAGTGGCCCTTTTAGAGGGGGTATTTAGAATTTTAATAGTAGCTAAAGTGACTAAACTTTAGGTACTAAACCTTAGTATGGGTTAATCAAACAGGCCCTAGCTCCCAACACCTTTATTGTTTAAAACTTGGATACTTTATCTGAGTTTCTAACACAAAATTATTTTCCTAACGTCTCCAGTTTTTTTCAAGAGCGCTTATTAAAAACACCCAAAAAAATACATTTTCGTGGCCGGTTCTGTTAATTAAACTGTCATTGAAATAACAAGAGAAAATTAAATCTTGTGAGTAATGATGGTTAGTCCTCTGGGCTTTCAGCTATATTTTTTTGACCGAAAAACACTGTGGGGGAGGTCCCCATAGTGGAGTTAAAATTTTCATTAATAAAAAGGAAGGAGGTTTACATACAGGGGGTTCAAGTGAAGGCATCTAGGCAAACACAAAATGATGATCGTAGATCATCCTTAAATCTAACAGATTGGAGAAGACACTGACTCTTAAATTTACAAAACCACAAATTGATGGAGGGATCCCTCCTCCGGAATACTTTGTCATTGCGCAATTTCCAAAGCTCCCACACAGCGATCAACACAGCTTTAGTGAAAAACCTAAGATTATTGGTTGCCCTGGCCTGAAAAAATCTATCAAGAAGCCCAAGGTTATCATCCCAGGTGATGCCAATCTTAGACCAGCAACCCCTAGCAAAAGAGCAGCCAAAGAACATATGCTCGATGTTCTCAAGGTCCCCATTAACACACATGACATAGTTTGAATTCCCTTGGACATTCAGGTGTCTTCGCTACAACATCACTTTCATATTCAGTCAGTCGACCAGGACAAGCCAGGCAAAAATTTTGACTCTTGATGTGCATCGAGACTTCCAAACAATTCTGAAAATGGGATGGGCTTCTACTCCTCTGAATACATAATTGTAAAAGGCCTTAGTGAAATACTTACTACCCCAAATCGATGTCCATATATCTTTACTCTCTGGATCATGTTCCATGTTTTCCAACTATGTCTGCAGAGTCTGAAACTCCTCAAAAGCTACAGTAGGGAATGGCAGCATAAAAAGAGAGTCAAGGTCCACCATATTCATTACTTGGGCCACAAAGACTTCATTAGACCTTACAAAGGAGGCCAACCTTGGGTATTTATGTGAGAGTATTTGACCAGCCCAGAGATCTATGGCAGAACCTCCTAAACCCTATGGCCCACACGCATGATTATTGTCTAAACAGACTCAAATAACCACGAATGTGTTCCATAAAACTTAAAAGGTCTGTCTGGTAAATCCTGAATCATCCACGATTCTCCGAGCAGGATCAATCATTACAAAGAGACATTGCAGTATTACAATAGTTTTATACAAATAATATACATCGGAGTAAAAGAGCGGAAGGATTACAATAACATAAGTTTACAAATCAATTACAAACCATAAGTTGGATTATTACAAACCCTATAGCAGTGGAATAACAATATAACTTATTACATCCACCTGGATTATATGCTCTGCCCAAGAGCGAAATATCCTATTCGTTGTCACTTTCCTCGACGACTGTCATGCAGCAGGATGCGAAGCATTCCTGCCCATGAGGCTCACCTGCAATAAGGGTTCAACAAACCCTGATTACAAAAGTACTCAACAAGACTGACCCGACGAAAAAGAGGGGTGAAGACTCAGAAAATGCAGGCTAGAGGGACAAGGTAAGGCTTGCAGGGGATAAGAGATTTTGCAGCAAAGCTTAAAAGAAACAAAAGCTGTCTTGCTTAAAATCAAAACTTATCATCCAACTTCTTTCTTAAACCTTACTCATTATTCAAGTTGTTACTATGATGATGAACACCGATCGAGTCTTCTTCTCTGAGAAGCAACGGCGTTTCGAATCCATTTTCATACCCAGCTGGGACCTAGGTTACTGATATGCAGGAGACTCTAACTCCTAAGCATAGCAGGTAAACCGATATACCGGGATAACAACCGCAGCCATATATCACCACATGATACACATGAGCATTTCGACCCAGTGTACCGATATACATGGGAACTTATACCCACAGTATAACACACTATGACATATGTGGGAACTCTGGCCCACTATAAGTCACTCCATGATATACCCAGCTCCAACCATCAGTATATCACTTCATGCATGTGGATTTTCTAGTTTCTCGATATCACCAGTTCACCATCGACACGGGACCTAGGGCATCAATAGATGAAAACACTACAGAGGGACTCTGTTTCCAATGCAAGTTAGCCGTCCGGACTCGATTTATTAACTATCATCATGATTTCAACAGATAAAGCCAAACTCATCTTTTTCATTCTTTTACCTTTGAACATTTAATTAATTAAGCAGGGCTAAGCATTACTATGCATCTTTTAGAACAGGTAGCAAGGAATAAGGAAGTAAGACAGGTAATGCAGTTAGTGGGTTTTCACTCAACTCCTATTACTTAATGCAACATATCATATCTGGAGCGGTAAAACTTTTATAAAAATAGAATAGGGTTTGAATGCATCCGGGGCTTGCCTTGATGGTCGGGGTAGATAGTCTCGAGTTTCGGATCAACTCCCAACTCCTGATTCTGCTCTTCCTTTGGATCTGGGGTGACAACGTTAAACTCTCCTTTATCGAAAACTATACGATACAAGCATATGCTTCAACATGATGGAATATTAGACATGATGCTCGATGGATGTATGACCAGATTAAGGGCTTGAGTACAACTTTCCTTCATGATAAAGTTGCAAGCCAACCAAAACGTACTTACTAAGTTCATTAGGTTAACTACATTATTTACAAAAGTTATTAAACACATGAAATAACGTTAATTAAGCTCTAATGACATGATCTAGTTAAGCGCAAACAATTAATTAAAGTGCCAAAGGTCATTAGGGTTAATGACCCAAGGTCATCAATCAATCCCAAAGTCAAACGATTCCTATAATGATTAAACTTAATTAAAGGGGTTAATTAATTATTTAAAAGCATAAAATAAAGGCATAAAAATTAAAGTTGTCTAATTAAGCTCAAAATTTTATTTTGAAAATCTCTTGGTCTAACTAGATGGCAAAACAAATTTCAGAATTAAAATCCAATTATTTTATTTATTAAAAATCATTGAAATTCTATTTTTTAATTAAAAAGGCTAATTTTAACACATGCAAAAAGTATTCAAATTTGGCATTTCATATTTTTTATAGGTAGATGACATCGTAAAGAACACACCCAAAAATTTTTAGAATTTTTGGAGCTATATATGAATTACTATGATTTTCTAAAGAAAATAGCATTTAAATCATTTTCTAGAAAAAGAAAAAGGAAATAAGCACAGTGTCACCACGCTGACCGACGGCGGCGACGATTGACCGGCGATTTCTCACTGATGGCGAGGTCTCTGGCGACGAGGTTTGGTCCTACAGGCTCATCTCGGCACGGCGAGCAACCTGGGCTAGCTAACATCGCGACGGAGCAACGGCGGCACCCACGCCGGCGGCGATGGCGGCGCGGTGGAGCTCAGACGCGGCGACAAGGCTCACCGGAGTGATTCCCAGCGATGGCGAGGGCACGGGCAGGTGCAGGACTTCGATGCGAAGGCGTTGGGCCAGAAAATGAAACTATCCTTGGCTTCTAACTCAGACGGCCACGCGCGCTGCGGAGCGGCAAGGTCGCGCCGACGGCGAGCCACGGTGACTGGCATCTACGGCGCAAAGGAGGTAAAATTGAGGGCATGGATAGGTGTAGGAGCTCACCATGGGTCTAGTGCGCACGCTAATGAAGGCCCGGAGTGGTTGAGCCGAGCTGTGGACGGCGACGCTGATGGCGGCGGCGGCGCTCCGGTGGCAAGGACGGCGTTCCGGCGCTTCGTGTGCATCATCAGGCCGACCAAGAGGCGCATAAGGGGCAGCGAAGCACGGAGAACATGATGAAAGGTTTAAAGGTAAAATATTTTCCACCTTGGCGACGGTGGACGGCGAGGAAGCTCGCGGCGGCTCGGCGACCGGTCGCGAGGAAGACGACGGCGTGCGGGCGGCTCGGGCGGGGAGAACGAGCACGAGCTAGCTCAATCGAAGCGCAAGGACGTAGCCGAGCTTTTGGCAAGACAAAGCAGGCAGAGATGAAGCGACCGTGGTGAATTTGGGCAGCGGAGCAAGGTCGTCGGCGACGGCGGCGGGAGGAAAAAAAAAGAAGAAAAGAGACGGCGGTCGACCTATTTATAGGCCAGAGGTGACGCACGGACGGACGACACGACGACGGTGAAGTTTCGGGTGTTGGGGGCGAGTTGGCGGCCGAGATATGCGCGGCGGTGGACTGCGGCGCGGTTTGAGAAGCCGGCGATGGCGGCCGTCGATAGGTCTCGGTGCTGTTTAAGGAAATTACAGAACTGCCACTCGTTTGAAATTACAAATTACTCTAAACTTTATATAAGAACTTGAAAATCTCCAAAAATAGAACTTGCATAACTTTTCAAGAGCTACACTTTTAATTTAACTTGCATCCTCAAATTCTATTTGGATTTTGAAATATGAATTCAAATTCAAAAAGGGAATAAAACCCTAGAAACAAACATTTGAAATTACTTTTCATTTTTCAATAAAACTTGAAAATCTTCAAAACTATGAAATATTAAAATTGTCAAACTAAACATTTTTCATACACAAATTTTTCTCAAATTATGCATAATTTTTGAATTATGGTTTTAAAATCAAAAGGGGACAAATGCTGGAAAACTGTATTTTCAAATTTATTTGAAATTCTTTTTGGAAACTTGAAAAACTTTATATACCAACTTTGTAGCTCTTTTCAAGATCTACAAACTATATTTTTAGAATATTCCCAAATTCCTTATATATTTTGAATTATAGAAAAGGGGATAAAACTAGGTTTTGAAATAAAGGGTTTTTGAAACCGAATTCAAACTCGATTTGGTTTCTAATTTAATTGGTTGGTTATTAGTGATCACATACATCATCCAAGGACATTTCTAGGTCAATGACCCAATAGTACCCTTGGTTGACCAGGTTAACTTTTGAAAAACATTTTATAGCTTTTCAATTTGAATTTAAATTTGAATTACAAGACTTGGGAATAAGCTTTGAAATCCAAATTCAACTTCAAATATGGAAATCATTTTTAGGGTTGGACTTAGATTTATATACTATGCTTGACACTAGTGTAAACACGGTTTACACCTCAAGTACATAGAATATAAACTAAGTATTTGAGATGACATTCGAAAGTAGGGTTTTATTATTTCATGTGACAACACATTCCAGAAACACAATCAACCTATGAAATATAAACTTGTTTTAGTTAATGCACATCAAGGTTGACCTAATCATGAATGCTTTGCAGTGCATATGATGACATGGCAAATTCAGTTAATATAACACCAGAGGTGTTACAAGGTCTTCCCAAAAACAAATTGTGGTGCCATTGCCAGCTTCACACCTCTGAAGAGCAAATGAAGCCTGAGGACGTCTTTCCACCAAAAAGACCCAACTTCTCTGGTGGTGTGTGGAATCTTATCTACATAATATTTGGACCAAATCATTCTGACCCATGGAATATCCACCTTGTTGTAGAATTTGTTGAGGTGCTTCATGAGCAGAGCATCATTATGCAAACTGAGGTTTATGATTCCAAGACCACCTTTATCTTTAGGCAACATCACAGTAGGCCAGGCCACTAGGTTGCCACCCTTTTTCTTTGCTGAATTTCCTCTCCATAAGCATTGTTTCCTTGCTCTGTCAATATTTTCTATGACTCCTTTGGGTAGTTTAATGGTGCACATGGCATAGGTAGTGATGGGCGATATAGCTGAGTTTATCATCTCCAATCGACCACTATAAGACAACCATATAGAACATACTGATAGTCTTCTTTCCACCCTGTCCATTAGGGGTGTGAGATCTTCAAATTTGGGCTTCGTTGTCCCCATGGGCAAGCCTAGATATGTGAATGGCATCAGCCCAATATCACAGCCAAAAGTGCTAGCAAGGATAATCATCTTTTCTAGGGGAGGGGGACATTAATAGAGTACATCTGTGATTTACTATAATTGACCTTGAGTCCTGTTGACTCAACAAAGCCGTACAGCATGGCTTTGAGAAATATCAGCTGCCTTGCATCTGCCTCAACAAACATCAGTTATCATCCGCATATTGCACAATGCGGATGCGGAAGTCCTCCTTAGGTTCGGGAAGTGGCTTCTGCAGTAGACCCATAGTTGCAGCCCTGTTGATTATTATCTGGAGGAGTTCAGCAGCAAGAACAAATAAAAGGGGTGAGAGTGGATCCCCTTGTCCCACTCCACGCTTACACTTGAAGAATTTGCCCGCCACCCCATTCATCAAGACTGCAGAAGACCCTGAGGATAGTATCATCTATACCCAAGTGATCCATCTATCAGGCAAACCAAAATGAGACATAACCTGCAAGATTGTGCTATGTTCAACTGTGTCAAATGCCTTCTCAAAATCTAATTTGAGGATTAAGATTTACATGAAGAAATTCACTCACAAATGGTTACATCCTTCCTTGGGGGCAATTTGGTCTTTTATGTGTCGGTTAGCAATGTTAGCTTAATAGAAGTGATAGGAGTGTCAGGTAAGACGTGACATTTGAGGCTATGCCGAATAGTGAACTCTCTATACGTTGATAATAATTCTGGGAACAAGTGAGTTCATATATAGAACGTGATTGGTTGCTCTGCTCGGATCGTCCAAAGGGCCATCCGGCATCGCACTATTTGTTGCATCTATGTGGCCACCTGATTGATCGAACCGCGTGTCCAGTTGGTGTCTATCTAAGCAGCAGGACGAGCACCTGTACATATGTTCGTTTCCTTGAAATAGAAAGAAAAAGAGACTGATCCACGCTGGCTTCCTACTGGGTACTATGTGTTGACCATGTAATCCTACCATACTTACCTAACCAAGCAACAGGGTCGCTCAACTTTTTGCACAAAGTTTTTTCGCCATGAATGATGTTGGGTTTAGTTCCACATTGGTAATTAATGGTGGAGAAGCACAATATATAAGGCAGGGGCAGTCCTCACCTATCAGAATAGTCTTTTGGGTTGAGGTAGGCCTAATGGCTGGATATGTTGTGGGCTCCGGTGGACTTGGGCTCGAGGGGTTGTCGGCTCGTGGACGTAAGAGCTAGGCTGTATTCCGCTGCGCACTCTAACAAGTGGTATCGGAGCCCATGGTCATAAAACCTGGAAAACCTCAGGGGTCACACAGTGACCGGGGAGACCGTTAATGTCTCGGAGGTCACACAGATACACAGGGATTGTATGTGTGATATATGGAGTGTTGGACTCGAGGCCTAGATAATGTCTTTTGGAGGTCAAACGGGGTAGTGTGATGTGAAGAGTTGGGCTCAATGTGTGATGGGGGAGATTGCTGGGTTTAGTCCCGCATCGGTAATTGATGGTGAGGAGCACAACATATAAGACGGCGCAGTCCTCACCTATCAGGCTAGTCTTTTGGGTTGAGTTAGGCCTAAGGCCTGGATATGTTGTGGGCTCCGGTAAACTTGGGCTCGAGGGGTTGTCGGCTCGTGGACGCACGAGCTGAGCATATTCCGTTGCGGACTATAACAAATGAAGCAGTACTCGGTTTTCAGAATTTAGCCCAAAATTGTGTTAATACTTTGAAATTATAAATCACTTTAACTTTTTTTTGGTATATCTATTTTGCTATGTACAGCCATACATAAGAGATTTAGATGCATTGTAAAATTAATGTACTAAAAAATCAAAACGACTTATAAGTTAGAACGAAGAGAGTATATTTTAAATTTGACAAAGTAAAAGTACTAATATTTATTTATTTTTTAGTTAAAATACTAATATTTATGGTATCAAATAAACATGCTCCATGAGTATGTTCTCATAATATATCTATTTGACGGCTACACATTAATAATGCATCTAGAATTATATTTTTTTAGATGGAGCAGCTAGTTCGGTGTAGGTAATTAAACATCAATGTTTGTAGCCGATTGGCTATTGAAAAGTTGATTCCAACTGATAGCAAAACAGTTGTTCCTTCAGTTTAATTTCAACGCTTACACCCACTGTGCGTTACTCCTACTCGATCACCGTCCTGCCAATCGACCCCGCATCACCCAACAAGACGGCATCATATGTCATTGTCCAGTACGTACGTTGACATTTCATCGATATATAGGTGTCGCATCATCGGTTTCTCGGTTGCAATACGGAATCAGCTCCTGGAGCCCAAGCTGTGTCGGGGTCGATGAAAGCTCACAAGTCACAACAAACCAGCTACACTGTCGGGCTCGATGAAAGCTCAGAACAAACATAACGCCATTAGTTCAAAAAAGAAATACGAGTACTCCCTTCTTGTATGATCATTTTGACTTTGCACCATCCCCTTATATATAGCTTACGAATTCAGGCCATTCTCATTGGCTTTGTAGTCCTATGAACTCTGGTCACTCATTGGCTCCGCAGTCCTAGTAAGTGGTTGCAATTAGTACATATCGTCCAGCTGTTCTTGTTTGCTTGTTGCAAACTGTACTCGCACGGAGCATGAGTGGTCATTGTAGAGCTAAGTCAACTGCATCTTTAAGTAGGAATCGCTTTTACACAACCGCTACCGTCCTTGAGTCGTTGTGCTACGGGAGGAATGAGAGGTTGCAAAGACTAGTGCGATGCGATCCTTCACCAACTATATATTGGAAAATGAAAATTCTGTCCAGGCATAGCATGCCTACGCGCGTCCATGCATACGGTTTCCCCATTTCCTGCTGCGTGGAAATTCAAATTAATCCTACAACGACGCTACTAAGGGGTATGTGTGATAAGGCACTGCTATATATGGTCGCACTCTACGTAGATTTCCTGTTTCATTTGTTTTGATGACACATTAGATCCACGAACGAGGAGATGTGAGAGAAGCAAACTGCATGCATGATTTGGAAAAGGAGAAAATATGCAACCGTGAGTGTGCGAAACAACTGACAAAGAGTTAACATATCATTATATAAGTATTTGCATGGCTTTGAACAAAGCAAAACCTTACAGTGTCCGTTACAAGTCAACTGTTAGATCTGCAAGTTCATTGGTCTTCTTGCTCCATCAAGTTGAACTTGCACCATATACCTTATATTATGTCCTAATGGCTATGACTAACTACCAGCAATTAATGGAATACAAACAGTTACCTCATCAACTGGATGGTGACGGTCATTGAGAAGTTTTCTAGTGGTCGTTGTTTTTTTCAGGTCACGACCTTCACCTGCGGGGGCTTCGTGGTGGACCAAAGCACCAACCACGCGGTGGCGGATGGCACGGGCGCCGCGCAGTTCCTGAACACCGTCGGTGATCTCGCCCGCGGGCTGCCGGAGCCCCGCGTGAAGCCCGTCCAGGGCCGTGACCGGCCCTGACCCAGACATCAAGCCTGGCCTGCTCCGAGAGCTGCAGGTGCTGACACTAGAGTACATAGCGTTCGAGTTTCCCACCGCGTACCTTTTCAAGCTCAAGTCACAGTACGCGGCATCCACGGGCGGCAAGATCTGATCGGGCTTCGACATCGACTTCGCCAGCGTGTCCGGCACGTGCTGAAGCTGGTGCCGAGACGGGATACTACGGCAACGCCATCTTCCCCGCCAAGGTGTGTGCGCGCCGGCGGAGAAGATGGCCGGATCGTCGGTGATCGAGCTCATCGGCATGGTCCGGGAGGCGAAGCGGAGGATGGCCGAGGAATGCCTGATCGACCTGGGCTGAGGGCCGCACCGACGGCGTCGACCCGGCCGCTCTAGATGACCTTCTACTACGAGTCCGTGTACGTGTTGGACTGGGAGCAAGCTCGGGTCGCCGACGTGTGGACTATGGATACGACACGTCATGTCCGCCGGCCCGCTGGTGAACCGCGACCTCATCGCATCGGTCATCGTACGATGAGGGCGCCCATTTGTTCGTAGGACTCGTACACTTTCCTTGTTTGGTTCGTGCAAAAAAGTCAGTTACACCCGGCCTGATATACTCTGTACATTTTCTGTTTCATTTGTTTTGATGACACATTACATCCACGAATGAGATGCGAGAGAAGCAGAACTGCATGCATGATATGATTTAACATATCATTATATAAGTATGTATGCAACCATGAGTGTCCTAAAGAACTGACAGCAGAAAGATTTTAACATATCATTATATATGTATTTGCATGGCTTTCAACAAAGCAGAACCTGACAATGTCCATTAGAAGTCAACGTACCGGTAGATCTGCAAGTTCATTTGTCTTCCAGTCTTCTACTTTTCTTGCTCCATCAAGTTGAACTTGCACCATACCTATATATATGACCTAACGGCTATGACTATAACTACTAGTAGTAATAGAATACTACTTCTAATAACGTTAGGGCCGGACTATGGTGTATTTTGTATGGAACTATGAATTCTTTCCTAGCTTTAACATTAGGAGCTAGAAGAGATGGAACTTTCAGCTTCACCTTCTCTTCATCACATTTTTCTATAGTTTATTTGGTACCTTGGGGTTCGGGACAGCTTCACAATATAGCTGCAAACAGTAACACTATAGTATTTGTTGGAAGAAGTGGAAGTGGAAGTGGAAGTACTAAGCGATACCTTTCCACGTGACACGCAAAGCGATCGGGTCCGGGCAATGTCCACGACTTGGATTGCTTCTGCTGCCTCTTTCGCAACTGCCTTCCATTATTGTCACATCTTCGTGACAATGGCAATAACCTCGGTGCCACCATCAGGAGCCACTCAAGGAGATGTACATATCGTAGAGAAGTAGACAGAGATTGCTATGTGGGAAAGGCCACACAAGATATATCCTCGTCCAAACCGTTCGACTCAGCCATTAGCGTCGTTGTAATCTACGTATAATTCATACTTTACTTCTATTTTGTTTTTCATATGTTTGGTGTTGGAACTGTTTGGTTTGTGTGTTGGTCCATGGGCAGAACATTATAATAATTTATCTGATTCTATCTTTTGATAGATGAAGCTGGATATATATTATCTTTTATGTAAGAAAACGTATAATTCACGCCAGCAGAGAATGGACCTTTATTCTCAGCACCATTTTCTGGGTTACTCCGGCATTTTTATGCCCGGGAGTAAAAGGATTTTTAGTCCCGGTTAGAGGATCCACCTGGGACTAAAGGTATGCGCCCAACGGCTCCGGCGCCAGCAGGTACCCTTTAGTTCCAGCTAGAGCCTCCAACCAAGAATAAAGGTCAACCTTTAGTAATACCCAGGGGTCTTAGCGCCCGACGGTGAGTTCTACTTCAATCCCGATGAAGTATGGCCGCCAAAGCAGAAGTGATGACAACTGAATCTGTAATCGTGACATGAAGAACAATGCAAGCTTGTAATATATATGTGTATGGTGTCGTACTTTCAAACATGTTGTGTACTTATGGTGTCGTACTTTTAAGCATGTTGTGTACTTAATTAGTTAATTACATAATATATTTTGGTTGTGTTATTTGCGTAAACATTTCTCGAACCGAAATATTACTATGTGTGCATGTATTTGTACATTATTTGCAGCGTACAATGCATACTTGAAAACCTATTTTGAAACCAAAATGAATCATGAATTGAAATGAAATCAAAATAAAAAAAAGAAAAAAAAGACCCTTTAGTCCCGATTGGTGATACCAATAGAGACTAAAGGTGCCTGCCAAGCAGCGGACCTGGCAAACTCATTACTCCCAGTTGGTATTACCAATCAGGACTAAAACTCAACTTTTACTCCGGTTCCAAAATCTTTACTCCCGAAACGTATTCCCGGTTATTTAACCAGGAGTAAAAGGGTTGGGAACTGGTACAAAATATCCGTTCTCTATTAGACATAAGGTCATGCCTACGACATAGCATCTCAGCCAGGCACAACATGGTCCGATGGATGTCAGACTCATATCGGCCCAGCCGACCTAGACATAAGGTCATGCCCGGGCCTCCAGTACCCTAGGTAGCTCGGCCACCTACCATAGTCCTTAGTCATGTGTAACCACGCAGAGCTATATACACGGTGACAACATGGCTAACGTGTTGGAGTGGTGAGGGGCGGATCCGGTGTTTTCAAGAGAATTAGAGATTTTTCTTAGCAAATGAAGGTGCCGTTACTCAATTTTGGGCTAGACCCACTTGGCGGCATGACCTAACTAGTGTTCTGACACAACATAGATCGGTTATTTGGGTTTCTTGTGATGAAACCTGACCACTCAGGATCAAATTCTCAATTTGGCATGGGGCTATTTTTTTAGATTTATTCTAGAATTTAATGACGCTATGCATTAAGTGGTAGGTGATATTTCCGTCGACATCGAGACGCTTATGGTGACTTCGTGAACTTCAAAGTTTACCGTCTCAGCCATTCGAAGGTGCTCATAAAGGTAGAGTTTACGTGCATGTATTTATAGAGATACGTACGTATGTATTGTGAGCATCTGCGTTATATTATTGATTAAAAAACGTACACCAGGCTCGTCGTGCCGACTGTCCGGCCCAATGGTTAATCTTTTTTTTTATCCAAGTGGTGGAGGCAGTATACATACCCGCTTCTGTGCATACGGCATTCCGATTCCAGCCTCGTGGCACCTATGACGCCACTAACTTTGACTCCCTCGACGCTCTCACGTGACAGGCATGGCGACGCCTGGCTCGCTCCTGTCACGCCCAGGGACATCGCTACTACTTTCCATCATTGTCACATCTTTGCAGATCCTATTTGAAAAAAGATTATGCAGATCCTGGAGTGACCCTAACTGCTACAATACCTGCTCCAGTCATCCAGTGCTACTTTTATTGGGTCCTACACCAGTACTCATACATACATATTTTATTATTCAACCTCTATAATCCTTGATGAACAACTAAACACACATATATATATATATATATATAGAATATTTTTTTATACAAAGTTGATTTTTTTAGTATACAAAGTTGATACTTATTTAAGGAGAGAACTCCACGCTGGAAGAGGGCGCAAATCACCACCGGCCTGATCGGTCAGGCCCTGGATCCACAGGCGATCGATCGCCACCCACAGGGCCGGACGGTCTCTCAGCTCCTCCACCACGGGGTAATTCCACCACATCCAACGGACATCGCCGCCTAGTTTCTCCTGCGAGAAATGGGGAAGCACCGGGACCAGATCGGGAAGGTGGAACCAATCTCTCTGCCAGCCTAGGCCGTCATCATGATTGGATGCACAATCAAACCATCAGAGGATAAACAGTCATTCTTACGTCACGAAGAACGGCAATTGTCCGAACAAACTAGCATAGAAACCATTGAAACTCTCACTTGGGAGGGACCCTATCTCGGTGGGTTCTCCGAGGCGGCCGGCAAGCCTAGGATGTCATCCTAGGTCATCGATCTGGTGATAAACAACAAGATGAGGATTGGAAGAGATTAGGGCAAAAAGAGATAATAGATATAAAGTAGATCGATTAGATCTGAATTCAATATGTTAGATCTGAACAAGTTTGATTTAAGGGCGCTGATGGCGCTTGGACGTCCTTTTTCAATCCATCCAACGGCTCTAGCGATGTAGCCCCAGCGAACAACCCGTGTCACTGAACGCCTAGAAACAGTCCCTTCTCTTTCCTCCTATCGCATCCTGCTCCGCTCGAGCCTGGCTTCTTCCCCGCCACGCGCATTGCTCGAGCCCAGCTTCCTTGCCCCCGCGCATGCCGCTTGAGTGCGACTTCTTCCTTGCCGCACCCTGTTCGACTGCAACAACACAACAAAGTTTGATGCAACATTAGAAAAAAATATGCTGATGGAACAAAGAAAAAATACTTGTTGCAACATCAAAAACCAAAGTGACAACAGAAGCAAAGCAAAACTGCAAGATGCCATATCCACAAAAAACTAATGCAAGAAAGAAAATTGCTTGTTACAATAACAAACCAAACTACTGCAACAACAGAAATTGCAAGATGCCACGTCTAGAAAAAATAATGCAACAAAGTAAAATCGCTTGTTGCAACATCAAAACGACGCTACTGCAATAGAGCTCGCTGAAACCTTAGCCCTTGCCGCATTCCTCAGATCCAGATCAGAGGAGTGAGAGGAGGAGGAGAGCTCAGATCCAAAGGAGAAGGAGGAGGAGGAGGAGGAGGAGGAGGAGGAGGAGGGGGGGAGGGGATGCCGCTTCAGATCCAAAAAGAACCCACCTACCTTGCTAGAAGTCGCCACTGTCTTGCTCCTCTCTGGTGCATGGAGGTTGCGAAGCAAGGGGAGGGGAGGGGGAGGGCGCCTCGCCGGAAGCCTCCGCCATCGCCATCCTCTCTCAGCGGCATGGAGGGCTTGGAGGTTACCGAGAGAGGAGAGGGAGGGAGGGAGGACGCGCCATTGCCGTCGCGGCGTGGACGCCAGGGATGGAGGAGGGGTATCATGCGGCGAGAGAATGAAGACACGAGGAAAGAAATACGAGTAGAGCGAAGTGAAGTGGCGGCGTGAGGATGGGATAAGGAACAAGTCGGTCGAATTGACACGTGCCACGTCCGAAGGATTAAGCGACCATTAGATGATCTGATAACAGCATTACCGTTGATTTAAAGGTTAGTCCAAAATATGATTGATTTAAATGCAATCGGAATTTTTGAGATATGTTAGAACTTTCAATGTAGGATGAACCTGGTGAACCCAACAGGTTTTTTAGTTTGCTGGAAGTCTGACGTTGGAGCATCTCGTAACTCCATCCGGACTTGTTTTATCGATGGGAGGAACACAATGATAAAATTCATTTTGTATTTTGGCATGTTCATAAATTTGACAATTTTGGTTTTCAACAACAGCAGCTACACCTATGGAGATATTTGAAGTCCTTGAATGGAGCAGAGGGGATTCCTTGATTTGGAGGATTATTCGTTTGACAGTAGTTTATTGTTTTAGGCTTGAGGTTGGATCAATAGAGACATATAGGAGTACTAGAGTATTGAAAGATTCCGTCTAGGCCTGTAAAATCACGGAGGAAGTTGTACCTGCTAATTTGTTGTCACTGATGACAAGCTTGATACTGACAGGACAGAGCTTCTGCTTCAAGTGGGAGCCGAAGGGGGAAACAAATAAGTGGGTGCGTAACACACAACATGTCTTCCAATATACTTTGGATCTCATCCGTGCTGATAAAATTAGCTTAAGTTTAACTAAATTTATAATAAATAGTATTATAGAATATATTTTATAACTAATTTATGATACCGTTTTATAAAAAATATTATTTTTTATAAAATCCAGTCAAAGTTCAAACTTTTTGACTTCTTAGAAATCAGGAATTGCATGCTTTTGTACACCACTACTCCTGTCGCTTTACAAGATTGATTTAAAAATTGACCAAAGTCGTTATATAAAAGTACTACGTAGCATTTATGACACAAAATAAATATCATTATATTTTGATTTTGAATATAAATATTATTATTTATTATAAACTTATTGATCCATGTTAAACTAGTTTGACTTTCACAAATCTTGTAGTTGCATTACTCCCTCTGTTCCAAAATAGATGATGCTAGAGGATTTAAATTTTGTTCCTAAATACTTGGCTTTATCTCCATTTCTCTCTCCTTTTTGTACACCTCAATTTATTCACTTCTTAATATAATTTCTATGTCAAAATCTAAAACATCAAATATTTTAGGCTGGAGGGATCGGAGCACGAAACTTCCGCCCCCCACCCCCCCAAAAAAAAACTCTCTAGGCTAGGTCATTTTGTACATGCATGCAAAATTTGAAGTTCAAACGTAACATGACCAAATAGTTTAGAACATATAAGAATAAGGAAAATTTCAGAGGGTTATGATGTCACTGTAATACAAAATGCCTCTGAAATTTGACTTCACAGTATCTTGCAAGCTTGATGTACACCCTGACAAAGCTTCTTCGATATGTACTTGCTGATCACACTATCTTGCTAGAGTAATAATGCCGCATGTAATAAGAAATTTGTATGACCCGTGGAGAGCCGGCCATTGGTGAATTGTTAAATCGAGTTCGGATACATTACATGACGTGCAGGGCGATGTGAAAGTGCCGCCTTTGTTTTTTTTTTTCTTTTTAACCTGACTGAACCGTCAGCTTTGTGAATGAATCCATTTCAGTTGGTGCAATCGTGACGAGAGGACGAAATAGTGACGCATCAATTGGCCAATATGCACCCATGGCGCCAAAAAAATCTGCAGTAGTTCTAACTTCTTCTAAGCGCAATATAATGTTCCCTGCTACCTTGTCTTCAGTCATCTGAAATTTTTAAAAAATTTAGAACCCATGCTTAGCAGTTTAGGTTGCTCCGATCCACTGCTCCATGTGTAACGCCACTCATATATGTTTATTAATTTCTTTGCCCATGTACTTTACCATGCATTTCACTAATTTATTTATTGATTTCTTTGATCCAAGCGAAACGTGGTCATAACTTTACAAGCGTAGAATAGTACGTACCACATGGAAAACAAATATATGTTAGGCAAAATCGCATCGAATGTTGAGTGCTAATTTTGAATTCAAGTTTGGTCGTTGTTACTTTTTTGCGAGTCGCACGAAAAAAATGTGCTACCACTATATTAAAAACACTCGTCCATGGTCAAAAAAAAAAACACTCGTCCATGCTAGCTAATCTTTATTGGTAAAATTACAATCGACATGGGTAAGGCATGCATGCTGATGGATAGTAAGAACCAGTAACAATAAGGGTCCATTTGCACAGCTTTATGAGCTGTGGTTTTTTCCTTTTTGTCAAACACCCTTTTCTCTCAAAATAGATTATGGATTGAAGCTCTTTTTTTATGCACTTATGAAGAAATGGAGATAGGTGTGAAACTGAAAAAAGTAGCTTATTCTAGCTTGATTTAACACATGTGAGGCATGGACGAGGGCCTAATTTTCCCTACTTGGAAAGGTGTGTGTGCACGGTCGCTAACGTCGGAGGCGTAGGGGGCTAGGACCCCAGCGCCTGGGTGTAATCACTGAAGGCATGAGACCGGGGCGCCATCACATAGGGTGCAGGGCTGGGCCGCCATTGTCGAGAGTGCGGGTTGGGGCCGCTGTTGTCAGACGTGGTAGGGACAATGGGCTAGACCATCATACATGACGGCCTGGGGAGATGGGCCATCGGGCATGATGCCGAGAAGCGTAGGTCGAGGTGCAGTGTTGAGGACTCCGTTATCAAGGGCACATGAGTGAGGAAGAAGATACAGAAGAAATAGAAGGGAATGAAAACCCATGGACATGAGATTCATTTTATTCATTTGGTGCACGAAGTGCAGCTGTTTTGCCAAACAGGGTAACCAAAATAGCTCAGTTTCTCCTAAAAAGTCGTTCATGATGCTCCGAGCTATGCCAAATGGGCCTTATCTTTTGAAGCTAGTTTTATCCACTGGCATGAATATGTAAGTTAGTATTCATGCTAGTAATTTGTTCAATTTATTTTGCATTAAATTTTTCGTACAGACTTGAGACAAACTTATATGGAGATTGTAGGTCGCTTCGACGAGATTTAGAACTTCATTTGTAGTTCAATTTTATTTATTTGAAGTCGTCTACACTAGTTTAGAAAACGGTCTTTAGAGCCGGTTAGTAAAACAGTTACTATGTCATCAAGTATAAAATATAAGTTATTTAATAAATGGTTTTGAAATCGTCTTTAAAAATTAACTTTTAGTCTTTTGGAGATGGTTCTTTCTTAAGACAACCACTCTTAAAAATGGATTTTCAGAGTCAGCTAAGTCCACCATCCCTAAAAATGACTTTGGATGGTTAACTTAAGCTAACTGTCTCCAAAGATAATTTTAAGATAGTTTTAATTTTTTAAAAATTCTTAAAACAAGAAAAAAGTTGTTCTGGCCAGAAACCTAGAGAAATAATCACCACTCACAAGATTTAATTTTCGCTTGTTGTTTAAATGGGCTTTATTAACATAACCGTCCTAAAATTGTATTGTTTCAAGGGTGGTCGTTTTTAAGCCACAGTGCTCTAGCGTATAACTAGGTTTCGCAGGCGTTCAGGCGCAGGAAGGGAGGACAACTGGCTAGGCTTGATACTTGCACTCCGAGTCAGCACAGACGTGATGCTATTCATTCATGTGGCTTGTGACTTGTGAACTTGTTTTTTCTCTTGGGGCCTTTTTTTTTTTTAGATTATCTCTTAGGGCCTGTTTAATTTAGTTCCTTTCATTTTGGGCCAATTGGAATTTACTTTATGGACTAAGCTATTTGTCTCAGAATTTGATTCCATATATATTTTTTTAGAAGGGAAAGGTGATTATGTTAAAACTCGGTAAAGTACATCCCTAAGTTGCATATGAAAAATCTGAAATAAAAAGTACACAATATTTTTTCTGGATTATTCCATCCTGTTCCTTCCCAATGACACTCCTCGAACGTCAGAGCCTAAATGTAGACCTTATGTGTCAAACCCAGCGTCGACTAACCCAAAATTTTGGAAATGCATGCTGGTAAATTAAAGATGGGTCCCCTCCCCTTCTTATCCCTGACAGACGTGGCCAAGCGGAAGGAGAGGGGCGCTAGGCTCCGTGGCGCTGGTGGCAAGGAACAGGAAGCAAGCGGCATGGTGACGGCGTTTTGCGAAACATATACATAGATGACTATGGACTTGATTCCATATGTCTCCGTACTATGTTTTCATAACTTTCCAAAGTCTTGATATAAGTCCGTCTTAAATTCATGGAGTGAGATAGAATTTGATTCTACCGGTCACCATACTATGTTTTTACTCAACATCCTCTTGTATGGCTAATAGTAATAGTATACAAATATAGTTGATCTATGTCTAATGTGATTATATATTGAAATGGATTCGATTCAGGGATCCAAACGTGACCTTAATGAAATATATACATGCATGAATTGCATGATTGCAGAAAAAATGTAGAAAGGAAAAGGAATAAAACTCGTCATGGATGAGGTGTTGTAGTTGTATCGTCCTTTCAGTCTAATTACTGAATATCAGTTTTGTCGTCGTTTGAAACAACTGAAATTTCATGGAGGCCGCCGCCAACTGCACCCTCGCCGACGTCAACTTCCTGGAGCGGCCGCTGCTCCTCGCCAAGGAGCAGCTCGTGCCCTGCCCGACGCCAGACCTCTGGCCCGTCGAGCCGCACAACAGCCTCGCCATGATACAGGTGCGCGTGCGCTGTACGTACATATTTCCTGTTTCATTTGTTTTTACACGTAGATCAATGAATGAGGAGATGTGAGAGAGGCAGCAGTTAGATTAGATCAGACGACGGTATAAAACACACCAAATTTTTTTTACCGAAGTCAGTAAGGAAACTTCAACTTATTATCTTTTATTTTTTAATAATGCAGCATTTAAATTCACTTTTACTAGGAGTCAAATCTAAATCTGCTAGATGCTATTCATGTACTCTAACACTAAGGTAGAGGCCCTTTCGCAAAACACACGAAATTAAACTTTTGTGCAAGATTATTGCAACAGAGCAAATACACAACCATGAGTTGTACTGTCCTAAACAGCTGTCACAAGTTAAAGATCGTGTACTTTCACAAACATATTTTCGATGGCGACATTTACCATATTTTTGTATAAGTGTTTGTATGCCTTTGAAAAAGCAAAACTGACAGTGTTCGTTAGAAGTCAACTTGTAGATCTGCAGGATCATTGGTCTTCTTTCTGACTTATTCCATCAAGCTAAACTTGCACCATACCTATGACTACTAACTAGTAATAGAATACTTACACTTACCTCATCAACTGGTGACGGTCCTCACATATACACAGCATGTGTGAATTCTTTATGCCGTTATTTTCAGGTCACGACCTTCACCTGCGGCGGCTTCGTGGTGGGCCTGCGCACCAACCACGCGATGGCGGACGGCACCGGCGCGGCGCAGTTCCTGAACGCCGTCGGCGATCTCGCGCGCGGGATGCCGGAGCCCCGCGTGAAGCCCATCTGGGGCCGGGACCGCTTCCCCGACCCGGACATCAAGCCCGGCCCGCTCCCGGAGCTGCCGGTGCTGGCGCTGGAGTACATAGCGTTCGACCTTCCCAACGCGTACCTGGACAAGCTCAAGTCCCAGTACGCGGCATCCACGGGCGGCAAGATCTGCTCGGGCTTCGACATCGTGATCGCCAAACTCTGGCAGTGCCGCACGCGTGCCATCGACCCCGGCGACGGTGGCAACGACGTCAAGCTCTGCTTCTTCGCCAGTGTCCGCCAAGTGCTGAAGCTGGAGCCAGGCTACTACGGCAACGCCATCTTCCCCGTGAAGGTGCAGGCGCCGGCGGAGAAGGTGGCAGGATCGTCGGTGATCGAGCTCATCGGCATGATCCGGGAGGCGAAGCGTCGGATGGCCGAGGAGTGCCTGACCTGGGCCGAGGGCCGCACCGGCGGCGTCGACCCGTTCTAGATGACCTTCAACTACGAGTCCGTGTACGTGTCGGACTGGAGCAAGCTCGGGTTCGCCGACGTGGACTACGGGTACGGGACGCCCATGTCCGCCGGCCCGCTGGTGAACTGCGACCTCATCGCGTCGGTCATCGTCATGAGGGCGCCCGCGCCCCTCGCCGGCACGCGGCTCCTGGCCAGCTGCGTCACCAACGAGCACGCCGACGACTTCGCACGCAGGATGCGAGAGGACCTCGTCTGACACGAGACATGCGAGAGACCGCGCGCGAGAGCATGAAGACGAAGGAACGCTGCCGCTCTGTACCCACGTATGAGTGTGATCACTGATCCAAGCTATATGTTGCGGACGCTAAAGGTACGGTATTGTATTTCTCATGGAGTCGTTGAATGGTGAGTTGCTGGCTGACGATGCAGCGTCATAAATTGTATTTGAGTGGTTATAAATTTGTTCGTACGAAGTCAGTTATACCTGATATTGTATTTGAGTGGATATATGAAGTGTAACAATAATCCATTATCATTTCGATTGCACGTGTAATCTTATGTACCCCCATATATGCGCGCACTAAATTATTAACAGGCTAAATAATAGTGTTTGACTGATTGTTTCGTTTTTTCCCCAAAAAGGGAAACATAAACCCAGAAAAAAAAACGGAACGAGAGAGGGAGAATGGAGAATAAAAACAGCTCAGGCTGTTATGAGGAGATTTGTAAAATTAAACTCCCAAAGCTCTCAACGGAAGAAAGAACTGCCTTGAACAGACGCAGAACTACAACTAAATGGCCAACAGATCCTAGGTTAGCTGGTCAAGCACACTGGGTGGCACCTGGTGGCCTAGGATCGATCACCCACAAGAACGAATTGTAGTGCCGAAAGTAATAAAAAAGATAAGTCTAATTTTCCTTCTCCAGTTTTTATGAAAGTCCAATCTGATTTTCTTCCCTAAGCACCAAGGCTAGGTAAACCATCTTCCTCAATTTTTTAGACCGTGTGTTTTACCTCCCTCGAGCAGTTTTGAAGATAGTTTTATCCTTTTCTTTCTATTTATTTTAGTTGAATCTTTAAAAGATCATATACAAAAATTATAAAATAGAAAGTCCAATTCCGTTGAAGTCCACACTGGTAGATCTACACATTAAATATATAATATAGTACGCTTTATTATAAAGTTTTTGGTGTAGCTTTAGATTTATGATTTTCTATGGAATAATTCATAACTATAGTTTTTATGGCCCAATTGTGTTGAAATTTTTATGGTAGCTTAACTATTGTATGCGTGAGTAAAAATTTCATACTCTTTAGATTATGTATAACATAGTTACATATTTCTAGGATTATGCTTATTAAATCTAAATAAATTTATAACTAAGTCATTAATCCAATGAACATGAAATTTTATTATGGTTCAAGCATACAATAATTAGTCCACCATAAAAATTTCACATAATTGTGCATTAGAAACTGCAAATTTTTATTACAATTAATTACTTAAAAGAATAGATCTAAAGTTACAATAAAAAATTTTACTAAAACATATCATATTATATTATTCATTGTGTAGATCTACTCACGTGGAGTCTAATAAAATTTAAGTTTTTAATTTTTATGATTTTTCTATGATTTACTATAATTTTTTAAGATTCAGCCAAAATAAATAAACACCTTTAAACCTGCTTTAGGGAGGTAAAACACACTGTTTGAAAATTTAAAAGAGTTGGTTTACCCGGTTTTGGCGCTCAGGAAGAAAAAAATAGACTTTTGCAAAAAGAATAATAAACAAGAAAAAGTAGATTTTTCCTAAAAAAGTTTACCTGTGTGACTCGTGTTACCTAAAGCCTATTCATATGGCACCGGCCCACTCACCAGGGTTATAGACGTAGCAGGTGAGGTGCGAGGTTTGAGTGTTTTCTTCGCACTATATGAGTAGTTCTCTACCTTTACAAGTCCAAGGTAGAATTATGACAACGAGTTGTTTCATAATCATCTCTCTATCTACGATACTAGTGTAAATGTATGGATCAGCAATACCCCAATATAATGAAGTAATACAGCCGCACACCTGACACCATAGGGCGTGTTTGGTTTGCTTTTTACAGTAGACTGGCTAGCAAAGCGTAGCTAGGCCAAACCTAGCCTGACCCTAGCAAACTAACTCTTGGTTGTTTGTACTATATTAGCCTAGCTAGTCTAAAATGTATTTGATTGTCCGGTTTATTTGTCACCTCTTTTCCAATTGGTATGGTTACCACCTTTAGGCATTCGGTCGGAGGGCATCCTCGAGCGTCCTCGGCGAGCACGGCAACATGCAACACCACGGCGAGCATAGCAAGACGGCACGACGACGTTGACGGGCACATCAAGACCGTCGCTTATCCACTTGCTCAGCTCGCTCGCCATGACCGGGACGCAGCAGAGTAGCAGGACGGCAGTAGCACGACGAGCAGCAGGACGGCAACAGCACGATGCTTCCATCCTCATGTCCACGAGCAACACGAACAGCAGTACAGTGATGCAAATCGACACAAGGTTGCAAATCGACGCAAATCACAAAAGCACGGTGGCCATGAACTCACGACGAGCACGCCGAGCACCACGAGCTAGAGAGGCGAGCCTGGTCCACGCCTGCACGGCTGCACGGTGGAGCTGGAGCTGAGCGTCGCGGCCATGACGACGACGGTGGACTGCATCTCACTGGATAACAGGCAGAAGAGGCTGATGTCCGGCGTCACCATGCCTGTCCACAGCACCTTCGCTGCGCTTGCGCTCGGCTGCTGTTGCTGCTGGCCATGGCCAGCGACAAGGTGGGACCGCAACCCCGGGCAAGCAAGAGGCGGACTCCTCCACGGGCGTGGCGGACGCCGGCACCGGCGCCAGGATGAAGGTGTAGCGGAGGCGGCAGCGAGACCAGCGCCAGGGCCGAGGACTGGCGCGGCTCTAGGCGGCGGCCGTGGAGAACAGGCAACTCTTGGAGCTCCTTCGTGCGAAGGAGGATGAGGCGGCGGCGGTCGAGTGGGTCGACCGATTGGAGGTCATGGTTATCGGATTGGAGTCGTCCGAGCCCGCCGCAGGCTTCTTCTCGAGGTGACGGTCCAGCTCCTCGATGGTATCCGGCCCCTCGTGGATGCGCACCGCGTGCCCGCCGTCGAGCCGCTGTGACCCCGCCCACCTCCGACACGCCGCCGAGCTAAGTCCTCTGCCGCAGGCACATCTCTAATCTCTCTGCTCCCTCTCCCTCTCTCTCTCTCTCTCTCTGCTTCACCGCTTGGGAACAGGATGACGGAAGGGACGTTGCTGCGTCGTCGCTCAGAAGAGCCGCAAAAGACCCCGATCCGCCGCCGGCCTCACCGCAACTCGCCATCCTGCTCTGAGTGGGAGTGAGTGTGAGAGGCTCCTAGGATGGGCACCGTGGAGACGTGAACACCATGCACCAGGGAGGTGATGCGAACGAGGCGGAGGGTTGGCCCTGCCCTGGCCTGGCCTGGCTAACCAACGATTTGGTCGTTCAATCCTGCCAGGCTTTGGCTAGGTCTAGCCAGGCCAGGAGGGCTCTATAGGCAACCAAATAAGCTAAATTGGCCTCCATAAAGTCATGGCCAAAGTTTACGTAGGCAATCAAACACACCCATAATCAAGTAATATAGCCGTTATATTACTTCCAGAAGAGGTCTGGTAATATTATTTCAGTTTATATCAACACGATATTACTCCATGGGCTCAATCTGGATTCCAATACCGCTATATTACTTCCATAAAACGAGTTTGGTCCGTCGTTGTTGCTTGGAAAAGAGCAACCCCGCGATGCAAATCCGTTTGTTGCTTGCTGGAAGACTGTGTGCGCCCTGATTTGAAACAGGCCGGCTGCAGGCCTGCAAAGATCCTACCAGGCCTGATTTTCTAGATTACCTGGGTCTGATTCAATTTATGACCTGGCTAGGCTCGTTTCCAATGCAGCCCGTCTGATCCGACGAAATCACGCGATAACAATTAACCAACTTAACAGGGCCTCCGGAGCTCGGGCCCAAGAAGAAACTAGCGTCTCCGCTCAAGAAGAAATACGAGGAAAGCTACGCTTTTCAAGTTCTCATCGATGGACTCATGCTCAGTAAACTAGTGAGCACACAAACTGATCACAAATTAGTTGTCAAAAAAAAAAACTGATCACAAATTCAAGGAGGGGATCTGTCCATACCTCACTGAGCAACAGAGTTGCCAACTCTCAAAATATTGCAAATGGACTCACAATTAAAACCTCACTGCAACCATTAGTCCTTCATAGATACTCATACAGGTACAGTATATGTATTTTCATATGAACAAAGAAAAAGAAGATGGAAAGCAACAAAATGTTCGTTGAATCTTGTGTATGGATAGAAATTCACCGGAAAGGTGCACGTATATATCGATATCTATACCTAATAATAAAAAACCAAAATTTCTAGATCAATTTCTTTTCACCTCTTTTCTGTCCGCTCCGTTGAGTAGGAGCAGTGTCAGTGTGTACAGATGCTGGTTCTAATGAGATTAGGAATAGGAAAAGAAAAGAAAAAAAATATAGGTTCCAGATGTAAATATGCTAGAGAGAAAAAATAAAAAAGATTCAATAGTTTTTAAAATAGATCAGAGTTCCTGGTGCAAAATATCAAAGACCTTACAAAAATTACCAAAAATTATAGAAAAATAAAAAATTCATACCAGTTTTGTTAGTTTTAAAAAAATATGATCGATCCATATATGTTATAAATCTTGTTAGGTTATTTTTTCTATATGTGTGTTAAATCATCTGCATGTGTAGCATGATATAGCTTCGAATACGTAGAGGATGTCCTTTGCAAAATTAAAAAAAATAAAAAACTAAAAATACCAAACCAATTTTGTTAGTTTTTGAAAAATATAATCTATCCATATATGTTATGAATCTTGTTAAGTTATTTTTTCTATATGTGTGTTAAATCGTTCTTGCATGTGTTGCATGCATATAGGTTCGAATACGCAGAGGATGTCCTCGTCATCGGTGTTTCCTAGGTCTTTACTAACTTTTCAATGTCCGGTTCATGCTCCAGACAAGCCTCGGAGCCTCCGGCACATTTCTCATTAAGAAGAAAGAAATAGTTTTACAAACGAGCGCACGGTAACACGAGATTACCTAGCAAGAGACCTAGCTACTGGATACGTAAACATCGATTACATTGCTTCAGATTTTGCTCAAATGCGAGAGAAGGAAGCCTAACCAGAGGAGATTGAGGAGCAACCGTAGCTTGGCGAACCTAGTATCACATCATCGTTGTCCCTCCACCACAATGTCATTGACGAGCTGTTGCGGCGAAGAAGCCAATCTGTTGAAGGTCCTCTCATTGCGCTGCTCCACAGCATTAAACCATTGCTTTTCAACACTTATTACATTTGTTTGTGCATTAAGTTTTGAAGAGAAAGATTTATATCATCTATGTAGTTTTGATAAAAACAAAACTTATTTGTATTAAAATATAAATTAGTCAATGGTATATCTAATTATTTCATCAACCAGAATATTGAAAAATTTGTAATTCCTAACAAGGGCTGTCATATGAAAAATAAAGAGAGATTTCTCATCATAGTCATCCGCAGACAGACAAATCCTAATACAATGACAAATAAGTTATTGAAGTTGATATAATGCGTTAAAAGAGCTACAAAGGTAAATATTGAGTCATCGAAACAATAAACAGTATGAAAAGTTACAAAATTTATAAATATATTTATATCTAAATATTATGTGCTTTGCAAGGAAAATACATGAGGTTGTATTTTAATTTGATACATTTTTAATAGGACATGGTTATTTATTGTGAGCATTAAATTATATTATGGATGTATCGGTTATCACAAAATAAATTATAAAAGCATAAAATATAAGTTATTATTTGCGTTATCATTTACTCTCGTTGTAACGTACGAACATATTTGCTAGTATATACTTAAATTAATTAACAACTATGAAAAACCAATATCTTGGGCAACAAACACCCGTGATATGGTGTCGCAGGAAAAGGAAGCGAGGTCTTCGCTGTGCAGTCGTGCAGGTGCAGCCAAATCACCGTTTACCTGGCTTGCCGGCCCCGAGCCAATTTGTGTGACCTCTGAAAAAGGAGAAAGGTTCCAGAATCTCAGCCAAGACAGAACAGGGCCCAACAAACAAACAACGGCAAACTGCTCGAAGTTCACGGCCCTACTACAGTTCTACGCCTGCGTTTTTGTGGTAGCTAGTGCCTGCTCGTGCAACCTGCTGAAGAAAAGATTTGTCCCTGACTGCCATACGTGATAATTGTTTCACCGGGTTGCTTAGTGATCCAGTCAAGTTTGAGAATCACCTCATTACTTGTAAATTTTACTCTTTTATTTACTTATTACTAATGAACGAACGCATGCCGGCCTCGCCGTTCAAAAAATGAGAAGGACCTGAAAGGAAGGCGAGGTGCGGTGACCGGCCATTTTCCTCCAACTAACCACTGACGCCCTTGGTTGCCTTCAGGCCACGATAGGGAAACGAAAATTTTGTAGTTCCCTTAACCGAGAAGACACTAGAAAATGGGAGCAAAGGCACGAAGACCTGTCGTCTCGTGTGATGAAGTCCGTCCAGTTCTGGTCCCGAGCGTACGTGACGTTTTGACGAGCTCCACAACCTCCACAGCTCCACTTCTTCAGCAAGAGCAAGAGGGGCTCCATTTTTCTTCACCAAGAGAAACTCCGATTGGCTGCGTTAGTCAGATGGCGGATGCGGTGGGCCGTGTCTAACGCCAGCTTTTGCTTCCAGAAGACCGCGGAACACACACGCTGCCACGTAGGGGCATTGACAAACACTACGTACGGGCCGCAGTGTAAACAAATAATCTAGCCCGTGACACGCGGTTATACCGGTTCAAACGTATGCACATTCAATGCTTTACGAAGAAAGAACTAAAAAACAGCTTTAAACTTATCAGCCAAATCAGTCAGCTATTCAACAGTATTTTTCTCTCATAAAAAATCAGCAGCAGCCAGAACCAGCCAGCCAGAAACGACCAAGCGAACAGGGCTAAAATAGCAAGGGATCAATGAAATACTTTCGAACCATGGTTCATTTATGTATTTAACTAGGAGAATACCCCGCGCGTTACTACGGGAATTATCGGTAAAATTATCCTAACGTGAATAATACATGTAAGTGAATGATTTTTAGCATATGTGATTTTCTAATGTGAATAGCTCAATGAAACATAATGACATGTGTTAGTTGGGTGTGTTACTGGATGATGATATGGACACTTTTGCATGTGCTAGTGAAACATTGAGTGAATGCTGATATGGACACTTTGCATGCAAAGAAAAATAGTTAATAGAGTTTATCTATATAAGATGTATAGATAAATAGCGCTACGAGGTGGCCATGGTGATTAAGGGGGCATCCAAGTGTGATCTCGCTCGAAAAGGTGCCGGTCCCGCCGAGGGGGGCGGGGGGTTTGTGATTTTTTATTTTTTTAGTAAGATTTTGAAAACATTTAGAGGAACATAACAAATATCCTAACCATTTTAGTGAGTGGAAACATTTATTAATTTTGTAAGCTAAATTTTGTGAACTATGGAGATGCTCTACTGGCCAAAAAAATAGCAAAGAAGAAAATCAAGCAACATTCATATTCAAAGGCACAAACTAGGTGAACTAACTCACCGAGATTCTACCTTTTTAGTGAACGGAAAATTTCATTAATTTTGTAAAGTAATTTTGGTGAACCATTGGAGATGCTCTACTGATTAAAAAAGAAAAAGCAAAGAATACATTCCAGCAACATTCATATTTAAAGACACAAACAAGGTGAACTCATTCACTAAGATTCTACAAATAATAACCTAACAAGTAACTCGTGATAGCTCCTAGATGCGCAATGGCTGCATCTAGTTGCTTCACCATTGCATCGTGCGGTGGGCAATCCTTTTCAAACCCACTCATGGTCGACGCACGGAACAGTCGTAGCGGCAACACCACGATTTTACCAAAAACCTTTATAAAACCCGGTACCGGTCGTACCTTGCTTCCCAGGTGAGCCAGCCAGTACTGCGCTTACCCACCACCACCGCCAACCAGTCCAGAGTCCACCGCCGCCGCGGCTCGCCCAGATCCCGGCCACCAGCATGAGGAGCGCGGGTGCGGCGGCGGCGGCCACCGTGACGCGCCTGGCGCAGCGGGTGTTGGCCCCGTCGGCGCCTACGCCCCGGGGCCAGCAGCTCCCGCTGTCCTGGCTCGACCGCTACCCGACCCAGCGCGCGCTCATCGAGTCCCTCCACGTTTTCAAGGGCCGCGCCGACGAGGCGGAGGCGCCCGCCAGGGTCATTGAGCGCGCGCTGGCCGCCGCGCTGGTGAGCTATTACCCCATCGCCGGGAGGCTGGCGGTCTCGGACGAGGGGGAGCTGGTGGTGGACTGTACCGGCGAGGGCGTGTGGTTCGTCGAGGCCTCGGCCAGCTGCACCCTGGAGGACGTCGACTACCTCGAGTACCCGCTCATGGTGCCCAAGGACGAGCTCCTTCCGCACCCCACCTATCCCCCCGAATCTGGCCCCCTCCCGGAGGACTCGCTCATCCTGCTTGTCCAGGTACCAAATCATCCTTCCTATGTCCCATTTGCTTCTGGAATGAAGCAATTGGTTGGTTCTTGAGAGAAGAGAAGAGAAGTCAACGGCTCGTCGGCGGCCATGGCGTTTGACTGATCGATCGATTGCGATGTGAATCCTCCGTCGAATGCAATGCAGGTGACGCAGTTCGCGTGCGGCGGCTTCGTGGTGGGGTTCCGGTTCAGCCACGCGGTGGCAGACGGCCCGGGCGCGGCCCAGTTCATGACCGCCGTCGGCGACCTGGCGCGCGGGCACGCGGCGCCGCTGGTGGCCCCTGCCTGGGGCCGCGAGGCGATCCTGAACCCTCCCGGCGCGGCGGTGGGCCCGCTCCCGGTCCCGACGGCGCTCCGGCTGCAGTACCTGGCCATGGACATCTCCACGGACTACATCGAGCACTTCAAGGCCCGGTTCCTGGAGCAGTCGGGCGGGCAGCGGTGCAGCGCGTTCGAGGTGCTCATCGCCAAGGCGTGGCAGTCGCGCACCCGCGCCGCGGGCTTCGCGCCCGGCTCCGGCCCCGTGCACGTGTGCTTCGCCATGAACGCGCGCCCGGCGCTCCAGCTGCTGCAGGGCCGCCGCTCGCTGCCGGGCGGGTTCTACGGCAACTGCTACTACATCATGCGCGTGTCGGCGCCGGCGGAGGCGGTGGCGGACGCGTCCGTGTACGACGTGGTGCGGCTGGTCCGCGAGGGCAAGAAGCGACTGTCCACCGAGTTCGCGCGGTGGAGCGCCGGCGGGGGCGGGGACGGTGCCGACGACCCGTACCGGATCAAGTCGGACTACCGGACGCTGCTGGTGTCGGACTGGTCCCGGCTCGGGTTCGCGGAGGTGGACTACGGGTGGGGCTGCCCCGTGCACGTCGTCCCGCTCACCAACCTGGACTACATCTCGACGTGCATCCTGGTCCGGCCCTCGGCGCACAAGCCCGGCGCCAGGCTCATCACGCAGTGCGTCGCCGCCGACGCCGTCGACGCCTTCCACGAGGACATGATGCGCCTCGACTGATAATGAAATCAGCTGCTGTAGCACACTTGTTATTAATCCAGTTGCATAATTTAATTTGTTCGTTCGTTCGTTGTTGTATCCCATGATTGGGTACTTGAGTGGGAATAATAAAAAAGAAAAAGAAAGATACTACGACGCTCTAGGACTCTAGGCGCATCACCGTGAACATGTTGCGTGCCTGTAGTGCGAAGCATTGTTTATTCTTCCTTGTACCGACGCAAATTCCCTGCGCTTTACATGTTGTATATGTATATGTGATTAAGGAGCATATCAACGGGTAGGTGGGGAGCCACTTTCCGGTGTCCCCTCCTGCTTAAGCAACTGGAAATGGCGCCAGAAAGAGTCCAAGCGATGCTTGCATCTTGGGAGGTTTGATGTGTGGTGTAGCGAACCTGTCCAGGCGTCGCAATCTCGGTTTGTTGAGCTCCGGAAGTGCGTGTCGTTGTTGGCCTACTGCAAAGCGTCACGGTTCCAGAACGGACCAGGAAAAAAAAGGTTGAGTGAGGACCCGGATCGTTGCTCGGCATTTTCAGGTTTTAACTCGTCAGACTGCGTGTGCTTGTTATTGTTCGGATTAATCCCATATCGGTGATTAATGGTGGAGTAGCAAAATATATAAGGCGAGACAGTTCTCACCTATCAGGCTAGTCTTTTGGGTTAAGTTAGGCCTAAGGCCTGGATATGTTGTGGGCTCCGATGGATCTGGGTCCGAGAGGCTGTCGGCTTGTAGACGCGCGAGTTGGGCCGTATTCCGCTTGCGCACTCTAACGAGTGGTATTGGAGCCCATGGTCAAGAATTGATGGTGAAGGAGCAAAACATATAAGACGGGGCAGTCCTCACCTATCAGACTAGTCTTTTGGGTTGAGTTAAGCCTAAGACCTGGATATGTTATGGGCTTCGATGGATCTGGATCCGAGAGACTATCGACTCGTGGACGCGTGTTCCAATAGAGCTCGGACATGTTTCACATGAGCCTCGGCCCCGCGATCCCTCGGCAGTAGCTGGAGGAATCGGGAGCAAAGCCACGCGGAGTTTGAGCCTGTCGGTCCGACGCCGTAATCATGTGCCCGGGAGACGGCGGAAGTGTACAAAACATCTGTCGGTGGAGCGCCGCTGCGTCAAAGCGACCCGTGTGGGGTCGTAGGGACGCGTGCGGGATGGCCGTTTGCCTTTCCTCTGCGGTGCCGGAGCCGGACCGGCGCCCGCATCGTCAGGTCCGGTTGACGTCGACAGGTACACGCGGGTAGTAGCTGGGAGTGGGAGCTTGACGCGTTCACGGGGCCAGAGGATGCTCGAGCTGGAGCGGCCTGGAGGTTCTGAAGAACGGCAGCCTAGACTTATTCAGTTTTGCTGTCGCTTACATCCACCTTCAGACAACCGGTCTCAATGACCATAAAAATGATGACCGTAATCAAGCAATTTTCTTCCTACAGAGAAAAAGAGAACCAAACATGGACATCATTTCTGCTACAGCTCAAGTCATCGTCGATTTTTTTTAAAAGATCCGGCGTTATATTAATAAGAAAGGACAAGAGTTGCAAGCGCGAGAGGCGCTACCTCTTTTGACGGACAGCCATAAGAGGTTAAAAAGGATCGAGTATACTAAGTACTCATATTATTCAGATCAATCCTCAGAGACCCTCCCCTTGTTGAACTCCAATCAGAGAAATCATCTCTGATCATTGTGATCGCAGCATGTTCCGTGCTCATCTCATTCCTGAAAACTATCAAATGTGCTGCACTGGTTTGCCCTTCTGCTAACACCACGAACCACTCCTCCAATTCTCCTTGTTCGGTCCAGCAGGAAGGTTTCAGGTCTGCACAATTGCTCCACCCTGCAACACTGCCTCCTAACTGAAACATACGGGGAGCCCAACCTACAGAACCTCCACTGAGCTTCGGCCTCGACCGTCATCGTCCCTACAGAACCTCCACTGAGCTTTGACCTCGACCGTCATTGTCGATTGAGAGACCAATTTTTTCCCACAAACTATCCCCAAGCCACCGGCCATCCCCTTCAATCAGTTTAGTGGGTTCATCGCCCTAAGCTGCTGGCAGCTATGGAAGCGTAGAAATGGAGTAATTTTTCGCAACGAGATCGCCAACATTCGACAAGTTCTTCAAGCTTGCAATCAGAATGCGTTGGCCTGGCGTGCTAGATTCCAAAAAAAAAAAAAATTTATCCCTGACGCCTGGTGCAATTTTATTAACATTTAGTAAACTCCTTAGTATAGTATACAAGATATCTGTATCCCTCAAATGTCAAATGTCTTTTGTAATTCTCAGACTCGAACTGCTCTTTGAGTAATAAAAATTCAGGCGGGAAACTTCCTCTCTGGTGAACGCTCAAAAAAAAAAAATCATTTCTACTACGAGTAGTAGACATGGAAAATCAAACCGTCGCACGGCACGAACGTTAGAAATATAAGTAGCACAGAACAACAGAAACAGGCTTATCTTTTTTGCGACCGTGCTTAGCCACGACAGAACCAGGTTTGGTTTCAAAAGTCACGTCGCAACAGAGTACGCGATCCTTCATAGAGATCCTGCTGAAGTCTTCAGGACAAGTTGCTTACCTCATCACTTGCATCTCGCAGAGATTAACAGCCCTAGTGTAAACTGTAGACTGTAACAGGCTGTGCAAGTTCCGTTCAGGATTTCCGGAGCACTGTGGGCTAGAGACGAATGTGTGGGTTCCAAGCTCCACGCCATGGCTTCCTGGCTCCTCTCAGTGAGGTCGGCCTGCACATAAACACGTCGGGCTCCACAGCTGCATACCTGGCGTGCCACTGCCACGGTATGTCTTCCCACTGAGATCTGGACCGCCAGCCAGGCTGCACAGATAGAGCTTCAGCAGGGTGATTCCAGGGCCGCTGCATGGTCATCGCATGTTCCTGAGGCAGAGTGTAAACCTGGGACAAGTGGCTTGGCAGCACAGGCAGCTGCTGCTGCGTTGCATTATACCAGTGATCACTCAAGCTTGGATCCCATTCTGGAAAGTCATCATGGTTGCGGTCCCAAGGCTGGGCTAAACCATACATTCGGCCATACTTGCGAACCAGATGCCTGACTAGGTCCGCTGGGGGGAGAAGGAGAATGAGCCTGCCCATGCTGCTGCCTCCGGTAGGAATATGGCATAGCTTCATTTGGGAAAAGGGATCTGCTTGAGATGCTAGAAAAATCATCATATACAGGAAGGTCACTGTCATCCTTGACGACGCCTTGGCCAAAGTCCGGAGGAACATTGTCAGTAGCTTGATACTCAAGGCAATGTTGCTCATTGGGGTGGACAAATTGGGAGGCAGGTCTGGTAAGCTGGGGAGACATGGGCACTGAAGTAGCAATCACGGCCTGCTGCTCCCTTGAGATGGGCATAGAGCCTGGAGGAACATCGTCACTAGCATCATACTCAAGGCAGTGATGCTCATTG
>CM041644.1:28798410-28810789 GCA_023333625.1 Bothriochloa decipiens
GTCACTAGCATCATACTCAAGGCAGTGATGCTCATTGGGGTGGACAATCTGGGAGGCAGGTCGGGTAAGCTGGGAATAATACATGGACACTGAACTAGCAATCACAGCCTGCTGCTTCCTTGAGATGGGCATAGAGCCTGGAGGAACATCATCAGTAGCATCATACTCAAGGCAGTGATGCTGATTGGGGTGGGCAAATTGAGAGGCAGGTCTGGAAAGCTGGCCAGACATGGGCACTGAAGAAGCAATCACAGCCTGCTGCTTCCTTGAGGTGGGCATAGAGCCTGGAGGAATATCGTTAGTAGCATCATACTCAAGGCAGTGACGCTCATTGGGGTGGACAAACTGGGAGGCAGGGCGGGTAAGCTTGGAATAATACATGTACACTGAACTAGCAATCACAGCCTGCTGCTTCATTGAGATGGGCATAGACTGCACCTTGGAACCCTCATGCCTTGTGGGTGTTTGGGTAGAAACGCGGGCCCTCCGCCACACACAGACACCAGCAGCAGGTACTCCTCCAGTCACAGTTAGGATGCCCGAGTGCTCCTTTGGCAGGTGTTCTGCCAGAACCTGAGCTGTCTTCCCTTGAGAAGGGCATATGTAGAGCGCCACCCCTTGGGCAGGCTTTACAAGTCCTACTCTCTCATCTGCAATATATGAGTCAATTGTCTGCAGGAATGTTAAGTTGTTGTTAGTGTTGAGCTGGACTGCTTGACCCATATAGAGTGGCAACAGATGATAATAATTGAGAACAGGCACCTGCCTGAATTGCTGCTGACCACTTTCATGAGAACCCTCCTTCCACCGCAACTCAGTTACCTGCAGAACAAATGATAGTAAAAGGAAAGAACACATTCTGAAGAGCTAGACCAAAGAAAAGGCTAAAGAACAATTTTGGTAACCAAGCTAGCATAAATATGTATCTAGTCAGCAATGCATGACGACACATAACTTCTAGAATTTTATACAGGCTGTAAATGAAATTTGATTCCAATCAGCCAAATTAAACATGAAAAAAATATAGTAAATCGATATTAAGATATAAATAAATGGTACGACTTCAGGCACGAGAAAGTTCTGGTCTTTTATTAACATAAAACGTAAAAATTTCTCATGTAAGAACCGAAAGAAAAATCAAAATCAAGCCAATACAGTGCACGTAAGATCAGATAGTACCATGACAGTCCAAACACTGAGACTAAACGTACATATTCTTACCAATCCCTTCCATTTAATTTTTCTTTTACTTATATTCCAGTTAACTCTACATTATCAGATAGTGGTAAATGAATGGTAAGCGCACATAAAGGTCCACTCTAAGTTCCAAATGTAAGAACATTTATATCAGCTTCCTTGTCAAAAGCATGTGGTTTACGATAGAAAAGAATAGCAGTTGAAGAAATTTCAGTGCAACAACCTAACACTACCACGACAATACATGTACCAAGTGTTACTATAAATAGTATTAAACTAACTCTATATAAATAGTATTAAACTAACTCTAACTAGGGCCAACCGAGTCTAACAGACTTATATTTACTCCTTTTGGGAAGCATGCCTGTTGAGGTTTTGGTCTTTTGCTCCGAACTCCAGGCAAGCAATTTGAAAGTGCACATCTATCTTTGAATTTGGAGCATGGTTGCTTGGTTCTAGATAGTTTCTAGATTGAATTCCAAGGAATTGATTTCTGCCACAACTGCCAATTGAACATAGAGCAGGTGGCCCTGAATTTTAAAGTAAGCAAGAAAAGTATAGCTGCTATGCAAAAAAATACTTACTGTAATCCCACTGTTTTTAAATATATGAAATTTAGAACAACCTAATTAGTTTAAAAATGATTAATTAGCTTGTCCTAAACATAGTATATTCAAAAATGGAGGTAATCAGGTAGTTACTGAATTTAATATCAGATGATCCAGAGTAAGTCATTACCACTTATGGCCATTCCAATTTGTTATTTCTAAGACTCATATATGTGCTGTTCTGGATGGTATTTGCTGTGCATAGGAAGGTCGAGCAAACTCTCTACAGGAGAAACATGTCAACAGGGGAAGGGAGGCAAAACAATGCAAAATTACTATGTAAGAGAGCCGCACGCCTCGGCAGGCGACTGGGGTGGCCATGTCATTCAAAATTTTGTTGGCCCTCGGATCCTTAATCCGACGGTGCTGCTGCTCTTCCATGCTGAATATATATGCCGGCTCTCACCCTAGCTCTCTCGCGCGTCCACATCCGCAGCTTCCTCCCATGCATCTGTCGGCGGCAGTTGGCTGAATTTTTGGTCCCAGGCGCACTCCTCTATTCCAAACCCTAGATCTACTCTTCCGTTCCTCTTTCCCTCTCCCTCTCCTTGTGGTGGCAGCGGCATGCCCCCAGGCGTGGCGGTGCGGCACCGCCATAGGGTCAGTGAGCCCCAGGCATGGCGGTGCGTGTAACATCTCAAATATTATTGCACAATTGCATTGCTTAACATGTGCATAAGCATCATGCATCAAAAATTTGTCATTGCATTTTATTGTGCCAAGGTGTTTGAAATTCAAATTCAAATTTAAATTTTGAAAACCCTAGTTTCAAAAATATTGAGAATTTGAATATGGTTCAAAAAGCAAAAGTGAAATTCAGTTGATTTTGAACAACTTTTATTTTGGAAGAATTTCAAGTTTCAATATGAATTTTGGAGCAATTGAAAAAGGAGAAAAATCCCTTTGCTGCTACAGTAACACGACCTATCCCCTTTTCTTCCCTCACTGGCGCCGGTGTCCGCCGTGGCCGTCGCGGTCCTTCTCGCGTTCGGTCGCGCGAGTCGCCTGCGTGGTTGAAGTCGCGAAGGCTCTCGCCACCTCACCGCGCCGACCAAGTCGAAGTCGTCCACCCCGAGTTCTCTTTCTCCTCCTTCCCTGTCTTCCTTTGTTTCCCGGCCGCCACCACGTCGCCCCAAAATTCGCCCTCACCGCGTGATCATTTTCCAATTCACTTCACCCCTAGCTTCGCCACAACCTGCTCTTCCTCCCCGACCCCGCCGTGCCTTGTGCCGTCGCAAGGTGAGCCCCCTCCAGCCACGCCGCCGCCATGGCCGCCGTGGCCGCAAGTCGGTCTCGCATGGCCAACTCATTCCCGTGTTTATTTTCTTCCTTTCTTTATTGCTTTGCAGTTGCCCAGCCAAGTACAAGCTAGAACCGAAGACCGTGTTGACGGTAGCGCCTCGACCTCGCCGGAACGCGGCATGCCACCGGGTGCTCGGTGCGCCGCCACCGCCGTGTGTCACCGCTATAGCCCGCAACCCTAACTAGTGTCATTAGCTAGCCTATCGTGTGCGGGAGGTCAAGAGGAGCACCGTGGTGCCGGTATCGTCGCCGGAGACCTCGCCGTCGGCAAGCTCACCGTCGGCCGAGCGTCCGCCGGTCGCGCTCTGCTCGGGAGCCGACCAGGGGCATCATTTGGTAAATAGGAATAAGTCCAGGGGTCTGAGTGCAAAGTACGTGACTCAGTTGAATAGTGCTAAATATTAGTTTGGGCTTATTTGCAATATCTGTAAAATACAAGGGCCTTTTTGCAAGTCTGCCAGGCCGTGCCGCGTTGGCCTGCTCGTGCGCGGTGCTAACGCCGCGCTGGGCCGGCCCGCTTCGCTTTTAGGCCGCTCGCGCGAGCGCGACTGTGCTGCTGTCGCCGGGCCGCTGCTCACGTACGGCCGCTGGGCCACTCGCCCACGCTGGGCCGCGTGCACGCGCACGCTGCAGGCCGAGCCGGGCCGAGCTGGCCAAATCGGCCTGTGTGCTGGTTTTTCTTTTTAAAAATGTTTTTCAATTTAGTTTTTGAATTCAAACTTTGGGAATTTATATCTTGAGCTAGAGAAGTCCAAAAATGGTGAAACTAGTTTTGTTAGTTTTGTTTTATTGTGATCTACTTAATGAAGTCATAAAACTTTTAGTTTGATAAACTTTTATTTATAGCTTTTATTTATTAAAATAAAAGCCTTTTTAACTTATAAAATTAATAACTAGAGGTTTAATTATCCAAAAATTATGAAACCAAGTTTATTAGTTTTGTTTTTGTATTCTCTAGCTAATAGGAAAGTTAACTTGGATGTTTAATCATTTTTTTATGTATATCATATTCTTTTAATACATGAAATGATATATTTAATTATATTCTTTATATAAGACTTGTCATGCATAACGTCTTATATACTTAAACTCATTAAGGTAAGATCTTAGATGCAGGTGTTAGGTCCTTAACTGAGGACGAATTGTTATATGTTGAGTTATGTAGTTTTGGTAAGTGGGTTTACTTTCTATAAGAAAAGTAAAGTGCTTTTGTTTTAATGATTCGAATAGGACTGGAAAACTCGGTAAACGAGTGTCCAATGATATGATCAAATCAACTTGTCATCATAAGCATCATATCATCATCATCATAACTTATGCACCCATGGTTCTCATCCTATGCATATGCATGCAATAGGTGCGCCAGCAGGAGTGACCTTGTTGGAGTTCGAGGGAACGTGTCCGCAAGAGCCAGAGAATCCTCAAGAGCAGAAGGTTCAGGTGGTCGAACCCGACGCCGAAGAGGAGGTCGTTCTTGAGTGCCCACTACACGAACCCGCAACATTCGTGAAAGGCAAGCCCCGGAGCATTTTAACTTTCTAACCTTTTATAATATATTAATTATGCTATGTTTGTTGCATTAAGTTCTAGGGTTTGAATTGGAACCTTTGTTGCATTTATATCCTTCCTTGTCCAGTTTATTACCCTTGAAATCCTAATGATATGACGCCGTAGTATTGCTTAGCTATGCTTAAACGGTAGAAGTCGAGTGATTATTAATCACTTACGAGAATTAGGATGATGGTTCACGGTTGGCTATATGTGCTATCGTGCAGATAACCATATGGATGTAAATTGACGGTAAGGCGGAACATAGAAGTTACAAGATCGACGGACCTTGTTAAATAAAGTGTACCGTCGTGCCGATTAATCACCTACAAGGAATGGAGCCTTTCTTTGTCATGTTGAACAGTGCCTAGCACTTAGCTGGCTGGATCCGAGGTTATCCGCCGCGAAGCCTAGTAGCTCAACTCAGGCCGAAAATCGAGGAGTATCAAGTGCTCACTACTGGGGTGGTATGTACATACTAGCCGTCATGTCCGTAAGTCCAGTGGCACGGTGGTACCCAGGTGAGGACCATGTCTGTAAGTCCTGTATCAGGTGAGTTAAAATTCCTGATTTGGCTTGGTGACCCCCATGTGAGTGAGGCGCTGTTCGGATCCGCGATTCCTGAGTTGTACGAACGGTGTTCTACGGCTACCCTTAGCGGGGCTTGCCGGGAGAGTGTTAGGAATATTTCCCCAGCTGGGTTGTAATCGATTCGAATCGCCATCGTCTCCTGGATAGTGAGAAGCTTGATGGGAGTATCTCCATACTTGAAAATATTAAATTGCTTGGATGGTTAATGATGTTTCACAAGAAAGCTGATGATGAACCTGATATGTTTATGTAATTCTCTTCTCTTTTGCTTATTTAGTACAGGTGCAAACATAGATGATAGGTTAATGAATATTAACTTGATGCTAATAATAATATGGTTACTCTCCTAACTTAAGGTTTTTTACGCAAAATGAATAAGCCAACTCCACCTAAATAGCCTTGCATAATCCTTGGAGTCTTTATTTCTGGTTTACGATGGGTAAGTCTTGTTGAGTACAATTGAGTACTCAGGGTTTTATTCCCTCTTGTTGCAGATGACATCTTCTATAATGGTTGCTGCAAATACTGCCTTCTCCCTGCCGGGAATGAAGACTAGACCTTTGGGCATGGTCTCTGGTAGTATCCTTACCTCATAATGCTTTTGTAGGATGTGAACTTGAACTGGCAATGTAATCCTTAAAACTATGGATTTGGTTTTAAAAACTATATTGCTTCCACTATCTTACATTTTGGTTTGTAATAACTAAAGTGTACTCTGATGTATGTAATCTATGTAGATTATCTTTGAAATGTTGTAACAGATGATGTGGTTATGCTGAATTACTACGATCTTGGTTTGTTGCGAGTTGGTTTGAAATCCTTCGTGATTTTGTTGGACTACCGGGTTTATATAAATGAAAGTATGTGAGTATCAACATGTTAGCGGGGACATCCGTACTTGATCTTGTATAAATTGGGCGGTTCCGCGACAGTGCGGGACGTCTCATTCCTCTCCCACCTCTCTCCATGGCGACACTACTGCGCGGGACGAGCGCCTCACCCCGTTGTGGTGGCGCTGGGACGAGCACTCCTGCGCGCGTTCGAGCGACGGTGCCACAACCCCTCGGCGATGGAGGCCTGAGCTCCGGCGAGGCCGGCCAGGCACAGCAGGCGCGCAGTCTGGCACGGGCACCCTCCATGACCGAAGCCTGACTATTTCGAAAGTAGACAAGTGTTGAAAGAGTGAAGTCTGGGGACAACGGTAAACGTCGAAAATAGGATCTCCAAACTACCCGCCCTACTAAAGAAGTTCGCAAGCAAGGGACATGCCAAACACCTACCTTTCCAACTAAGTCCCACACGAGGACCCTTTCATTGACGATGCCCGCTCTAGTGCCTCCATGGCCACCCGGCGAGGAGGTCCGAACCTCACGGGTGGCCCTCGGCAGGAACGACCCGCGCGAGGCCTGGCACGGCGCCCATAGTGGGGTGGCTGGCACACCCGGCTACGGTGTCAGGAGCGGCGGTCCCAATGAGAGTGCCCCTGGTGGAGCAGCCCCGGCACAGGTTAAGGTGCCCTCTCTCTCCCTCTCGTTAAATCGCCGGCGATGTGAACGGCCTTCGTTCTAGGCTTGCCTGCTCGTCCTTCCTTGCCAATGGAGGCCCAGACCGGTGGATCTAGCGGAGAAGAGGCAGCCATGGATAGATCCGCCCTTCCTCCCATTGGATTTGGGTGCTCCTGCCTCTCCTCCCTCTCTTTCCCATCGCTATGATGGACGGCGCACCGCGGCGGCCTCTACAAGGGTGGCCCCACACCAAGGCGGCGTGGGGATTCGAGCTGAGTGCACAGCACGGCAGTGCAGCGGCCCTAGCATTGCGGCCTCAACAAGGACAGGCCCCCACAAGGAGGCGGGCAGCGTTGCAGTACCGTGGGTGGAGACATTCTCCTCCATTCACCCTCTCTGCCTTTGACTTCATTCTCTCCTGGTGCTTCTTGGTAAAGCTCTATTGGTCTCCCTCCCATCTGTCTTTCTGTTGTGGGCAATGGATAAGTTGTTTCAAGTTCAACTGTCAGGTTCCTTGGGACACAGTGTAAAGTTGATTCAAGATTTGAGCGCAGCTATAGTTTGCTAATATTTTCATAGATCACTTTCTCTTCAGCAAATGACTGTACTGGTGATAAATTATTTCTGAGCATATGCCAGGGCTGATGATAAAATTATTTCAATCTAAGCATATGCCAATGCCTGTCATATGCATACTTTTTAACGGAACAGATAGCCATCAGTTTCCAAATCTGGACTATTTTCTATATCTTGTGTGATTACATATTCTTGCACCAAACTCAGTTACAGCCACCAAACTCAGCTACATACTGCTCTGTTGATAAGGGTTTGCTGCATATTTTTACAGGGTGGGGGAGGGGGCTGAGTTGGGAGAGCTGCTGCAGCCATGAAGGCCTCATTGTTGTCAGAGGCTTTAGCATCCGCCTACGACCACTATTGTTCGGTGTGTCTAAGCTGTTGGTGGATTTCAGAAGCAAGCCCATGATCCTGCATGAGGTAAGCACAATTGCTTCATCTCTAGGACAAATTTCAGCTCTTTTAATCATTAGATATCGTGTAGGGAGCTGGAGTTAATTTTTAAGAATTGGCTATGGTTGAAGTTAATCCTATAGGCAGCTCTTTGCGGAAGAGCTTCATGTTGTTGAATGGTACTATAAATGATTTCAAGGAGGGCCAATTGTTGTCACTGGTTACTATAATTGCTAGCTCTGAATGCTTTCTTTTCTGAACTTTACTATTGATCTTGCCACGCATACAAGATGCACAGAGTTATTGCTCCACAATTAGTTCCTATTGGAGCCTATTTGTAATGACAATTAACCTGTTGCCAAACCAGAGAAAAATGGATACACAGAACTGTTGTGTCATACTTTTAGGTACCATACTATTGTGAGCTCATATTTGGGAACTGTGTTTTAATATTTTATCATATTTTATCTTAACTATAGAATGCAATTTCCAAGCAATCATAGCTACAAAATCCCTCTTTGTGCAGGTTTTCTTTAGTCAGCTAGTGCGTTTCAATATGCTGCTATTTAGTCTAATAGATTGCAATGACAGGCCAGACAAATTGCTAACATGCTTGCCAAAAAAATTTATAAATTAGGTCCCTAACTCAATAGTCTCAATTTGAGCTTTGCCGGCTGTAAGGACTATTATTTTGTAAATGGCATAATGTTTACCCTATTTCAATGTCCTCTGTCATGTAAATTTGCTAACATTATAGTATTATGGAAATTAGTAGCACACTATTTTGTACAAGGAAACTGGAAAGGTGTTTGAGTGTCAGCTACATCATTGATAGCAGTTGGTTATGTATCTTCAGTCAGTAATTGAGCCTAAGTATTGCCCACTGCATTTTCTATTTTCAGTAAGGGTAGGTAGTGCTGCCTTGGACTACATGATGATCAGGTCCTTGGCAGCCAAGTAAGGTTAGGAGTAGATCAAAGCATCTACATTTTTAGCTTTAGAATATGCTATCGGCTTGGGGTGGCTCACAGCCTATAAGAGCTAGAGTTGGGCAAGTGTTTTTGTAACCAAGACTTCTATTTTGCAATTCAATTAAAGGTCCATAGAGGGCAAACTGCCATCTGGCTGTAACCAGGTTGTGTATTGAATCTAACATTTGGTATCGGAGTCGGGGTGAGAGAGGGACATGGCGACCTTTGCAGAGCGCGCCGCCGCCGCCGTCGTCACTAAAGCAGCGGAGCAGGATCGAGCAGAGAGGCTAGCCACGGCAAATGCCACAGCCGCCAACGCTCTCCAGGCTGCGCAGCGAGCAGCGGCAGCGCAAGCCGCGGCCGTCGCTCTGCGTCGAGAGATGGAGCCACCACCACGACCGCCGCCGCCACAGGGATTCCGGTGCGCGATCGCCGTCCGCAGAGCCCGGAGTGGCCTAAGCGCCAGCGCCGTCTGATGTCTTGCTCGCCGGATCGCCATTGCGGAGGCCGGTCGCCTGTGGTCCAGACCATGTACAAGGACTCCAGCAACACGGTGTGGCCGATGCTCACGAAGAGCAACTACCACAAGTGGGCGTCGATCATGAAGTTGAAGCTTTAGACGCGGCAGCTTTGGGACGCCATCGAGTACCAAGATCTGTCGTACCACGAGGAGCGGCGCACTGTGGAGGCCCTCATCGCCGCCATCCTGCACAAGATGCAGATGATGCTGTCGAAGAAGGCGTCGGCGAAGGAGGCGTGGGACTCCATCGCAACGGCCCGCGTCGATCATGTGCGTCGCACCACGCTCCAGCGCCTCCGCCGGGAGTGGGAGCTACTCTCTTTCGACCAAGGTGAGCAAGTTGAAGACTTTACCTTGCGGTTGATCACCCTAAAGTAGGAGCTCGCCCTCCACGGCGACACTGACATCAACGAAGAGCGCGCGTTGGAGAGGCTCCTGCGCGCCGTACCGCCAAAGTATGCGGAGCTCCGGATCACCATCGAGACGCTACTGGACTTCCAAGATCTCACGATCAAGGAAGTCTTCGGCCGCCTAAAGATGGTGGACCACCTGGAGGAGGTTGCCGCGGAGCCGATGATCGTCACCGGCAAGCTAATGCTCACGGAGGAGCAGTGGCGCAAGAAGGAGCCGCGTCGCCGTTCACGTGGCGGGCGGAAGCAGAAGCAGAAGAACAATCGCGGCACAGAGGACAGGGGAGACGACGACAAATGCAAGGTGACCCACGACTATACCTGCCACAACTGTGGCCACAGCGGCCACTGGACACGCGACTGCCGCGACCCATGCCGCGACCGTAGCGAACGTGGCGGTGACCGTGCTGGCCAGCGCGGAGATCGTGGTGGTGAGCACGGGGGAGATCGCGAGGACAGCACGGTGACCACGATGTTGGGCGCGGTGGTGCACGCGGCGGTGTGGACACCTCGCCGAGGCAGAGTCAGACGATGGCGCTCTTTTCTTCGCACACGGCTTCACCGAGCTGGACGGGAAGAAGTCGGAGGTCCTCTGCACCAAAGCTGCTGCCTTCCTTTACATCCAAGAACCTCATGCACGAATGTTCCTAAACAACGCCACTGACAAGGACAAGCTTGACAGATGGTACCTCGACAGCGGCGTGACACACCACATGACCGGCCGCCGTGACATCTTCTCCGACTTGGACACATTGGTGCGCGGCACGGTCAAGTTCGGTGACGCATCGAGGGTGGAGATCCAAGGCGTGGGCTCGGTCGTGTTCCAGGTGAAGAACGGCGAGCACCGCATCCTCCATGGCGTCTACTACATTTTGGCGCTCCGCAACTCCATCATGAGCTTGGGACAGCTCGACGAGGCGGGCTCCAAGGTGGAGATCGAGGATGGCGTCTTGCGCATCTGGGATCGACACGGGCGCCTCCTTGCCAAGGTAAAGCGAGGATTGAACCGCCTTTACATTCTTCACTTGGATGTAATTCATCTGCTTTGTCTCGCAGCACGGAAGGATGACGAGGCTTGGCGCTGGCACGAGTGGTTCGGGCACCTTCACTTCGAGGCCTTGAATCGGCTCGGCAAGCAAGCGATGGCGCGGGGGATGCCGGTGATCGAGCATGCTGAGCAAGTCTGCGACACTTGCGTGACCACCAAGATGCGTCGTCACCCGTTCCCGCAGAAGACCGCGTACCGCGCCGATAAGCCCCTAGAGTTCGTCCACGGCGACCTGTGTGGACCAGTGACGTCGGTGACTTCGAGCGGGTGCCGCTACTTCCTCCTCATGGTCGATGAAGCCATGCCCTTCATGTGGGTGGCGCTGCTCACCAAGGATGGAGCAGCAGACGTGGTGAAGAAGATCAAGGCAGTCGCGGAGAAGGAGGGCGGCTAGGAGCTCAAGGTGTTGCGCACTGACAATGGCAGGAAATTCACCGTCTCTGAGCTTGTTGAGTACTTCGCTGAGGAGGGTGTCAAGCGCCACTTCTCCATGCCCCATTCACCGTAGCAGAACGACATTGTGGAGAGGCAGAACCAGACCGTGGTGGCGACCGCACGTGCTCTGCTCAAGCAGCGCGGCATGCCAGCTCGATTATGGGGGGAGGCAGTGGTGACCGCAGTTCATCTGCTGAACCGCTCGCCGACCAAAGGCTTGTTGGGCAAGAACCCCTACGAGGCCTGGCATGGACGTGCACCATCTGTCTCCCACCTCTGTTTCTTTGGCTATGTTGCATACAAGAAGGACCTAGGCCAGATCCGCAAGCTCGACGACCATGACATCCCCGGCGTCTTCATCGGCTATGCGGAGGGCGCTAAGGCCTACCGCGTGCTCGACCCAGCCACCGAAAGGGTGAAGGTGAGCCGGGATGTGATCTTCGATGAAGGCCGCAGATGGAATTGGGCCACTCCGGCCGCCAGCACCTCTGCTTTCGCCAGCAGCGACTTCACCATCGACTACTGGCCAGCCAAAGCAGAGGATGAAGCAGGGTCCGTGTCGCCACCGTCACCAAGCACGTTGAAAGCTCTTGTTTGGTTTTGGCTAATTGATGACACACCAAGTTGCTAATGATTTCACTAAGTGTATGTAGAATATATTAGCAACATGTCTGAAGGAGCATGGTGGCATGGTGATGACCAAAAGATCATGGTGATGGACATGGTAAATATGGTGGCATGATAGAGCTCCGAGAGATCGATAAAAGGCCCATGGAGATCAAGGCGAAGCTATATCTTGGTAGGGCATTTTTGGTTTAGTGATCGTGACACTACAGAGTGTGATCACATTTAGGATAAATGGTCGTACTATTAAGAGGGGTTCTTAATTAGACAATACGATTATCAAGTGCCATTAGGTGTTGGAGCTCATGCATTGCATTTAGGCCTAGTGACACATTTTGGTGAGCAAGCGAAAATGGTTTTATAAAAATCCTTTGGAAAATGCTAACATGACTCATGACATGATTTAGAAATCATTTGAGGGTTAGAAATGCTTGTGGAATGGAGTTAGAGACACCATGGATTGAATTGAGTATCCAAAATGGTGCTAACAAAGGGTTTTGCCTCAGGGTGGTCACAGCAATGTCCAGTGACCACTTTCCCTAGCATGGCTGTGCACTTTCCCTGGCATGGCTGTGCACCGCCATTGAAACGACCTTGATTTCCACGAAGGGAAATCCACAGTGTCGGAGTGTAATATGACCATTTAAATCA
>CM041644.1:28811189-28864782 GCA_023333625.1 Bothriochloa decipiens
GTACTCTCCAGATGAGTACTCACTCCTTGAACCTGAAACCAAATTTTCAGTACGATTTGTACTGGCCACACTCCCATCCTATGCATTGCTTTGTGGAAGTGGATGCAAAAATAAGGATATCTCAAAAGGAACCTATAAGGCTGGGGTTTTCCTATGAATTGTTCCAGTATATAAAACAATAGTATAATAAACAAGTTTTAAACACAAACCCATTCCCTTCATCTATCTCCATCCATATCTGTAACATCATCTCATCTCCCCCAACACCCTCTCAGACTCTGGTCGACAAGCCAACTCCTTCTTGGCTTGCCTCAGCGGCCCGCAGCCCTCAAACTAGCTCACGGCCGAAAATCACACTCAGAGGAAGGTAGAACACTCCACTCACTAGTCCGGTGCATGCGAAACATAGGAAAGGTCCATAGCCGAAGATTCGGCGTATGTATCGATCGATCAACCATACACTCTGCAGAGGTTTCACTAATCCACCAGATAACCATCATCGATGCACGCGCGCACCTAGGCAGATTCCGGGCGCCTACTGCCATAGGCGATGCCACTCTACCATCCAGCACTGGATCACTGGAACTGTGAAGAGAGCATGTATCCGCTCCCGTAGAGGATGCCATGCCATGTACCCACTCCCGAAGGGGGTGCCATGATCGTCTCGGTAGGGTGTTAGCTCCATCCCATGCATATACCTTCCTATCACTTCTCGCCTAGCAGTAGTGGCATCGACCTATCCAGCGGTTCGGCCATCTCCCCCCCAAGAGCGAGTGGAAAGCAAGAGATTAGTGGCATCGACCTATCCAGCGGTTCGGCCATCTCCCCCCAAGAGCGAGTGGAAAGCAAGAGATTCCTAGGTCCGGATACCAGCGCAACAGTTCCTAGATTTGACCAAACCGGGATATCTTCATCAGGGTTTATCTTTAACGTGCTACCACGGCACCTTCATCCCGGGCTCCACCTCTCAGAGGATCACACCCAAGGACCACCATCACATCTCAGTTAGCCCGCCACAGGCTCCTCTCATGGGAATGTCCAGAACCATTCCCTGGCAAGACTTGCTCCAAAAGCTCGTCGTAGATCCCGGCTCGATCGACTCAACCCTCACCCTATTCCCTGCCGTAAGCTCCACCCCAAACCTGGATACAACATCATCAGCTCACATGCCCATCTGAAACATCAACTCACACATCCAGCCTGGTACCCTCCAGGCCTTCCCCGGGTTCATCACGTCGCACCAAAATGTAAGCGAGTGAAGTATAGAAATATAAATATAGCAGATAAGCAGGTGGCTATCATAACAGCGGGTAAGCAGGTGATAGTTTACAACAAGGTAGGGCTCATCAAATAAATACTCTATCATGCAGTCCTAGCACAGGCATAGCATTATAGCAACATGAATTTAAAGCACTAGCCATACTATAATTGCCATGCGTAATGGGATCTACGAGGTTGGATGGTGTGTGGCACCTTCACTGACGTAGCTGTCGGACTTCTCCTGGTAGACACTGTCGTCAGACTTGTCCTCGCTCGAGCCTGTAACGAGATTTAACGGTCGCGAAAGCGACCCCTATAGATTAGCACAAGGAACGATTTGCAAAATAGAAGATCCAAATGCACTCAAACATAGCCTAGATAGATAGGGCTCGATTTATAGAAAATTTGGATATGTGGATCATAATTTTCTGAGCTCGTATGAATTAGTTATGAATTCTCAAAGATTTAACCATTTTCTGAAAAGAAAAAGGGCTCGAGGGTACGGTCTCGATTTACGGTCTCGAGGGTTATGGTCTCGAGGGTTACGGTCTCGAGGGTTAGGTCTCGAGGGTTAGGTCTCGAGGGGTATGGTCTCGAGGGTATGCTCTCGAGGGGTACGGTCTCGAGGATACTGTCTCGAGGGGTATGGTCTCGAGGGTTACGGTCTCGAGGGTTAGGCCTCGAGGGGTATGGTCTCGAGGGGTATGCTCTCGAGGGGTACGGTCTCGAGGATATGGTCTCGAGGGGTGTGGTGCTCGACGGCAGCTCGTCTCTGCTCGAATCCAAGTCTTGGCTGGGCTCGGGAGTGCAATTAGGGTTGCCTTGCACTCCTACACTGCACCTGCAGCGACCAATTCACGCGGCGGAGTCCGCGCGAAGGCCAAGTCCACAGCGGTTCTTCGGCGGAATGGTGGTGCTCGGTGCTCGAGGGTCGGTTTGTCGAAGGGTCAAACTCGAGGGTCAGTTCGAGCGCGTGATCCGTCTCGGACGAGATCGGCTCGAGCGCGGGGTTCCTCCTCGGCGATCGGCGGCGGGGAAACCCTCGATTCCTGGTGCCACAATGGATCTCTGGCGCCATTAATCCTCCCATCGGTTTCGGGACTTCTCGACGGTCATGTTGATGGGCTTCAGGGCGGCAGCTTTGCTTCCGGTGACGAGCTCTACGGCGGACGGCGGCTCAATGGCGACGGCGCTCGATGTACACTTCACACCAAGTCACTCCAGCTCCAATTGGTGGCGTAGATGGGTGATTGGAATCACGCAGCACCTGCCCGAGGTGCCGGCGGTGACCAAAACACACGGCGGGGTCCGCGTGGGCAGCAACTCCCACGGCGGAGCTCCGACAGGTCCTCGGTGCACGGCAACGGCACTCTGAGAGGGTCCACGGTCTCCATCCCCTTGCCCAATCGATGCAGCTCGTCACGGCGGAGCTTCCCGGCTTCTTCTTGCTCCTCGGGGTGGTCGGAGGTGGCAGGAAACGACGGTGAACGGCGATGTTCTGGAGCGGCAACGCACTGACACGTCGACGACAAGGTGGTTCGGGTCGGTGCTCTGGCGAGGCAAACGCGGAGCTAGGGTGCGCACGGGGTCCGTCTTATCAAGGCGAGCGCGGATCCGGAAACAATGGAGGTCGAGGATCAACGGAAAGGCAGCTGGGTGATCTCACCACGGCGGCGCTTGGCGCACGGCGATGAACTTGGCGGCTTCCGTTCCGGCATCCTCCCGATGCCGTGGTCCAAGGAGGCTCGGCTGGTCTCGTGTGTGTGTGCGGGTGTGTCCAGTGAGGTCGGTAGCGACCTGGGCCTACGCGCTCACGGCGGAGCGCCATGGCCAGCAGCACGGCGGGGGTCGAGAAGATGGCATGGCGGAGGTGCTCACCGATGCGAACGGGGATGAAGGCGCGGTACAAGTCCAAGCGGCTCCGGCTCGAGGTACTGCTCTTCCTTCTTGCTCCCGACGCAGCAGCGGCGGCTCCGAGTTGGCGGCGGCGGTCACCTTCCCCAACTCCTTTCTTCCCCCGTCCTCCACCTCTCCTCCAATTGAGGCTGGCAAGATGGAATTGGGCTCCACCAGAGCGGTGGCGGCGGCCTAGGAACCCTAGGGTGCCGAGGGTGCTTGCTTTATAGGGCGGACGCGGAGGTAGGTGGCCGGCGGACGGTCGATCACGGCTCCGGCTCGATCTAGCGGCCAAGGGGGTTCCAGGTCAGCAGCTGGGGCTCGGTATGGGTCCAGAGAGCAGCGAGAGGGGGCTAGGTAGCGCTGGGTGTCAAAGCTCTTCACGGCGGCAGCGTTCCACTGCGGCGACAGCGCGGGTGCGCGCGCGGAGAATCTTGCCTGCGGCCGTGGGCACTTTGCGCGAGCTGGTCGGTCCAGGTGGCTTGCAAGCGCGCGTCGATGCGGGGCGACACGGGATCGAGCGGTCGAGGCAGGTTGCTTCGAGGCGACGCGAGGGAACAGTGCTGACGCAAGCGCGCGCGGCCGGTCGGGTGACCTCAGCGGGCGCGATGACATGTGGGTCCCACCGCGGGACCCCATCGTCAGCGGCTGCGGCGGCTCGGTGCGGCGCGCGGACGCGCGCGGCTCTTGCTGGGCCGTCGGCCTGGTTGGGCCGCGCAGCGCGCGGGCGAGCGCAGGCGCGCGTGCGGGCCGGGCTGGCTGGGCTGCTCGGGCCGGTTTTCTTTTCTTTTTCTTTTTCCTTTTCCTTTTTTCATTTTCAAATACATTTTTATATATACTCATATATATACATATATATGTGGTGTGCTAAATTTGTGCAACAAAATAGTGAGCATACATGGCCCAATAATGCTAGGGTATAACTCCCTTAATATTTATTTATCAAAATAAACATTATGTTGCCATTTTTAATAATCATCACATAAACCAAATAAGAATCCCACTCACTCTTTTAATGTAACATGATGATTGAACTATTGAAACATTAAAATGTAACATGTGAACATAGCGCATTGTTATGAGATGTTAATTAATTTGCAACATATGAATGCCATGCATGACATGCTAGGGTTGATGCATATGTAAGGGGTAGATGATGACATGTCGCACCACATCACTCAGGGTTTTGTCAAAAAAATTTTGTAGTTCGAATTTTCGGGTTGTTACAGCCGTGGCATGGCTATGCACCACCATGGTCACCGCTCTGTTTTTTCAGAGGATGCTGATTTTATGCTTGAGCAAAGGTAGTCACCGTCATGGTTGTCCGGTGCACCGCCCTATTTTTCTAGAGGAGCTATTTCGCAACATGAGTAAAAGTGGGCACCGCCATGGCATGGCGGTGCACCGCCCTATTTTTCCAGAGAGGTGCAGTTTCGTGGCGTGAGCAAGGTGGTCACAGCCATGTCCAGTGACCTCTTTCCCTGACATGGCTGTGCACCGCCATGGCATGGTGGTGACCACTTCGCCCCAACGGCTATATTTTCGAACGTTGCATTTTGATCGTTGGAGGTGCACCGCCATGGCACGGCGGTGACAACATCGTGAGCATCTTTTGAGTAACGGATAGTTCCATGGGTTGGGGCTATAAATATGGGGTGTGGCCAGCCATACTCCATCTCTCTAACCCCCAAAGTGCTGAGAAAACACATATTGAGCAAAAGCAACTCCATCCACTCGCACACTTGAGTTCATCATTTGAGTGAGATTGGAGAGCCTCTAGTGTGTTGCATCGCGTTCTTGCATCTTGTGGCACTAGTTGAGCATGTTGGGCTGATTGAGGGCTTCTTACTCTTGGTGTTTCCCGACACCTAGACGGCCCGAACCTTGGAGGATTGTGTGAGTGGAATTAGTGATTGTTTCCGGCCTCCGATCATCGTCTTGTGAGGGGTTCTTGAGCCTTCCCCATGGGAGTTTGTGAATTGGCTACTCTAGTGGAATCGTGGCTTGGAGGATCCCCATCTTGTGTTGATAGTGCCGCACCCAAGGCTGTGGGGTTGGCTAGGTGACGCTATTTAGCCGACACATCTCCAAGTGGGTGCATCACCACAACGAGGACTAGCTTGCCGGGAAGCAAGTGAACCTTGGTAAAAAAATCATTGTGTCATCTTGATTTCTGAGGTTTCATCCTTGTGATTGTGATTGTGATTGATTGGTTCATCTCCCCTACATCAGCGGTATAACAATCCAATCCCCTCTCTTGCACTTACATTCATAGTTATATTTTGTGTAGTGCTAGTTGCTAGTTTAGCTCCCTAGAGGTAATTAGTGATAGTTGCTTTGTTCACTAGGAGTAAGTTAGCAACCTAGGCTTCTTGTTGTGCATAGAGATCATAGCTTCTTGCTAGAATTTTGTAGGTGGCTTGCATAGCTTAGTTGTGCTAGTGCTAGAAAGAGCTTCGCCATCTTAAGTACTAACCGGTTGTTTTAGTTCTTTGCAAGAAATTTTTATAGACTATTCACCCCCTCTAGCCATTAGGACTTTTCACACGTCGCAGGCACCATCCTCTGCTCCGGGGGAGCATGATGGAGGTGTCGCGGCCTCTCCAGAGACTCTTGTTGTGGACTCAGCTCCGCCCGCAGCGGTTGAGACCGGCAATCAGGTGGAATTCGCCGCTCCACTGGCGGATGATGACGAGTGGCTAGATGCCTGCTATGAAGATTAGCCCCTACACTACCGCACGATGCCAAACATCCTCAGCGACACAGCCACACCACCGCCGCCGCCGCGCCTCTTTGCTCAGCTCCACCTCAGCCACGCCGGTGAGCCGGCCAACTACGCTCAGGCCAAGGATGATCCTACCTGGCATGCGGCCATGGAGCAAGAGATCAAGGTGGTCAAGCACAACCGTACCTGGAGTTGGTGTCGCTCCCGCCTGGTCACCGGCTGATCACATTGAAGTGGGTCTTCAAGATCAAGAAGGACGAGCGCGGCACGGTGACCAAGCACAAGGCGCGTCTAGTGGCGTGTGGCTTCATCCAGCACAAGGGGATTGACTACAATGACGCCTTCACTCCGGTGGCGCACATTGAGTCGGTCCGTGTCCTCCTTGCTCTGGCGGCGCAAGAAGTCCGCCTTCCTCAACAGTGACCTCATGGAAGAGGTGTACGTGCGCCAGCCGTCGGGCTTCGCCGTCGCTGGAGAAGAAGAGAAAGTCTACCGCCTGCACAAGGCACTTTACAGCCTACGGCAGGCACCACGCACGTGGAATGCCAAGCTGGACACCACGCTCAAGGAGATGTGCTTCCAGCAGAGCTCCCACGAAGTAGCTATGTACAAGCGCGGCAGCGGGCGCATTGCTCTGCTCGTCGGCGTCTATGTCAACGACTTGATCGTCACCGGCGCTGACGAGAAGGAGGTTGAAGCGTTCAAGACCTAGATGAAGCAGGCATTTGAGATGAGCGACCTTGGGCTGCTAAACTTCTACCTCAGTGTCGAGGTGCATCAAGACTCCACCGGGATCACTCTCAGGCAGACCCACTACGCCAAGAGGATTCTGGAGCTTGGAGGCATGGAGGGTTGCAATCCTGCCGCCACTCCCATGGAGGAAAGATTGAAGCTTAGCCGCTTCAGCACGGCCGAAGTGGTCGATCCCACTCACTATCGGTGACTGATCGGCATTCTGCACTATCTGGTGCACATTCGGCCAGACATCTCCTTCGCCGTCGGCTTTGTCAGTAGGTTCATGGAGAAGCCCACCATGGAGCATCTCGCTGCTGTGAAGGGTGTCTTGAGGTACATCGCTAGGATGCTGGACTACGGGCTCCACTTCACCAGAGCTCCTGGCAGCGCCCGCTTCATTGGCTACTGCGACAGTGACCTCGGTGGCGACATTGATACAAGCAAAAGCACCATCGGGGTCCTCTTCTTCCTTGGTCAGTGTTTGGTGATTTGGCAGTCCATCAAGCAGAAGGTGGTGGCACTCTCCAGTTGTGAAGCAGAGTATGTGGCCACCACTACTGCTGCAACTCAAGCTATGTGGCTGTCAAGACTGTTGGCTGAGCTACTTGGAAGACCAGTGGATGTTGTTGAGCTAAAAGCAAGTCTGCATTGGCTTTGGCAAAGAACCCTGTATTCCATGAGCGCAGTAAGCACATCAGGATCAAGTACCATTTCATCCGCAACTGCTTGGAGGATGGTAGCATCAGGGTAGAGCACATCTCAACTGGTGATCAGCTAGCTGACATCCTTACCAAGGCCCTGGGCAAGACCAAGTTTGAAGAACTCAGAAAGTGGATTGGTCTGGAGGCAATTTCAACAAAGGAGAACAAGACCAAGGGGAGAAATGATAGCAGTTGGTCATGTATCTTCAGTATCAGGCAGTAGTTGGGCCTAAGTATTGCCCACTGCGTTTTCTATTTTCAGTAAGGGTAGGTAGTGCTGCCTTGGACTACAAGATGATCAGGTCCTTGGCAGCCAAGTAAGGTTAGGAGTGGAACAGAGCATCTACCTTTTTAGCTTTAGAATATGCTATCGCCTTGGGGTGGCTCACAGCCTATAAGAGCTAGAGTTGGGCAAGTGTTTTTGTAACCAAGACTTCTACTTCGCAATTCAATCAAAGGGCCATAGAGGGCAAACTGCCCTCTAGCTGTTACCAGAGTGTGTCTTGAGTTCTAACAATCATGTTCGTCTCTTAGCCTATTTCTAATTGTCTCTAGGTACAACCTACATCTCTAAATATGCATGGTGTAGGTGCGTAGTGATGGAGTTTCTCATTAAACTTTCTTGCCATTATTTACATGTGCCTATGTTGTGCCTGATTACCGAGCAAAATCAGCAAAGCTCTTTTGTCCTAAGCACGCTTCAGTTCCCCTTTGTCCTGACTGCAAAGTAGTCCCTCAGCCAAGTTAAGCATTATATTCCCAGTTGAAATGTTGCCATGTAGCAGGAATTGGTTGAGATGCTATTTGGGGCAACTTTCATTGCTTACAATTTACATGCCCTTGTTAATATCTGCAGGAACCCCATAGAGAATAGTGTTGTGGTTTGGCCACTTTTGGTGTTACTGGGGAATCCACCAGTGGCGAATCTACGGTAATTCATCCGGGTCAGCTGACCCCGATGACTTGCCAGAAAACAGCGGTACCCTCCTTTCTATACCAGCTATGACCCCAGTAAAATTAGGACCTTGACCTCGGCGGCCGGCGCAGTCTAGCTCAACTCAGGGGAAGAGGCCCATGCCACAAGCCCACTACATGGAGGACAGGACGTGTGAACTCAAAGAAAATTAGTAATTACCAATGCAAACAACCAATAACCTAAAAGTCCAGAAGCCGAAGAATCCCATCTTGTAGATCGATCCCTGCCCTTTCAGATTCCCTATTCGTTCATCCTTCCTGTGATAGATCACGGTGTCCACCCGGCGCAGAGTGCTCAGCCTCACCCACCTCTCACACAGGCGCGGCCTGGCCGGTTGGCCATGGCCGACTGCCCAGCTAGTACATCCTGCTAGCACATCCATTGAAGGTAGGAAAAGTATGTCAAATTAATTCCCTAATTTGCAGTTTTTGATTAAATCTATCCGCCATTTCAAACTTCTGTCTCACAAACCTGGGGCATGTGGCTGCATGCCCCATTGCCCCTACTGAGGTGTTAGATCATTTCTTTTTTTTTTTGTTTCTTTTCAGTTGTTTGATATATTCAGAATTTAGAGACATAAAAAAGTCATAGTGGTTCCGTTGATAGAAAGAGCTTTTCTTCTCCTCTTCATTGGTTGTATCAAGAAAGATGTCAGGTAAGGAAATTAGTGTTTTCTAGTGATTATATAAGCGTGGTTCCTTGCAAATTTTGTTAAGCGTTTAATCGTGTTAACTAATTTGATAGCCAATCAAAGCATGCTGAAACGATTCTCGAAAAGGAAATTAGCACAAGCTAGAGATGGTGATGAGAGATAAATTATTATGATCTTCCATATGTTTCAGAAGATAGGAGGAAAATTTCACATGGCATATATAGGATAATTTTTGCCATTGCTGTTGTTATTTATATCAGTGTTATGCAGGGTGTTAGGTTACTATACGCCTAGTCATAAGTCTGACCCCATCGACAATTTATCCTTGATTCGCCGCTGGAATCCACACATATAAAGGGAGCTAAGGCACTTCCCCAATTTGCGTTCGTCGTGGCATGTACTGGGAAGAACTTGAGCGGAAAGGCAAGGATGGGCAATCTCCGGCTGTAGTTGCTCAAGCCTCACTATTTTCTTTATCTTGGTGTTTTCCGGACATTGGAGAATTTCCAACGAAGATTTTTTTATATGTTCAGTAAATATTCAGAGCGAACAGTTGTGCTAGGCTTAGGATATTCAGAGACTTTTAGTTCTTCTACCAGGCTGCTACATCGTGTTGTACAAGTACCCAGGCCTAATTGACCTGAACAAGTCGCTATCAGTTTCCAAAACTGAACTATTTGCTATGTTTTGTGTGATCTATGTATTCTTGCACCAAACTCAGCAACAGTCGGCTGAATGTGCGGCATGCATGGGCGCACGCAAAACAGAAAACAGCACTACATGAACATAATAACATGTATTTGGTGTGAAGACTGAAAGAAAAAAAAGGTATTCCAATTTCCGAAATGCAACACATGTTGATCAGAACTGGATAAAGTACGGTAACAACCAATCATCCAGTTTATGGATTCCGAGGCTGTGAGTGAACTCGCTGATTTCAGCAAAGATCTCGAGACTAAGCACAAATTGGCAGGGTGAATATGTATTCAGTGCCATTACAAACACCTATTAAAGGAAACTACTCTATTACAACTACAAGAAAGAATATATTTCAAAACAAACAAGGATGTGGGCCACCTGATAAATATTGATTTGGTAAAAAATAAAATCACCATTTGAGATATATGAAACTAAGCACAGAAATAAGTTACCGTTAGAGCACAGCTCCTGGATTTAGGCAGTTGTTCAAGGAAGTCTTGAAGATCAGTAAGTTTCACTCTTCCCTTGATCTCAACAAGGCGGCGCCACTCATTTGTTGATGGCTTTTCACCACTGCAAAGTAGAAACATTAGAGGGAGTTAGGATATAATAATAGAATGTTAAGATGCGTGTTAGGACAATCATTTTTCTAAAATGGAATGTAGGATACAAGTTTATATATAAAAGGAGGATTAATTGTGTTATAAATCATAATGTTCTTTTGTTTGGATAAAATATGGGAGCTATATTGTTTTAGTTAATCACCTACATTAATTACAATCAACATAGGAAAAACTAACCTTTTGAAGATAGCTACAACATCTATAAATGAAGACAAATTTAACTGAATTGTTCCCTCCCATAAAGAAATTGCCTTTGACCGCATAGCACATCCAGTACCAGGTATTTCAGCATCCATCTTTTCAGGGGAAGATTTGATTAACAAACCTCCCTTAGGTTGTTTAGCTGGACACAAGACGCGAATTGATCCATTTTTGGGCGATCTTATGCCGGCCTGACAATTATCTTGTGGTGATGGTGCAACATATGTGAGTTCGAACTCTGATGGAGCAACATTGTCCTCCCCTATATGATTTTTCTCTGGCTTGAACATGTGGGCAGCTCTATCAGTAAAATTAGGATCACCTTGTGCAGTTTCAGTGGAGTGGCATTCCAAGGGTATATCAGAATCAGGGGCCTCCACGAAATCATCCAGAGACATAATTTCTGGAGGATTCTCTGTATACTTCATGTCATGCACTTTTCCCTGAATGAAAGCAGTCTTCTTGTTTGCTACGCATTCTAAATTACTCAAAAGACTACTGTTGCCAATCCCAGCAAATCCATCTTGCACAGTGTTATCAGGTTCCATGTCTCCCTTGTGTACACTTACTCCATCATCAGATTTGATTTGACCTTCAATAGATTTTGATGGAATATGATAAAGCAAATCACCTCTGAGCTCATCCCCGACTGAAATGCTATCAGTCTCCTCCACTTCAACATGAAATTCACCTTTATGCGATTTCCTCACCAATTGCTGAATGTTCACTTCTCTATTAGGATGAAAAACCATCTTACCAAGCTCTTCAGCTTTAGCCGGCTGCCAAGTCAAAAGCTCCTTTGAAGCGAGATCTTCAGTAGTCATTGAACATAGACATTTGGGTGTAAGCTCACCAGATAAGACCCTTTCCCTCAGCACTGGATTACTTCTATCTTTCAAATTAAACAAAAGTGATCTACCTTTTTCCTTGTATTTCTTATTCACCCCTCCACATAGTTTGAACAGATCCTCTTCAATTCTAAGTGCCAAAGACTGCCCCTTCAGAACTGTACCCTGCTGTTCCCATGTTACACCATCTGAAGTCTTTGTTCTTTTAAACTCAGGCTCATTCAGAGGTACAGTAGCCCCATCATCAGTATCAGAAGGTGTGGCTCTCTTTGAATTAAGCGGTGAAATGAATTCAGAAGCTCCAACGACAATGTCAGGAGCACAGAGAGGCCCATGGCGTTGCAAAGATTCATCTGAAGCAACACTACTGTTACCCGATACATCATTTTCCAAACAAACATGTATTGATCGTTCCCATGCATCTTTACTCACTTTGATGGCCATGTTTGATCCCAAAATCCCACCGCTTAACGTATCATGTTGTTCGCTTATGCTACCAACAGATTTGGTGCCAGTAATATCAGCTTTACCTTCATTCAGGGTTATGCATGTGCTTGGTTTGTGCAATGTACCACCTTCTGCATGCTTGATCTCACAGGCAGACCCAAAATCTGAACTGTTTCCAGCAGATTTCTACACAATCTGCTGATCAGAATCCACACACAAGGCAGCAGCTAGATTCTCCCTGAACTTTGATCTCACGGCCTCAGAGTCAGACAACTCTGGCTGTGCCTTCAGTAGAGGCCCCTTTTGCACAAAACCCTTGCCAGCAAGTGATGATGCCTGGGATGGGACAGGCTTCAACATCTGAACCTTGGGTGATGCAGCCACCTTCTTCTTTCCCATAGCAGACGGAGCTGGTGATGCCCGAACCACTGGCAGAGTCGGCTGCAAACTCAGCACCTGCTGCGGCGGCCTTAGGGACACCCTACTCGCAGGCCTCGCCCCAGGAAGGTGCGACGCGTTGGGACCGGACGCACCAGCCTGCGCCGGATGCCCGCCCATGGGCACGATCAGGTAGGCGCTGGTCGGCACCTGCGCCCCGGCCCAGTGGCCAGGGCCAGCCATGCCTTGGCTCGCGAGCTGCTTGGAACTGAGGGCCGCCGACAGCGACGGTCGCGAAGCCGGCCCGCCGCTGCCCCGCGCCGCTTCGAGAGCTCCATGGCGCCACAAAAAACACCTTGTCGAAACGCGATAAAACTATATCAATCCACAGTTATAGCAAGCAAGGTTACTAGCAAGAACCAAGAAACGCCTTCCCGAAACGCGATAAGTCGATATCAATCCATGATTATAGCAAGAACAAGAATTTTCTTATCAGCATTTTTCGGGCGAAAAAAGCACGACGCAACCAAGGTGAAATGGGGGTTTTGAGAGGGTTCGGGCGGAGGACGGAAGCGCGGCGCTCACCTCGAGACGATCGCGGAGGGGCGCGGGATGCTGCGACGGCGACGAGTGCGCCCAGCGAAGGCCGGACAGCGGCGGACGGGAATTTAGGGTTTGGAATTTGGGGGTTCGAGCACCTCCTTTCCCGTTTCTATCCGGCGCGGAAGAGGAAACGGCGGCGAGGAACTCCAGTCCTCCACGCCGCTCCGCGCTGAGTGCGTGACTCCAGTCCTCCACACATAAGCTTCATTTGTATTGAATGAACTTCAAACAAAACTTGCAAGAGTCACAACGCGGTGGAATAGAAGTAGGGACGAGCGTTTGGAACAAAGGAAATGCTGATTCCTTTCCTCTAGAACCATGGACCTATATTATGAAAGAAAGAACCCACTTGATCTTCATGCTTTGTTTTCCTTTGTGGTTATTTCTTGTTTTAATCATCGTCATTGCTACGAAACCCACCAAAAGCGATTTTCCCTGTGTGTTTTTGATTCCTATGTTCGAGACACTCCTCCATGTTCACTTCTTACCTTTTTTTTTTTCTTTTTTGTCCTCTATATATTCTCATCACACTCTTATCTTTTTCCTATGATTTTATTCCATTGTTCTAAACAATGCTCTCAACCAAAGACGATCGACGTGTTCACTTCTTTGACCACTATAGTTGGCGAGACATAGGCGTGCTGCTATCGCGCGTGTCAAGCAGACCTCCCGCTGGCGTGCCGGGGGCAGTACTACCGCCAGAAAGCAGAAGCGCGCGCCGCCACCGCAGAGAACCGTGTGGCCTCGCTGCCGACGCCACCTGGCACACCACGCGGCTGTCGCGCGGGTCCGTGTCTCGTCGTCGGCCGTGCTTGCAGCCCCGTTGAAAATTGGCGAGAAAATGTGCGCGCCCGCGTGGGGACATGTGTGGTGCAGGCTCGGCGCACGTTGCCACGACCGCGAGGGGGCAGCAGGGCACCACGGACACGGAGCGCCCAGAGAGGACTTCGCGTCGTCCCGGCCTCGCTCGGCGGCGCGGGTTGGCGTAATCTAGGTGGGGGTTGGTTGTCCGATGGCCGTCTGCCTCCACGCACGCACATTACATTCGCCGCCGTCACGTCTCAGATAATGTTACCTGAGAAGCTGCGTGCGATTAGCCGATCACCTCTCGGATTTGCGTATACGGATTACGGAGGACAAGTCTACAATCACCTGTCAGAAGCGTGCAAACCGGATAGTACACGGACGAAAACTAAAAACAATTGCTCATCATACTCGCAGATCTGTTTGGTCGGCTTCACGGCTTGTACACGACACAGGTGCATCCTACTGGTCGTCGCAGGGGAGCGATGAGAGAGAAAGTGACCTACTTTTGTTTTTAATCTGAAAGTGACCTACTTACTGACCTGGGTTCCAGGAGGAGTCATTTTCTTTGAGAAAAAGGTTACTTACGTATAAGGCACCACGCGAGAAAATAAAAAAAAATTGTCACCTCAATGTCCGCACGCGTCCAGATCAAATTAGTCGTAGTAGGCATATGAGCGTATGGCGCGAGTACAACCACGGATTCTAATATTATCTTCGTGAGATGCAACGTGCACGCGTGTGATGAAGTGTAGGGATCCAGATCGCGAGCCAGGCCCTTTCTGCTGCAACAGTGTGCTGGTCCTTAAAACACCGAAGAGACCGCGCCAACGACCTCGCTCCTCGATCGCCGGCCGATCGGAGGCGCCACAGGCATAGGCATCGCTCGTCGATCCCATCGATCGCACACAGCGCACCACGCGCCGATCTGCATGTACCCACGCCCCGCGCGCGCCATCCATCGTGACAGCCATCGCAAGCATCAAGAAACGGGCACTCGGACGCGGGAAGAGCAAACGCACCATGCGGGTTGTGTCACACCCCAAAATAGAATTTTCTATTTTGGGTTGTGCTTAGAAAACTCTAATTAAAATAAATATTTTAATATTTAGATAAAATTTACTAAATTTAGTTTGAACTCGTACACATTTAGTTATAGAAAAAAGGTGAGTTTTAAACTTTTTTAAATTAATTTGATAGGATATTGCTTGATGTGATGTCTGCTTGTTGTTTGAGTTTGTGCTTTTGTGTTTGCTAAGTTTTTAAAACACGTTTAGACGTCTTCCAATCCCTCTAGAAAATTTTCTGAACTTTTCTGGAATCTTTTCCCTTTATCTAGAGCTTTGTCTAATTTTTAGATGCTCCACAATATCTTTTTATAAGCTCTAAATACTTTATTTAGGTTGCTCATGTTTCAAAATGTCTCTGAGAATTTTTCCCAAATTTTTAGAGCCTTCGGAGTATTTTTTGAGGCTTAAAAGTCAATTATAGACTTTTTAGAATTATTTTATCTACAAAATTAATCAATTCTGAAAATAATAAATTCTCCTAATTTTTCGGACATCTAAAGGCTCATGTCTTTATTTACTAATAGATTTTAATAATTAATTAGGCCTATTAGTAAAGGTGAAGGGTGCAATACCAATTAGTACCATATTGCTAGTTGACGTTGACGTGGGGAGTTTTTCGTCCTATATATTTGCACCACCCCCTTAGCCAAAGCACATCATAATTACCATGAGGGGAGTCCCTAGTTAAAAATCCCTATGGTAGCAAATTCTATTTTCCTCCTTTCTTTATGTCATGGTCTCCAACCTCTTGCCAGCGTCGCCGTGCTCTGCATGCGCGTGCAGGCAGGCTGCTCGGTGTCGGTCTGGCCAGCCACCGACGGCCGGATACGTCTCGGCCGAGCCCCCCTCTCCCTCCGTCGCGAGCAGCGCAGCAGCCATGGCTGCCAGACTCATGTTCGTGAGGTTGAAGATGACTCAAGGTACGAGTTACAATAATTACGAAACTGTCACTGATTTTTAATCCTTCATATTTTATTCGTTTTAACTCCGAATCGAGTCGTTTAAGTTGCGTTGGTTTCGTATCGTCGCGATCTACGCAGTAGTGCTAGTGGTTTTTATGTCATATAGTGATGAATTTATTTATTTAAAAACAACTTGTTTACTAATTATTTAATGGCTTTTATAAATAAAGGCAACATAGGATTATGTTTCCGTTGTCCTTATGTTGCAATCTTGTTGACGTATGTTGCTTGTATCACTAATGTTTATCACATCATGTATTTATGTAATTAATCTTTTTAGGTTAATTAATTTTCACTCAGCGCTCTCTTATATAAAAGTAATTTACATTTATACCTTTGTTCTCATAAATACAAGTTGATGTGACTAGTCCCAACTTATGATGCTCTTTATAGTTGTTCTCGCATGTTTACAGTTACATTATGTTATTTTTTTAACTTAGTCTAGGTACATCGTATTTTCATGCTAATATGGTTAATATAGCAATAATGTCTTTTAATAATGTTTTGCTTAGTTTAACTTTGAATCTTAAGTGCTCTTTGTTTTGTATCAACATGTCTTTATATTTACGACTTTCTTAGATTAATCTTTAAGCATATGAAGTTCTTTTAGTGGCTCTTGTATGTTTAATGCCTTATGTCTGCCCTTTCTTTTAGATTAATGTTTAATCATATCATATTTTATTTAGTGCCTCACCTGTTTAATTGTTTATAGTTATAAATATTTAAATGGCTTAGATAATATAATTTCTTATAATTAAAATATAACTTATAATTACTTATAATTAAAATATAACTAAGGTTTAACTCTGCTTTATAATTTAATTTAATTTAGCTGCTTTAACTTTTTGTTTCTATTAAATGTCCAACACTTTGTTTTATTTAATAAAAGGAATGGATCTTATAGTTTGTTTCTGCTATGTTGCGTTCACCTCAATAGTCGTGTTCACTTTAATGATAGTTCTGTAGTTTGTCATTCTTACGCTCTTGCGACCGTAGCACCAAGTTTTGTCGTTTAGACCATCTTTAGTTACCTCTTTGATTGGTGTATTGTTCTTAGTTGTCTCTTCTTGTGCATTGTATGTTTTTCTATGCATGATGCTTGCTACGAGTAGAACAAGAACCGTTGTAAACGTTGGAGATCAGAAGCTGCAGAATGGAAGATAAAGGATGATGTTCTCTAAGCACTTTGCTTCGGGGTGTAAAGCAAGTCTTAAGAAAAGTATAGCTTGGATTTTATTTCTATGGCTATGATCTATGTGGTTTAATTAATGTTTAAGCAAACGAACGATAAAATGATATTTTAACAACTTGAAGATTTATCCATAAGTGATTTATCATGGATTTATCGTACAACTGTGAGGGCTACATGGCTCTGGTTTTAGCTCAGTATGAGGACCTTTTCTAGTTAGTTAGGGTGCCTAATTGGTATAGGACAGCCTCTGTCCTTATGGGTATAGCCGGTAAGGAATATGCCATATTGGAAGGGGGTTCCTATATCTGACGATCTGGCAGCCTAATTGGTTGGACGAACCTTTGAAAGGCTTCATAGTGTACCCTGCCTGCTCTCCTTCGAAGAGTTTTGGGAGTTGCAAATCCGGGCATATGGGCAACACGACTCACAGTGAAAGTGTACACCTCTGCGCAGAGTTTAAATCGATATATCGTCCATGCCCACGGACAAGGCGGCCCTGATACATTTACATTAAGATAATGACTTATTTGTTAACATGCTCATATTTACTGTTTTATGCTCTACATTATTTATGTTACATTGATCATGAGGTTATGGTTTATACTGCCTTATGCTATACTTGTTGAGTTCGACATGGACTCACTCTTGCTATTCCCCCACACCTCAGGAGGAGTGTTAAGCTTGTGATCAACTAGTTAGTTGAATCCAGTGGAGTGAAGTCTACACCCAGAGTTTGAAGTCATCTTTCCGCTGATTGTTCATTAGGTGATCTTTTATATATTGTGTACGTTATATTTAAAGTATTGTAATTGATACTATTTATAGCTATATGTGAGATTTGTCCTTTAAGACTCACATGTAGTGTATATCTGGTTTTGTCCTTAGAACTAGGTGTGACAAGTTGGTATCAGCTCAATGCTGGTTGTAGGACGCAAGCCTAGTTAGCACTGGTCGATTTGCAAAATATATTTTGCTATGAAACTATTTTTGCCACCTCCTTGGTTCATTGAATTGACTATTTCTTATCCTTGTCGTGTTATCTCCTTCTTGAATAGCTTCCTTTGAGCTAATATTTCTTATCTCCTTGATTTATGGTTTTGTTGGTTTACTAAATATTTCTAAACTCATCTTATTCAAAAGTTCGATAGCCTTTTACCACATCTATCATGCCCTTTAGGATGACTACCATTGTTGAAGAAGCACGTGTAGTGTCGATGTGGTGATGTGTGCTTGTGTTGCTTGTTGTAATATTTGTGTGCCGTTCGAAGGAGGGCTAGATGGTGTAGCTTGATCTTTAAGTGGGTAGTGTCTTCCATCCTACCTATCATCCTGATCAATCCTGATTCTTATCTTCTTACACCAAAGATTCCTATCATTGGTTTTTCATGCTTCCTTCTTTAATACAACTCAATGGATGATCAACACTAGGAGGACGTACCATCAACAACCCTCAAGTAACAGTTGCCTTGGATGTCATCATCAGAGTGGCATGGCGAGAGCGTGGTGAGCCCATAACCCACAGGTCCCAGGATCATTGTTACTTAGATTAGTGATCTTTTACATCATGGATGGAAGGATGTTTGAAGATTGAAAACTATCCTTTTTCTCGAAACCCCATGATCATCTTTTCGCCTTGCGTGTTATGCTTAAATCAAGCAAGATCTATACTTGTCTCGTGGGAGATATCAATTGGTAGTAAACTTAGTAATGACGTCTTGATTAATAACTGAATGTGCCATGTTGAACCTAGAGCCTCCAGTGGGTGTACACACATGGTTGTGCTCGGTAAGCGCTGGTAACGTGAATTGTTAATCATGATCCATTATATGAGCTACTCCCATGTGTTAGCTTATCATGGACCTTTTCTTTGGTCATCTTACTATATCAGTTTGAAGAACTGGACCTTGTCTTCTAGAACACTCTGGTGTTACCCCATAGACCTACATCTCTTAACTCTCGAAAAGTAAGCATGCGAAGATCAACTTTGGTCTTTCATGTGATCAATTCTTTCTCCCTTGTGATTGATCTTTATCAATCTATAATTCCTTCATGATATGTCACCACAGGTCCCAAAGATCTTAATCTTTCGGTCGACGCATGCTGACTTTCCAAACTTTTCATTGCACTCCTCAAACCGTATTTCAAGGACGTGCAAATCATCAAAGGGTCATTGTTTATTCCCTCTTTGCTTCCTTAAGAGTGTTAAAGAGAAATCATGCATTATGCTACTGGAGGATGATGTTATTTTGTCCTCTTATCCTAATATCTTAATGTATGAACGTCCATGATTGTTTTGTCAGGTCTTGTTATGGATCTCGAAGCAATCTAAAGGATAAATCTTTAACTTCAACATCGACCTTTGAGAAAATCCATCTCTATAACATGTCCCTCCAAAGCTTTTCTAAAGTAGTTGAGTCAGTCCCTAAACAACAAGACAAGGCGCTAGCAACCGTATCTGAAATTCCCTCAAACCCCTCTCCTGATCTGGTTGCCATAGAGCCCCCTGTTAAGGGATGCACCGAACTTCAGAGCATGATGAACCTCATCTCTTTTCATTTATCTTTGAATTCGAGGAAGATATATTTTGAAGATTTTAAAATGCCTCAAATTTGCTAGTTCAAGTGAGTCCTCTATCTACACCATTTAGGGATGATGATGGTCCGCACAATGAGTCATTCCTTATGAAACACATCAAAGGACTATCGGCCATCATGAGTCGTGAGTGGTTAGTAGAAACCAAGCTATCCACCGAGGTAGCCTGTTGCCCCTTAGATATTCTGCTTTGCACCATTAAAGAAACCGCTATAGAGGCTCACTATAGTCCTACCGATGGGATGAAGATCTTTTAAAAAGCTCTAGCTGATAAAACTTCGCCCCAACGAGTCTATTATCCCATCACATAAGCTTCTGGGAATTCCCACGGGAGTTGCTCTTGAAAGCTATGGGATCATAAGGACTAATTCCTTTGTGCATAAATGGTCTCAAGTATCGTCTAGATTTTTATATCTATGACATCTGAGACACAATCCTCTTGGTTCATTTACCTTTGGGGGCACTCTTTTAAGAAAAACCAAAACATGTTCTCATGATTTTGAAACCGGGAAGTTCTCCTATCGCTATTCCACCTTCCGGTTCAAACAATGTGATTGTAGAACCCAAACTCGAATCAACCTGGATCATCTATTTTGTCTCTATCCCAAGTCTCCTCGAATCTCGAGACAAGATTTATGTTAAGTGGGGTAGCATTCACTACCAACTTTAATCAATCTTGAGCGCCTCTGGTCATGGGACATAAAAGGTCTAAACATCCGTATTGGCCTTTCTTTTCATCATTACACTATACTCTATTATGTTCTACATCTCATCAACTCTTATGTCCTGAGTCAGATGATTGCAAGATCTAAGGATCAAAGCGTATCTTGTAATCATCTTTTGATAACCCTTACTCCTTATCATCTCATATGACTGGAAGTAAGGAAAACATGAAGGCCTGAAGGGATCAATCCTCATACCCTTTGTTGATCTTTGCTAATTCATAATTCGTTCACCGCATGTCTCATACATCATGAATCAAGGAGTTGCGAACACCATAGCATCAATCTCCACCTGTATCATTTTTTTCTGCCCGTGTTGGCATTGGACCATACGTCTCATAAAGATCTAGAAATCTATCTATAAGATTTGTGTCAATCGCTCTCATCGTCAACCTTTACCTTTCTTGTAGATCATTCCTTATATCTAATTCTCGATCTTTCACCGAGCCTCGATTGCTACTCATATTTGGAAGTCCTTAAGTTATTTTGAGAGTCAGTCTATGACTCCCTTGTTAGCCCTTTTGGTGCTCCTTAAATCTTTATCTCGCAACTGTCAAAGCAACTTTATAACTTGCTTTATCTTTCTCATAGTCTCTTTGAATCTTGGAACGAGATTCATGTTAAGTGGGGTAGAATTGTCACACCCCAAAATTTTCTATTTTGGGTTGTGTTTAGAAAACTCTAATTAAAATAAATATTTTAATATTTGGATAAAATTTACTAAATTTAGTTTGAACTCATGCACATTTAGTTATAGGAAAAAGGTGAGTTTTAAACTTTTCTAAATTAATTTGATGGGATATTGCTTGATATGATGTATGCTTATTATTTGAGTTTGTGCTTTTGTGTTTGCTAAGTTTTTAAAACACATTTAGACGTCTTACAATCCTTCTAGGGAATTTTCTGGACTTTTTTAGAATCTTTTCCCTTTATCCTAGAGCTTTGTCTAATTTTTAGATGCTCCACAATATCTTCTTATGAGCTCTAAATACTTTATTTAGGTTTCTCATATTCCAAAATATCTCTGAGAATTTTTTCTAAATTTTTGGAGCCTTTGGAGTATTTTTCGTGGCTTAAAAGTCAATTCTAGACTTTTCTAGAATTATTTTATCTATGAAATTAATCAATTCCGAAAATAATAAAGTCTCCTAATTTTTTCGACACCTAAAGGCCCATGTCTTTATTTATTAATGGGCTTTAATAATTAATTAGACCTATTAGTAAAGGTGGAGGGTGCAATATCAATTAGTACCATATTGCTAGTTGACGTTGACGTGGGGAGTTTTTCGTCCTATATATTTGCACCACCCCCTTGGCCAAAGCACATCATAATTACCATGAGGGGAGTCCCTAGTTGGAAATCCCTATGGTAGCAAATTCTATTTTTCTCCTTTCTTTACGTCATGGTCTCCAACCTCTTGCCAGCGTCGCCGTGCTCTGCATGCGCGTGTAGGCAGGCTGCTCGGTGTCGGTCTGGCCAGCCACCGACGGCCAGACATGTCTCGGTCGAGCCCCCCTCTCCCTCCGTCGTGAGCAGCGCAGCAGCCATGGCTGCCAGACTCACGTTCGTGAGGTTGAAGATGGCTCAAGGTACGAGTTACAATAATTACGAAACTGCCATTGATTTTTAATCCTTCATATTTTATTTGTTTTAACTCCGAATCGAGTCGTTCAAGTTGCGTTGGTTTCGTATCGTCGCGATCTATGCAGTAGTGCTAGTGGTTTTCATGTCATTTAGTGGTGAATTTATTTATTTAAAAACAACTTGTTTACTAATTATTTAATGGCTTTTATAAATAAAGGCAACATAGGGTTATGTTTTCATTGTCCTTATGTTGCAATCTTGTCGACGTATGTTGCTTGTATCACTAATGTTTATCACATCATGTATTTATGTAATTAATCTTTTTAGGTTAATTAATTTTCACTCAGTGCTCTCTTATATAAAAGTAATTTACATTTATACCTTAGTTCTCATAAATACAAGTTGATGTGACTAGTACCAACTTATGATGCTCTTTATAGTTGTTCTCGCATGTTTATAGTTACATTATGTTATTTTTTTTAACTTAGTCTAGGTACATCGTCTTTTCATGCTAATATGGTTAATATAGCAATAATGCCTTTTAATAATGTTTTGCTTAGTTTAACTTGGAATCTTAAGTGCTCTTTATTTTGTATCAACATGTCTTTATATTTACGACTTGCTTAGATTAATCTTTAAGCATATAATGTTCTTTTAGTGGCTCTCATTTGTTTAATGCCTTATGTCTGCCCTTTCTTTTAGATTAATGTTTAATCATATCATGTTTTGTTTAGTGCCTCACCTGTTTAATTATTTATAGTTATAAATATTTAAATGACTTAGATAGTATAATAGCCTATAATTAAAATATAACTAATGTTTAACTCTGCTTTATAATTCAATTTAATTTAGCTATTTTAACTTTTTGTTTCTATTAAATGTCCAACACTTTGCTTTATTTAATAAAAGGAATGGATCTAATAGTTTGTTTCTTCTATATTGTATTTACCTCAATAGTCATGTTCACTTTAATGATAGTTCTGTCGTTTGTCATTCTTGCGCTCTTGCGATCGTAACACCAAGTTTTGCCGTTTAGACCATCTTTAGTTACCTCTTTGATTGGTGTATTGTTCTTAGTCGTCTCTTCTTGTGCATTGTATATTTGTCTATGCATGGTGCTTGCTACGAGTAGAACAAGAACCGTTGTGAGCGTTGGAGATCAGAAGCTGCAGAATGAAAGATAAAAGATGATGTTCTCTAAGCATTTTGCTTCGGGGTGTAAAGCAAGTCTTAAGGCAAGTATAGCTTGGGTTTTATTTCTATGGCTATGATCTATGTGGCTTAATTAATGTTTAAGCAAACGAACGATAAAAATAATATTTTAACAACTTTAAGATTTATCTGTAAGTGATTTATCATGGATTTACCGTACAACTGTGAGGGCTATATGGCTCTGGTTTTAGCTCAGTATGAGGACCTTTTCTAGTTAGTTAGGGTGCCTAATTGGTATAGGACAGCCTCTGTCCTTATGGGTATAGCCGGTAAGGAATGTGCCATATTAGAAGGAGGGTTCCTATATCTGACGATCTGACAGCCTAATTGGTTGGACGAACCTTTGAAAGGCTTCATAGTGTACCCTGCCTGCTCTCCTTCGAAGAGTTTTGGGAGTTGCAAATTCGGGCATATGGGCAATACGACTCACAGTCAAAGTGTACACCTCTGCGCAGAGTTTAAATCGATATATCGTCCGTGTCCACGGACAAGACGGCCCTGATACATTTACATTAAGATAATGACTTATTTGTTAACATGCTCATATTTACTGTTTTATGCTCTACATTATTTATGTTACATTGATCATGAGGTTATGGTTTATACTACCTTATGCTATACTTGTTGAGTTTGATATGGACTCACTCTTGCTATTCCCCCACACCTCAGGAGGAGTGTTAGGCTTGTGATCAACCAATTAGTTGGATCCAGTGGAGTAAAGTCTACATCCGGAGTTTAAAGTCGTCTTTCCGTTGATTGTTCATTAGGTGATCTTTTATATATTGTGTATATTATATTTAAAGTATTGTAATTAATATTATTTATAGCTATATATAAGATTTATTGTTTAAGACTCACGTATAATTTATATCTGATTTATCCTTACCACCAGGTGTGACCGGTTGAGGGCCAGCATCTTTTCTGTTTCCTCGATTCCGTTCTTGCGGCCGAGGGGGCCGACGTGTCATCATCAGGAACAGGAATGATATGATGTGCGAGGTCCGCGAAAATGCCTCGCTGGGGCCCCGGGGCAACCGGCAGAATTAAAAAAGGGGGGTTGGGCTGCTAATCGCTTAATAATTGGGCGGCCCGGCCTCTTGCATCGTATCGCCCTGGGCGCGGCACGGCACCGGTACCGGTACCCGTTGCTTTTCGGCATAACTGCCCGGCCCGACCGACTGCTGCCCGGTGCTACACGTACTCCTACTGCTACAGTGTCAGGCCGTTGAGGAGCAAACAGAGGTAACAATTCGTTATTCGTGCGTGTCGCGATACGCTACCACTAGTACCGTACATTACTACGTACGTGCGGTGCCATTGACTTGAAGCTTGTTAATTTGCGGGGTGGTTGTGGTGGTAATCAATCGGCATAGGTTGGCAGTCCTTGCGTGGTCTTCGTTCGGCTTCTCTGCCCTCTTTGGCTCTTTCGATCTCGGGCTCGATCGTGCGCTTGTGGACTTGTGAAGGGCTGTGTTCTAGTAATAATACTGTAATAACACTTTCGGACAATTATTTCCCACTGTCCTTACAGGCCTTTACCGGCCGATTACTACCACACAGACTGCTTATGGGACAGCGCCATGGGGCTACAAGTATCTTTTAACTGTTTATTAATTACTAAGATGCATCCAACTAAAACCTGCTATCCTGCTGGAAACTTTCTTCAGCGCACAACTCGCAACACCCAAGTTGGGAAACTCTGCCGACCCGGCAACGAAACCGTGCTTTTCTTCGACGAGTACACTTTCTAGTAGTTGAAGAGACTGGTCAGATATGACGGAATTGCTTCGAAGGTGCCTTAGATTCCTATACCTTACTACGTCCGTTCTAGGAAAAATACAGTTCTAGTTGTCTCTTCGATCAGAATGTGCAATTCTAGTTTTCGCTTCCGTCAGACTATCTAAAATTTGAGTATATATTTATTGAAAAATAGCGACAGCTAGAGATAATTATAGCACAAAATATATACTATTAAAACATATTTTATAATAAAGAATATAAAATACAACATAAATACTAACAATTTTCTATGCAAATTTGACTATTCCAATATTCATCGTCTTCAGCGTCCCGTGTGTAGTAGGGCAACTCCACAATATTCAATCATTGACCATCATCGTCTCCAATCCAACTGTTTTAGAGGCCTGCATTACCGCCCGAACCTGCTATCAGTATCAGTAGTCCTACACCTTGGAACCTTTTTGACCAACTGTTGAAAATTAAGCAAACTGAAGAAAAGTATAGGGTGCTTTTGCATTGAGCGTTACCTGTAATCTTCCCAGCTGGAAACTTCTGGTCACGTTTCAAGACGTGCTTGATTTTGCAGGCCACAGCTGCAGAAACTCACTTACAAGTGGGCCACCTGCCTTCGCTGTATTTCTGGCGTGTAGCCTAGTACTCTGTATCCAAACGTTCTGAAAACGTTCTCTGCAGGAGATCTGCCGCCAGGAACCTAACTCGCCGATGCCGAGACGTACGAACGAGTGCTTTGGATCGGGAAAGAGATGTCCAACTGAACCACTTGAATTCTCGTCTAGATCACCGTCAGTTGCCCGGTGATGAGGGTTACATTTACTGGCACGACAGAGAGTACCGGACAACCGTGTTTCAGTTTGAAGTCTGAGGCAGATAAGCACCTCCATGCTATGCTCATGGACATGAAAATGAGCGTAGCGTAGTGAAGTGAAGGTATTCCACATTAATCCGAAAATTTGTAATTGTCTGATAATTTATCCGGTCTTCTGTGACTCCTATGATATCTTAGATTTATTTTCTTTTTTTTTTGGCCTTTTTTCAATTGTTTGAGCTAATCTGAATTCAGAAGGAAACACGTCACTGTAATCCTGTTCACAGAAAGGGCTTTGTTGTCTTCACTGGCTATATATATCAAGCAAGATCTCAGGTAAGAAAATTAGTGGTTTCTAGTCATATAGGTGTGGCGTCTTGCACCATATTCATTATGTGCTTGGGTTAATATATAAAAGAGACTCACTGTTGTCGTTTATGTGAGGGAGACCTCCGCTCCATTTCTCAAATATACATACCCAATTACACATAGAGTGACAACAACAATGATGTCACAGTTTGATTTCATTCGGTCTCTAGTTTATTCCACACTCTACTCATCATGTTCCTTTGTTTTCAAAGCCACTCTGGTTAATGCTCCGACCATTGAACATATATTAGCTCGCTGAGCAGTCAACGTTCATGGGAAAGAAACGTCATGGATCCCGAGCAGATGGAGTGTTTTTTCTATGCTCTAAACATGCTCAAAAGTTTATACTATTTCACAGCTCCATGTGATCTACTGGATAGAGATAGAGAAACTAAAACAATACACTGATAATATTATTTGAGAAAAGTAATAGTTGAACACTGGAAAAGGCTGTGCCTTCCTTTAGATGCTAGAAATTTCAATCCTCCCTTCTCATTGTCAAATAGAAAAGATTAAAATGTTCAGTGTCTTTTATTTCTAGAACAAAGAAAGAGAACACTAGTTGTTTTTTCTTACATTATTTTTTTTGCCTCCCAGATCTGCTCAGCTCAGCTCAGCAACGGGAAGCATCGTATGCATGGCCTGGCTTTCTCTATGCCTCACGTTTCCGTTCCGTGCCACGAACTAATCAAATCCGTCCGTTTTTTCCCTCTCCGCAACTGCGGCGAGCAATGGGGGCACGATCGTCATTTTGCTACTATCCTGGACTTCCATCTTTTAAAAGGTCGCGGTGGTGGCTTGTGGCCAACTCCCGGTGCCAGCGGAGAAAGAGAGGTCGACCGGCCCCGCGCCCCCACCGCTGCGCCACCGAAGCCGCCAAACACCACATCCGCCACCAGAAGCCTCTCCCTCCCTCGCCGCCCGCCAATGGTCGCGTGGTGAAGCGCGCCGGACGGAAGAAAGCCCCTCTGCCCTCGCCGCCGCCGTGGCCCTCCCACTGCTGCGGAAGGTAGGTTCGTTCCCTTGCGCGCCCGCCCCGCACTCCGTGTTCCTTCGTCATAGGTTCGTAGTGGGGCTGCGTCTAATCCTGGTCGGATTGCCTGGGCGCGGCCGCTATTCCACCGGATAAGCTGTGTAGTAGCTATTTCTGGGCGCTTCGCTGTTCGGCCGGCTAACGTACGGGCGGGCCGTGACAGCTAGGGGTGAATCGCGGGAATTCAGGATCCTTGCTTGCCCCGGTTGGTTGGATCTCGAGTTCAGCAAACCTTCCGCCGCCTCCTCTTTCTTCTCGTTTCCCCCGCTAGATTTGGGGTTCCTGCCGCTTCTTTTCTTGGCCTCCGTCTCGTCCTTGGGTGAGTTTTTTCTTTTATTTTCCCCCGTACGTTCGTTTATTTCGTCTTAATGTTTGCTGTATTTGAGCGGGTTGGTTTGACCGTCGTTTTGTCCCCGCCCGTACTTCCTCGCAAGCTCTGGCGGCCATTTGTTCTTCTTTGTACCCGTGATGCGCCTGTACTGTGCACCAAATCTTGCTTTTTTTGGGTTGCTTAAATTGGGTAAACCAGCAGTTGTTTGTTTTCTTTTGTTGATTTGATTTTGTGGTTTGCGTTGATGCTAATGCTGTTTGTTCTCGTGCTGAATCAGGTTGGGATCCCGGATTCAGCCAGGTGCCTGCCAGCCATTCGATTTGATTTGGGGCGGAGCACTTTCCTATGGCCGCTTCCATCGCGGCCGCGTCCTTCCTTCCGGGGTCGCCGTCGCCGGCCGTTCCTAAGAGCGGCGGCCTCGGGGAGCGCCCGGAGAGCCTGGACGTGCGCGGCGTGGCGGCGAAGCCGGGAGGAGCCTCGTCGAATGCCGTGAGGGCGGGCAAGACGCGCGCCCACGCTGCAGTCCCCAAGGTGAACGGTGGGGGCAAGTCTGCGGTGGCGGATGGCGAGCACGAGACCGTGCCTTCCTCGAAGACTTTCTACAACCAGCTTCCAGACTGGAGCGTGCTCCTTGCGGCCATCACGACCATCTTCTTGGCCGCCGAGAAGCAGTGGACGATGCTTGACTGGAAGCCCAGGCGGCCTGACATGCTCACTGACACCTTTGGGTTTGGCCGGATCATACATGATGGGCTCATGTTCAGGCAGAACTTCTCCATTAGGTCATATGAGATAGGGGCAGATAGGACGGCATCTATAGAGACGCTGATGAACCATTTGCAGGTAAGGATTTGTTATTTCTGATTTGAGGTGTGATGAGATTGTTGTGGCTGAGGATTGGATGATGAAAAAAGTTCGGATTTGATCCAGGAAACGGCACTTAATCATGTGAAGACCGCCGGGCTGCTAGGTGATGGATTCGGGTCCACGCCAGAGATGAGTAAACGAAACTTGTTCTGGGTGGTTAGCCAAATGCAGGCCATCGTCGAGCGTTATCCATGCTGGTATGGTTGCAGCTTCGCATGATCTTGTTTCAGTTTTCTTATCGTGATTTGAACTTGAAATAAGTTGCACCCATGTGGCTATTTGAGAGGACATAGAATGATTAATGATCACGGCTTGTTTCCTCAGTGCTGGGTATTGGGTATTAGTTGAATGAGGTTTTCAAGTTGTTCGGCAATAAATGTGAAAAGAAAGCTCCCTGGTCTTCTTTGCACTGTTTGGCAATAACTTGTTAGATGAGCCTATATAGTTTTTAGCACATGGAGCCTATATAGTTGTATGTCACTGTTGGACAGTTCCTTCATTATTGATGCAGATACACTCAGGCCTTGTTTAGATTCCCAAATTCACTCCCAAATTCTACTATGCAGAATTCCTATTCCCCATCACATCAAAATGTCGGCAAATGCATGGAGTACTAAATGTAGATAAAATTAAAAATTTATTGCACAGTTTTGTTGTACTTTACGAGACGAACATTGTGAGCCTAATTAATCAATGTTTGGACAATTATTAGCAAATAAAAACAAAATTACTACAGTGCGTAACAGGGAAAAATCCCAAGTTTGGATGTCCAAACTTGGGCATCTAAACAAGGCCTCATTGAACCTCTTGAAGTCTTGATACATTTTCCGATGTAACTAGCAGATACTAGAAAGTTTACCTTCTGTGATGTTCCTGCATCGTCTGGGTTCGACTGTTATGTGTTCTAAGTTGCTCCTCTATTCTGCTGCAGGGGTGATACTGTTGAAGTAGATACATGGGTTAGTGCGAATGGTAAAAATGGAATGCGTAGGGATTGGCATATACGTGATTCTATAACAGGCCACACAGTACTGAAGGCAACAAGGTTCAAATCTCTGGCACACTGATATATTTATACCATTAGTTTATTAACAGTTTGTTTCTACCAACTGCCATGTTACGCTGCATCCTCTTGCATTTTTTTTTCTAATTTATGTCTTTGTGCAGTAAATGGGTTATGATGAACAAACTTACTAGGAAGCTTGCAAGAATTCCAGACGAAGTGCGGACTGAAATAGAGCCATACTTTTTTGAGCATTCTGCTATTGTTGATGAAGACAACCGCAAGCTTCCAAAACTGCCGGATGGTCAAAGCACTTCTGCAGCTAAATATGTGAGGACAGGGCTAACTGTAAGTAACTGAATTAATATTTAGATTAGAATTAAAATGCTAGTCTGTTCATATAGTTATTTTTCTTTGCGGTTTTTATATTTTGCGGTTTATTTTATGCAGCCTAGATGGGCTGATCTTGATATAAATCAGCATGTCAATAATGTTAAATACATTGCGTGGATTCTTGAGGTAATTTTCTTTCTGATGATATGCATCTTTATTCTACTCTTCAGTATTTCTTGTTTAGAGACTGATATAGGTAATCCAGCACATTGATGACCAGCTATTTTAGTATTTGTGCATTATTGGAACTGTTTTATTCCACACTCAAGTACCCTAACAAGAATCATTTCTTCAAATTGTCTTTTATGCCTCTTTGAGGTTGCCTAATGTGTTATGTTGGGTATTCCATCCTGGTTACTTTAGTGGAGCTGACAATCATGTGCAAACAGAAACCCGTTACTTCTGTTCTATCCTGTATATGTGTTGCTCAGTACCCAATTGCCTGCAGAAGATAATGACTATTGGAATGTGGGTACCTGGTTGGGTGGGGGTGGGGAGTGGGCTTAGATTCATAACATTCTGTCATTGGTAATGATTTGATGCCTTCTTATCTATTTCTCGAATTATAGCAAATACAATGGCTCATCCCATGATATATATTATTTAGGAGGTATCTTTTGTTAACTTATTCATGACAACAAATGCACAAGTTGGCAAAGGAATGCATCTCCTGGGATTTTAGTATATTTGGTTGGTCACCTAGGCACCTAACAATGTCACTGACTTGTGTTGCTTCCGTGCAAGAGTAGCCTGTTTACAAATCAATTTAGTCTTTATTTGCTCTAAACTACACAGAAAAAAAGACTCTAAACTACACAACTACACAGAAATAAGATGCGGTAGAGATAATTCTTATACTTTTTTTTATTGATGATATGCCATGTGTTGTTGGCTGGTCCGTCATGCACTTATTGTTGGCTATGGGTTTGGGGACAGTTATCATTTGGTTTTCCGGTCCTGCTTCATTTATTGGCAACTCTTCTGCCCTATATTGGTTAGTTGGGGGGGGGGGGGGGGGTGGGGGGGTGCGCTCAGCTATTTGGTCAAGTGATTGTAAACCCAAACTGGATCAAAAACAATAAAAAAAATGAGGCAGATTAGCATATTAATTAGTGCCTTGTACACAAAGACTTTTGCCCACATTTGCAATTAACCTTGTTTTTATCTTTGCCTCAGAGTGCACCAATCTCTATTCTTGAGAATCATGAACTGGCGAGCATTGTGCTGGATTACAAAAGGGAGTGTGGCCGAGATAGTGTGCTGCAGTCACACACCTCTGTGCACACGGATTGCAGTGAGTCTGGAGAAACAACCTTGCACTGTGAGCATGTGCTGAGCCTTGAATCAGGTCCGACCATGGTGAAGGCCCGGACCATGTGGAGGCCTAAGCGAACCAAGGCCCAAGAAACAATGGTTCCATCTTCATTTTGAATTGTGTGAGATGTTTGGGATGGTGATTTTGGCAGCAAACTAGTGCTAAAAGATCAGAATGGTGGTTACTAGTGTCCTCTATTTGAAGCAAATCACACAAGACAAGACCTAAACTAATTTAATTATGAAGTGTGAAAAATAGAGGAGATACTAGTAGGTTAAAATGGAAGAGACAGAACCGGGAAGATTGAATACAAAGGAGGCTCCCTGTGCATGGTTTGTTTCTGTTTTTCCTTTCGAGTTCTTTCTTATGACAATCTAGAAATGGTTGTTGTAAGTATTGATCTGTAGCTACAAGTGTATGAAGGGGAGCGAGTGCTTCCCATACATGTTCCTTCTGGGGCTATGTCCATATGTTATAAGCCCCTTGAAAACAGCTTTGTCGCAGCCATATTCATTCAGAGAATTTTAATCTCGTATATTGTATTTGCTGATATTAAAATTTGATATTATTAGTTATTACTCTTCTCCAGGCTCATAAAACGTGTTGAAACTAAGTATCTGGGGCAATGAGACAAATGTTGAAACTAAGTATCTGGGGCAATGAGACAAATGTTGAAATTGCGCAGCTTGTGGTTCACTTTGACTTGCATAATGGTTGTCTGAAGCGTGAGCAATGACAGGTTGAAATGTCTACAATGCTTTTTAATTTCCAGACTAGAGTTGACTGACGAGAAAAGAGAACAAGCTGAGTTTTACATCTGATTCCGTTTACGAATGCTGCATTTGAGCTCTGGAGGCTACTCGAAGACTAGTCATATGTGATGTTTGATTCTAACTAAAGCTGTCTTTGATGGAATTGTTGTTATGGGTGGTTCAAGTTAGGTTACCAAAGTTAATTAAGAGGGACCCTACGAATCATTTAGCTGGTTAATGTTCACTGATTGGAATGGCTAATCGATGGGCCTTTTTCTGGCTTATTTGTAGAGAATCATAATATGTCAATCACCAATAATCTTGAAAAATTATTATATTTTCCTGGTTTGGTCAGGGCAGCAACATGCACGCTGACAGAACATTGGTTGAAGCAAGCTTATCTTTCCGGTTGTAAATTTCCGGTGTTTTACTGGCCAAATTTTCATGCGATTCAGAGAATAATACGTACTCAAATTCTAAATCATTTCAAGGATCTTGAAAAGTCAAAACATTTTAAATTTGATCTAGATTATAGATAGAATTATAAAGATTTATCACATCAATTATTTAAACTATAAAAATATAGTTAATGAAAAATCCAATGATACTTAGTTGACATCCTAAATATTATTATCTTATCGTATAAATTTGGTCAAAGTTGAGATGTTTTGACTCTCTAAAATTCTTAGAATAATTTATAATTTAAGACGGAGAGAGCAGTTCATATATCAGTTTATTCCTTTTCTATTGGTTATCAAGTCTGTCCTGTGTATTCACGTACAGTTTAGACGTAGACCCTACCGTCTCCGATGATAGTTTATACAACAAGAAGAGAGGCATTTGGAGTCAAAAGAGAGGGAGAAGAATCTACAAGGGAGGCAAAGATGCCTGAACTGCCGTTTAACCATTGAGCATTGACTCATAAAGTTAGGGAGAATGACATTGGTAAATTCAGTCTTGTCGCAATCCATGTGCATCTTCTCACTGTTTTCGCTCCGAAGAAATGGGCAATCAAGAAGTGGCTGCGAGCTGCGACTTCGGCCGGCGTCTCCTTCCCTGTCGCGTGTCTCTACTTGTTTTTTTCGATGGACAGCAGCGTCAGGAAACCAGGCATTGTATTTTACGCCCACAACCCAATAAGGGCAACTCTCTCTTCCTTTTTTCAAAAAAGCTTTCCGTTATTTTTCGGTTCTGCTTTTCCCATCTGCTCGCAGCGTCGCCGCACACGCGCCGGCGCCGCCCGCTGCTTAACCCTCCGCTCCTACCGGCTACAGGCGCATCTGCGCCGTCGTCCGCCCCCCGCCAGCCCCACCCCTCCCCTGCGCGAGCCGCCGCCAGCGCGTGCCTCTCCTCGGCGGTAGGCGCCGCTCCTCCCTCCCGTCAGCGAGGGCCCTCTTCTGCGCGAGTCGCCGGCAGCACCCCTCCCCGCCGCTGCCATAATCGGGATTGCCAAACACCCTGAGATAGATTGCCGCTGAGACAAACAGGGCCCTTAGCTCGCCTCACCTCGCCGCCGCGGCCATTTAGAGGATGGTGTTAGGTCAGGTGGTGATCGGCCCGCCGGGCTCCGCATGTCGCAGTTCCTCTCCCTCCTTGCTTCGGTTACTGAAGCCTCTTATTGCAGGCGAGTAATGAATACCTCTTTGAAGTTTGCGCATATGTTCAGTGGCAATATCTGTGCAATGGTAATATCCCAAAAGGGCAGCATCTGATGGAAAAACTTATAAATTGCCAATATCAATAAATTTGTTGTTACACATGGCTTTCCATGTGCTTGGACTGAACCAATTTCATAATAGTAGACTAATGATCCAGCCAGGATCAGAACTAGAGTTAGAATTTTATAAACCGTATTCTGTTATCCTGAGGATTGCACCTCAGTTTAAAAGTTTTTATGCTGTTTATTGTGCTATTTCTGAGTGTTCAGAGTCATTGACTCATACTGATCAAATTATTGACTTGCAAACTTAACATTTCTGCAGATCACTATCTGTTATTTGATTTTCCCGGACAAGTGGAACTTTTGTTCTTTCACTCAAATGCAAGAAGTATTATTAATAAACTCATTAAAACGATGGATTTGAGGGTATGCGTGTGTTCTTGGTCCTATTTAGTTTGCCTTAATGCTAATGAATTATCGATGGCCATTTATTCTGTGATCCTGGGAAGTATGTGTGCTTTGGTTCTTTCACTGTTAACAATGCTACACATGGAATTGCCACATATCAGTGTCTTGTCAAAGATTGACCTAATTGAGAACTATGGAAGTTTAGGTATTGTGCCTTTGATCTTCCTGTCATTTGAACATTTATTGTTGCTCGTGGAATTCGATGTCCATACCATCTTTTATTGATTAATACTCCTATGTCTTTGTGGTATTTATTATTCATCTTATTCATTGGCAGCATTCAACCTTGACTTCTACACTGATGTCCAAGATCTTTCTTATTTGCAATATGACTTGAACAGGGTCCTCGCTCAGCCAAGTACAGGTGAATTTCTTAACACAAATGTTACTGCAAAAACTAGGAGTAAGTGTACTTCAGTTTGCTGAGAATTTAAACTTCATAAATTTTAGGTCTTAATATGTCTCGAATTCACTTGACCAAATACTGAGACAAATGCAGTGCCTACTATTGTTATTGTACCTAGATAAAATTCCTGGCAGTCACCCTGTTCCACGAGATTTACTAGGTTTTATTTTCGCAAATGTGGAAATCTAGGAACTGGGTTCAGGATATGTGCACTGTTTCAACATATCTAAGTTGCTAGTGGATAATTCTTCATTCATTGCAAATCAATGACTACTGTTCTTGTCCACCAATATGACCTTCAGATTCTGTAACCTGTATTCCTCAAAACAGCTGACAGTGATATATCAATGTCATTGGTCATATGCTAAGATTTGTATTACCTGTTTTCAATTTGGATGAGTCAACTGTCATACATACTTGGGAGGGGAGCATTAAAGTTGCAGTGATTTTGCATTTATTTTGAAAGTTGTGTGTCCTAGTCTGTTTCTATTTGGCGCCTAAATTGTTTATGTTCGAGCAAGTCCTATTTATTTTGATGGCTTCCTGCTTGTCAGCTCTCACTCGCCTTGGTGCTGTCATCTTGCATGTGATGTAGATGCTACTTTGGTTATGTCAAGTATAGTTAGGAATATGAGTGGCATGAATGAGCCTCTCATTGTCTATATTCAACGAAATGCAGTAATTTTAATATGGTTGCACTAATTAAATTATAATAAAGATCATATTTCATCCATTAACAGTGATTTCTATGTTCATCTAATTGTAGGGCTAATTCTATATGTTTTGGTGCTGTGATGCTAGTTGCAAGGGGTGGACTATAGTGAATTTATGCTTGCACAGCTGCTAGTTCTCTTTGGTTTTGCAGTAAGCACATTAATGTAATAGTAGTTTTGTTGCCACACTCTTGTATGTTTTCTTCAGTTCCATAACAGAGTGGTGGACCTAGAATTTTAATTAACATAGGGTATGCAAGGGACACAAAAATGAAAAATATAAACAAAAATGAGGCAGCAAGTTGAACCAGCAACCTCTTACTCAAGATTCAACAGCCTTACCACTATGCTAACATGATACATTACATACAATTTAGTCACAAAATTATTTTATCATCTTATAACATAGTATTAAGTACAAGCCTTCCCTACAGGGTATGCGGTGGGCCACCTGGCATACCCTATGGGTCCGTCCCACACTCATATGAAGACAATGTCGATGAATAGCTTTCTCCTGGATGAGCTGAAGGGTTTTATGCAATTTGAATTAATAATTGATCTTGATCCTGTATGTGTGTCTATCATTCAAAGATTATTCATGGTACTAATTTTGCACACTACAATAGAATTTCCTTTGTTTCTGAATGTTTTTGGTTGGCCAGGATATGTATTCATGTGCTGCCCAGACGGTACCTAAGGGAACTCTCCGATGGGGTTTCTGTTCATGGAAGCTAATTCTCTTCTTCTTATTTTGTCGAAAGGAAGCTAACCCCTTTGGCGATCATACCTACGTGCTCCCCCCTCCTTTATTTTTTAACAACAATTTCCGCCCCTTTGGCCCTTTATCTAAAGGCGTTCCAAGAGGCATGGTGGACGAAGGTGGGTCGCCTCAGCCGGTGGCAAAGGAACGACGTCAGCGCATGGATCACACGGCCGAGGACCCTGATGTTTCTCTACGATAGAGTATTTGAGTTAGGTATGGAGGGGAAGCCAAACGCGGAATCATTGGTACGGGAGGTTGTGCGTGTGCGAGCTTCGATTGTTGACGGCTCGTTCAAATGCAGACGAGTCTAGCTCCCGCTTCCCGGGCACAGCCATCTTTATTTACTCTTCCAACTGATTAGTGTCTTACATATAGTTGATTGAACTTTCAGTTCCTTGCAAGCTAGCTTCTTGATTGCTCCCTTTCCTTGCACAAATGATCATGAATATCTGTGATTAGTTCGTCATCTTTATTAGTTTTCTTGCATGCCTGTTGGACTTCATTTGCCGCTAACCTTGGCAACGAATCAACGCGCAGTACGAGTCCACCGCGACGACGGCTTCCGAGGGACGACGTGGTTTACTTATGGGCCTGCATGTCAGATATAGTAAATAAAAGAAAAACGAGCTGAAGAATTCTATCTTTCCCTGTATAATATTAAAGGGCAGACACAACATGTACTTGTACTGCTTGTATTTTGGACATAAAAAACTTTGGACAGTCAGGTTGGCTCTTATGAGATCTCCCTTAATCTATGTAATGTTGGGGCTACATCTTCCATTGGCTGATTGGCATCATAGATTTAGACTCATAATGTGTAGAGAAGAATCTATAATAGGCTTCTGAATGCACACTGTATTATAGGGATTATAGGGGAGCCATATCTACGAATAGTAGATGATTTTACGTTGGTCAGAAGGCAGATCCGTGTTAATATAATGTGATGCCATGTTTGATGTCAGGTGTGCATGTGATGTGAGGAAGAACAGATCCATGATTAGGATTGGAGTCGACAGTGCAGGCAAAATTTCTGAATTCTGATGCAGAATCTCTCTCTCTCTCTCTAACATGTTCTACGCAAAACTCTGATCGAGAATACAATGGATGGCAGCTCTAGATTCTGAATTGTTGACTGAAAACGGAATTGTTCCCCTCTGATTAGTTTCTGGTACTAGTATCGAATCATTGCAATATAAGAGTAGTTCATAATGTTGCAACAATGACACATTGATTTACCAGAAGAGGGTCCTCCTGCTAGCTGATTTGTTGATTAGGTCGTTAGCTTGCGATGCAACATATACATTTCTCCCTGCAGGTTAATTAATTAATTAATTACTCTGTGGCACACACTACATGTCTACATATATATTGATTCGGTGATCGTGCACGTCGCATCATCATCTGCTGATTTTTTTTTTTTTTTGAGGAAATCAGCTGATGTGATGATACACCAAAATATGATTCGCTTTGCCGTCGCGGCGGCTGCCACGAGAGATCGATCATCAGGCCTCACATGGCATGATACTACCGATCGGCATGATACAGTTATAACGGCGGCCGGTTAATTAGTTTTGCATAGCAGTTGATCAAAGCGGCTGCTCATAACAAACAGATCGAATAAATCCTTGCGCTCCAGATTCGCTTGTCAATAATATGGTAGCGGCTGATGTGTAATCATATACGACTACCGTATTATTGACAAGCACGTGTTTGATTACATCGAGCGGCGTTGCGTCAAATTTAAATGAGGGGGCTAATCAACCATTTACTGGAGAGAAAGGTTTGCTTGCGCCAAAGCTGCTTCAATCAAAAGTTAAAAAATGCATGGTTAGGCCTACCTATGCCGTATTGTATGGGCATAGGGTTTGATTTCCGGGACGATTGCCAACAGAAAGGCGCATCATGGATACGTATCTCTTCAGGATCTGGCTTTGTGTTGAGACACATGGGGATGGGGGTGCGGTTGTGCGTGTCGGGTCGTCGTAGCTACCGTAATCAGCAGGGCCGGAAACTTGTCAGAGGAAATCGGATGAGAAGCCGCTTGTCTTACAGTGGTGTCGTGAGGGAGCTACCCAACAAAGATATCGAAACTGATAGTGATAGCAAGCACCTGTCATCAGGCTGAAGCGTAAATAAGAAACGGCGGCGGGAAAGTCAGCAAGCGGGGCGGGGCACAGGACAGGATGCTGCCGAGCAGAAACGGAGGAAACCGCCGCGCTCGAGCACGCACGCGTAGGTCAAGCCTTGCCTTGCCTTCCTCGGTCGGTCGGCGTCGGACCGGCCGGGACGCGGAGTCGCGGACGGGACCGAGGAAAGAGCACACAAGGCAGGGTCTCGTCGTCCCCTCCTGCCGCGCTGCTGCGCACGCACCAACCCACTCGTCCTCCGCATCGGGTTCGCCTGTCGTCAAAAGGCGAGCAGGGGACAGCGCGCCGACATGCCAACTGCCCCCCATTCCTCGCCTACTGCGACTGCGATGCCTGCCTGCTGCCGCCACGGCGACTCCCCGTGGTCCCGGATCCTGACGGGGTGGGTCTCACGTGCCTCCGCGCCACTTGTCAGCCGGATCGGGCCACCGGGAGTGCGGCGGCTCCTCTCGTCCGTCCTTGCTCTGTCTTCTCTTCCCGTGCACTGCAAGATTGGTTGTCGTCTGCTTCTTGTTGCTGTCCCAAACGAGACAGTACAGTAACTGCTGCACTGGGGTGTGCTTGCACTGCCTCTGCCGGAAACATTCTTCACGGTTTCATTCAGAGGGGAGGCCTCGTTTAGATGTTCGAATTAGGCTCCCAATTTCAGTATTTGGCACTATGTAGAAAGAAGATTCTCCATCACATCAACATGTCGGCACATGCATGGAGTATTAGATGTAGAAAAAATTAAAATCTGATTGCACAGTTTGGTTGTATTTTGCGAGACGAATATTTTGAGCCTAATTAGTCAAAGTTTGGACAAGTTTTACTAAATACAAACGAAACGCTACAGGAATTCTGACCCCAATTCAAAAAACTAAACAAGGCCAGATTGTGAAATCACTTTGCTGTTTATGCAATCAAACGTCTCATAACAACACCAAACCAACTCTTCACTTCAAGCAGCATCGATCAAGCATCGTGCATGTTTTTTCGCTGATCGACTTTCATGCAACTCCAGTGCTGTTACCTGTGTACTCCACGTGCTCGACACGCTTGTACTCCGTAAGTCGTAGCCACAGCAGCCAGCGACCTGACTGGTGGCCAACAGCGGCAGTGAAATTTCGGAGCTCCAGAACCCCAGATGGTGCTGTGCTGCCGCCGAAGGAGGCCGGATGCGCTTCTTCCACACGCACCGGACAACGCGCGCCGCGGGGCCCCCGCCGACCGCGCGCATCTTTATAGGCAGCGCCACCTCTCGTTCATTCGTCCTCCTCCTCCACCAGTACACCGCACGCACTCGCCTTCGCCTCCGACAGCGACCGCGCAACGCGACCGCGCCCTTCTCCACCGGTGGTGGTTCCCTCTCCTCCCATCCGCAGCAGCCGCCGCGTTCGTCCTCTACTCCTGACCAAGCAAAGCTTATCGGCCGCCGGACGAACGGTACAGCGAGACCTCAGACGAGTCTCAGAGAAAGAAGGCAAGAAGCCCGGCCGGAACAAGCGCGCGCATCCAGTTCCAGTGATGTCGACGAGCTCGGCCAACTCCGCGGCGGCTTCCCCGGCCGTGTCCGGCCTCGACTACGACGACACCGCGCTCACCCTAGCGCTCCCTGGCTCCTCCGCCGCCGCCGACCCCGCCGACCGCAAGCGCGCCCACGCCGACCACGACAAGCCGCCCTCCCCAAAGTACGCCCCTTCCCTTCTCTCTAGCTCGCCGCGCCGGGCCGCGTGTGGACTCTTGACTGACCTGGACGCTCACGACTTGTTGCAGGGCGCGGGCCGTGGGGTGGCCGCCGGTGCGCGCGTACCGGCGCAACGCGCTGCGCGGCGAGCAGGCCAAGCTCGTCAAGGTGGCCGTGGACGGCGCGCCGTACCTGCGCAAGGTGGACCTCGCGGCGCACGACGGGTACGCGGCCCTGCTCCGCGTGCTGCACGGCATGTTCGCCTCCTGCCTCGGGGCCGACGGGGCCGGGAGGCTCGTCGACGCCGCCACCGGCGCCGAGTACGTGCCCACCTACGAGGACAAGGACGGCGACTGGATGCTCGTCGGAGACGTCCCATTCAAGTAATTCACCGTACCCACCTATTCTTGCTGCTTGTTCCTGCTAATCAGTTTTGACGGTCTCCGTCCAATCCAAATCGAAATCGACGAAACACTTGTTGTCAAGTGTGCTAATCCCTCCCTTTCACATAAACGCAGGATGTTCGTGGAGTCATGCAAGAAGATCCGCCTCATGAAGAGCTCCGAGGCCGTCAACCTATGTAAGACCCCAAATCCATGCATGTCCAAGCTACAAGATCCTACAGTGCAAAGCATATATATCGTCAATTCGTCATATACAAGTACTAACATACTTCTTTGCATTGCTTGACATGCAGCTCCAAGGACATCATCCCAATGATTGTTGTCGCCCTAGGCGGCTAATTTGTCTGAATTTGTTCATCGTATTAAAGTGTGCACTGGAAGAGGCTTGGCTGCTCAGGTCCTCCATGCACGGTATACACCGTAGGATCAGGGTTCAGTCTGTTGTTGTGTTCTGTACAGGCCACACACGGAAACTTTGCCAGTTTCAAGTGCCCATTCTCTCGGACGGCCGGTTTGTTTTTGGACGCCGGCGAGAAGGCGGCTATGTCAGCTATAGATTACTAGTAGTTCCGCTTTCCTTTCACTTGCTTTCTCCTCTCTGTATCAGTCTTTGCCCTCGATCGTCTTGTCTCGAGGGATCCATGTATACACGAATATGGTACATGTTGTGTGCTGTTTTCACTGTATAAGGTCAAAAATAAAAGTACGATCTATCACTGCTCTTGTAATTTCGGCAGCCTGATCTTCTTGCCACCTTAGCTGTGCGTGGTGCTAGCCTGTTGCGTTCCCTTGTTTGTAAAATTCTGAGCTTGGTTTGCGATTGTTGTGGAAATTTTGGGGAAATGGTAGTGGGAACTGGGATTGTGCTTGGAGGATTGTGGCAGCTTGGACAATTTATCCACCGAAGAAAATGGCGCAGACACTAAAGCCGAAGTGAAATACGGGAAAGTCCAGCTGCCCTAATATAATGTTCCCTTGCAATCTCTATAGCGCGGTTGCTCGTGCTCCAGGCTGAGCGTGCGACCCACTCCCACGCTCGAGCGCATGCCTAGGGTTTCGATGAGGACCTCGCAGGCATCGGAGAGAACAAACTCATCGACGGAGAGGCCCAAGTTAGGGTTTCGAGGTAAGTTCATCTCCTCACCGACGAGATTAGAAGAAGGCTTTGGGAGAGGCAGGTCAACTAGGTGGTGGGGACGGTGGGAGGGCAGCGGTTAGGGTTAGTTACGATGGCATAGGAGGCGACGACCGGTCCAGGTTGGGCGGGATAAACCCATTTCCATGGCAACGACAGAGGATGGGAGGGAAGATGGAGGCCGCCACAGGAATGTACCACACCACAACAGGGCAGTGGGTGGTGGCGGCGCTGGGCTCGCGCGCTCGCCCGACTTGCAACGAGTCACATATCAACTTCCCACCTTCTAAAAATTAGCTGAGTTCTCTGTTGGGATCATCAGTTAATGTCTTAGCTACCACCTAACAATTAGTTATTGATTGATTTTTTTCAACTCGCATAGTTAACTGTTAGTTATGTGGATCCAAATTGCACCTATGAATAATTAGAATTTACTAAATTGTTCTGAAATCTATTGTCAGAAAGGCTATCTTAAGTTGAAGCATAAATATTGTAGTACATATTTTTATCTGAACATGTGAAAGGTTTTAGATGGCTAGAGGGGGGTTGAATAGCCTATAAAAATTTTATAAAACTGTTGATGCAAAAAGGCGTTGGATCTGCAAACACACCGGGCTAATACCCAAGTTCGATATCAAGGCGTGCCAGTCGAATTGACCTGTTAATCGACGAGGAAAGATAACTTGAACAAGAGCTGAACGAGACGACAGCGATACGCCCGGACGTCAAGGCTCAGATTGCTCGGAAAGCGGAACTTGCAAGCTCGTCGGAGATCAAGTTGATGCAGCCCGCCGATTCTTCAAAGAACTCGTTGAAAACGAAGAAAAACTGGTGACGAAGTCGTCGAAAAGTAGATTGCTTGAAAATTAGATAAAAGTAATAGATTTGTTGTATTTGATTGATTGACCCTTTCTACATTGCCTCTCGGTACATATTTATACCCTGGTACTATGAGTTCTAAACAGACACGACAAAGTATTTTTTAAACAAGTCTTATCTCTAAGGAATAAAAAATAATGACTCGTACCAGGGTCGGACTCAAAAGTAAACTATTAAAATATTGGCATAAATATTGCCAGCTTCCTTATCCATTGCTTACGATGAAACCTCTATCGGCACGCTCCTCATCTCTGTAGATTCCATCGGCAAAACCCATCGATAATGATTCAGCTCTGCTTTCCACGTTCTTCAGCTTTGTTTTCCATCGGCAACCATGCCTCTCTCTCCATCGGCAACAGCCTTCTGCTCTCATCGGCAAGATCATATTAACCTTCATCGGCAACCATCTGTTAGCCATACTTCAAAGCAAAGTAAGCTTAAAAGCACAACCACTCCCTTGCCGATCAGCACATTTTTTGGCTTATATTGACACGTGTCAAAAAACGGTGTCAACACATGCCCCCAATTTCGGAGTATAAAATATCTTATGCGCCGAAATTTTCTCTGAGCTATGATTACCTCCTGTCAAAATCACCTGTACAACTCCTCGATTATCGCGCGCATAGGCACCATACCTATCCCGGCTATTCGATTCACCCGCTGGTAATGAAGGATAAGTCTGAAATACCCCTGCACCAGCTGCCCTATAAATACTTTTTTCACCGGGGCCTTTCAACACACGAACCCAAGCATTCTCTCTTCAGCGGCGGCTCTGACGAACCCGGCGGCAATCTCAACCGGCACCATCCTGCAGCATCCCTAACTCTCGGCGGCGATTCTCTTCTCCAACCTTCGATTCTCCGCAGTGATTTCCAACTCTTTCAACAAATCTCTAGTAATGGCGCTCAACTTCAACGTCCCTTCGGTTAGTTTTCTTCTTTGCCTTTTCTGAAACTTTCTTAATCTGTTCTTATTTTTCACACCATTCCTGATTTTTCTTTCCTCTTCCTTTCTTCTTTTGATCCTCTGATCATAGGAGCTGCGCGATAAACTTATTATCCCCACAGAACAACCGCATGTACAGTGCTTAGGTCCAATGGGGAACCCAGATCCAATCGATATTATAAATGTAGAAACCAATAGGATCCCTTTCAGAGCTGAAAACTTAGATTTGGACTTATGGTCAGACACCTTCCGTTCCTGGCCCAAACCCACCAAGGGATGGAAAAATTGGTACTTGAGGCTCGCTAGGCCAATGCGAACATACTGGGCAGAGCACAAATTAGATCAATGTATCAGGCTATCTATTGCCGATATGGCCAGGAATGAGAACATGCTGATTGCTGCCTCCTATTTTTGGTCTGACACCATGAACGCCTTCTTATTTAAACATGGGCCTGTCATCCCCACACTTGCCGATGTATACATGCTTACCGGCCTAGATATCACCACTGCCGATGATGCCACTGTCCTTCATAGAAAAGCAGAGTACCGAGTGAGTACCCGCAACATCGGCGGCTGGACAGGATACATTCGGGAATATGAGAAAACCGGATTGGTTGGTCAGAGAGAGCACGCCACTTTTATGAATATGTAGCTAGAAAAATTCATTTTTTGTGGCAGAACAGTCGGTCCAACTAACATGTATCTCCCCACAGCGGAAATGTTGGCCGATGGTGTAAGACTCCCTCTTGGCCGATACCTTCTTAGCTCTGCTTATCTCCTTCTCCATCAAGTTACAGAGAAACTCTTACTGGGTGAACCTATCGGCAATTTAGGAGGCCCTTGGTGGTTTATTAATATGTGGTTGAACGCCCACATGCACAAGCAGCTGCAATTCAACTTATTTGCTCAGCAGTTCCCCCGAGATCTCCCTGAAGATTATGTATTGGCAGAGGATGAATCGGCATCACGTGGGCCCCTCAACTTTGGTGAAGCAATAATAGTATTACCAGGAACAGCAGCCAACAAAGACCAAGTTGGCCGCTTCTTCAACAGATTTTACTCTGGTATCCCTCACGATAACAGAGCCTGGATGCCCTCTATTGATGAAGAGGCCAGATTCCCTCTTTCTTTCAACATTGTCAATGAAGCCTTGAACAAAATACAGAAATCATGAAGGCTATAATCACTCCCCGCGCCATCCCAGTCAATATATTTGGTAGCAGGAAAAATGTTAATGCCACCTATGAATTTTATTATCCATCGGTAGCAGCAAGACAACTGGCATTTGGACAACTACCAATCAAACTCTGTTATGCCGATGTGATCAGGCCAAGAGAAACCATTACTAGTAACTTGGAGTGGCTGAAAGTAGTCAACCTTTCCCCTGATGCCGATACTTCAAATGTTGACTTCTCTACTTGGGTGCCAATTTCTTTTATCACGGAATCTTTCAAGTCATGGTGGCAAGAATGGAAAGATCAATTGTTTTCTGTATCTGTCCACCATTACTGGCACCTTATCGATTCTGACCATGACATCCCTACCGATGCGGTAAGCTTCGCTGCTCATCCTTTTCCTTTGATTTTTGATTCATCGGCAACTAACCTTTTGTAACAGGGTAGCGATCCAACACCAACGACAAGCAGAAGTGGGAAGATATTCAGATTACGGTCAATCAACCCGACATCATTCATTGGCTGTAAAGCACCCACTCTAACAGCGTTAACTTATCGGGGAACTCGCCCCAAGAAGATTTCATCCAAGCCACCCAAGATCAAAATTACTCCATCGATTGCCACCACAACCTTAGCCAAAACATTCCATGTAACTATTCTATTTATTTTCTTTTCATGCTGACTTCGAGAGATACTAATCTTGCATTTCAGGGCACAAGTTCTACTCCTGCGGGCTCTTCATCGGCAATTCGTCCTCCATCTCCCGTCAACGCACATCCAGATGTTATCCTTATCGACTCTCCAGAGGTATGTTTCTTCAATTTTAATCCAATTTCAACCATTATAATCGGCATTAATTACTCTATTTACTTGTAGTAACAAGTGGACACATCGGCAGCTGTTTCAGCCGATCCAATGTCACAGTCTTCTGGTGCCGATGCCCCCCAGTCATCTGGGTTTAAGGAATCACAGCCTAAGCGCAAAGCTTCATCCAACGTAGCCCTTCAATCAAAACGATCAAAAACTGCATCGGCACCATCCACAGTTCCAGCACCATCTCCTCAGCCAAGACCAGCCGATGAGCCAACACCAAGTTTGCCATCAGCTTCAATTACGGCACCAGCACCAGCATCACCTCTTCAACCAATACTGTCTGATGTGCCAGCACAAGGATCACCAACAGCACTTCAAGAAACACCTGCCGATATAGCCACAGAACTGCCATCAACCAGCCCTGCCATCATGATGACTGATCCATCGGCAAGCATTGATGAGGACGTATTGCAAGCTGCCTCCTCCAGCCAGATGCAAGAGATCGCTTTGAAGCAAGTAAGTTAATTTAACCAAAATTCTGTAATATTTACTCTCCTGTAACTGACTAATTCCCTTGTAGGAACAAGACTCTCCAAATAGCCTATTCTCTTTTACCGTCAACATTCCTGACGATAAAGAAGAAGAAAGTTCTGTGCTTGCCTTAGGAGCCATATCAGCTGAAGTCAGAACCAAATTAGAAACATTATTATCCTTGTTGCATCAAGATACACCTCATCTGGTCCAAGATTCAGACTCCACAAGAGCAATTTTCAAAGCGATTCGTGGCCAAGTCCCCGACAACGTTAAAGAAATCCTTTTTCATGCTACCCACCTTGAGAGCCGACAACTCCAGTACCAAAAGGCTGCTCGACGAATTGCCGATAGAGCCGCTCAAGCAAAACTCAAAGAAGAAATACTACAATTCAAGCAGGCTGCCGAAGAAAAGCACAGAAGCATGAGCAACTTAGAGGCTTCGGGCGCCGATCTTAAAAAGAAAATTACTGATCTATCGGCAAAGAGAACAGCTTTATTGGTCGAGCTGAAAGAAGTGGAAACAGCCCTGAACCAAGCCGTACAGGAGAAAGACAACTTGTCCAACACTCTAAAAATTCTTCAAGAAGACAGGGACAATCAAGCTTGTATGGCGCTGACGCTGAGGAAAAAACTTAAACCGATTGAGGACACTGCCGATGCGGACATCAGGGAAGTGGAAGAAGCCGACCAAATTCACTTGCGCGCGATAACCGCTATTCAATCTTTCCTTAGTTCGTAAACTTCATTCATCGGCTTTATCAAATTATCGGCAATCTGAACTTTGCCAATTAACTGTGAATGTAATATAATGTTGATACCTTTATTCCTGTATTTTATGCATCCATCCAAATACTGGGGTAATATTTCTTTAAATATTTTTCATTTAATGCTCTAGGAAATATAACTCCTTCGAGGGTTTCTAAGATGTATGCGTTACCAGGAGCAGACTGATTTATCCAATAAGGACCTTCCTAATTAGGGGACCACTTGCCGAATTTTGAACTCTTAGTCCCAATCGGCAAAACCAATTTCCAGACTAAATCTCCATTTGCAAATTCTTTTATTTTCACCTTTCTATCATACCACCTAGCAACCCTCTTTTTATTTTCTTTGACGCTAATTAAAGCCTTTAGCCGATGACCTGCTAAATCTTCTAATTCATCTCTCATAAGCGTATCATACTCATCGGCTGTCAACTGACCCTAAGAAAATATACGCCTAGAACCAGTCTTAATTTCCCAAGGCAAAACTGCATCATGCCCATATACCAACTGATATGGTGAAACCTTAGTTGCACCATGACACGCCATCCGATATGACCATAAGGCTTCATTTAAAAGAGTATGCCATCTCCTAGGATTTTCCTCAATTTTTCGTTTAATAAGCTTGATTATTCCTTTATTAGATGCCTCAGCCTGACCGTTAGCTTGAGCATAATAAGGAGAGGAATTTAGAATTTTAATCCCCATACCGATGGCAAAGTCATCAAATTCTCCCGATGTGAACATAGTTCCTTGATCGGTAGTAATAGTCTGAGGAATACCAAATCGGTAAACAATATATTCTTTCACAAAATCAATCATATTTGCCGATGACACTTTCTTTAAAGGAATTGCTTCAACCCACTTTGTGAAATAATCGGTAGCAACGAGTATGAATTTGTGTCCTTTACTCGACGGCGGGTAAATCTGACCGATGAGATCAATAGCCCATCCTCTAAACGGCCAAGGTTTGATTATAGGATTCATTACCGATGCAGTGCTCTTTGAACATTACCGAATTTCTGACATGACTGGCACCCTTTGAAATATTTAAAACAATCCTCAAGAATCGTCGGCCAATAATACCCATTCCTCCTAATCATCCATTTCATTTTAAATGCCGATTGATGTGCCCCACACACTCCATGAATCTCACCCATTAGACTTTTCGATTCCTCTTCACTAAGGCATTTGAGCAAAACCCCATCTAAAGTGTGATAATATAATTCAGTATCAAGGAGCACATACTTGGTAGCTTGAAACCTTATACGTCTCTCCACTTTCTTAGACGGATCTTTTAAATAATCGGCAATATCTCTTCTCCAGTCATCGGCATCAATTACCGATGTCAGCACTTCTCGAATCAGTTGATATCCCGAAGCATGCTGTGCTAGCCGATTAGCTTCTTCATTGTGCAATCTGGGAATGTGTTCAAGGCGAAAATCTTTAAACTCCTTTAATATTTGCAGGCACTTCTCATGATAAGTAATCAAAACTTCACTTCGGCATTCATATGTTTCGATCAATTGATTAATGACTAGCATGGAATCCCCAAAGACTTCAACTGTATCGGCATGTATTTCTCTGAGCAATTCTAACCCTTTCAATAAAGCTTGATATTCAGCCTGATTATTTGTTGAAGTGCCAGCAATCGGCAATGAAAATTCATATTTCTTTCCTCGAGGCGAGATTAACATAATACCGATTCCTGCTCCTTTGCCACAAGTAGATCCATCAAAGAAAAGTGTCCATGGAGCAATCTCAGCATAATCTACCACACTGCAATGTTGAGTAACAAAATTGGCCATTACCTGTCCTTTAACCGCTTTAGCCGATTCATGACGCAAATCAAATTCTGATAATGCTAAGATCCACTTGCCGATCCTTCCTTTCAAAATTGGCATCGACAACATATGCTTAACCACATCATCTTTGCATATAACAGTGCATTCAGCCGATAACAAATAATATCTTAACTTTGTGCAAGAGAAATATAAACACAAACATAATTTCTCAATGGCCGAATACCTGGTCTCAGCGTCTATCAGTCTTCTGCTTAAATAATATATCACACGTTCTTCCCGTTCAAACTCTTGAATTAATGCTGATCCGATAACATTATCATCGGCAGACAAATACAACTTGAAAGGTTTTCCGTGTTGAGGTGGAACCAATACTGGAGGATTTACCAAATATTTTTTAATTTCTTCTAAGGCTAATTGCTGCTCTGTTCCCCGTACAATTTCCTGATTGGCTTTTAATTTTAATAAGGGACTGAAGGCTTTGATCTTTCCCGACAGATTAGATATAAATCTTCGAATAAAATTAATCTTGCCGATCAAGGATTGCAACTCAGTCTTATCGGCAGGAGAAACAACCTTATTAATTGCATTAATAGATTTTCTGCTGATTTCAACACCTCTTTGATGTACCATGAAGCCTAAGAATTGACCTGCCGATACACCAAATGCACACTTAGTAGGATTCATCTTTAAACCATGCTTTCTGGTGCACTCCAAGATTTTTCGCAGATCAGCAAGATGACTCTCAAAATCTCTAGATTTGACCACCACATCATCTATGTAGATTTCAACCAATGTGCCGATGTATTTATGGAACATAAAATTCATAGCCCTCTGATAGGTAGCACCGGCATTTTTCAAGCCGAAGGTCATGACAATCCATTCAAATAAACCCACATGACCTGGACACCTAAAAGCAGTCTTAGAAATATCTTCTTTAGCCATAAAAATTTGGTTATAACCGGCATTACCATCCATGAAGCTGATGATCCGATGTCCAGCTGCAGCATCAATCAATAAATCGGCAACAGGCATTGGATAGCCATCCATCGGCGTAGTTTTATTAAGGTTCCTGAAATCAATACACACACGAAGTTTTCCATTTTTCTTATAAACAGGAACCACATTAGAAATCCATTCGGCATATCGACATTGCCGAATAAAGCCAGCTTCAATTAACCTTGTGATTTCGGCCTTAATATCAGGTAACACTTTAGGATTACATCGGCGTGCGGGCTGCTGATGAGGCCGAAATCCTGGCTTAATAGGCAACCGATGCTCAACTATTGACCGATCTAGTCCAGGCATCTCTGTATAATCTCAAGCAAAACAGTCTTTATATTCCCTTAAAATATTAATCATTTGCTGTTTATATTGAGAATCTAACTTAGCACTAATAAAAGTTGGCCTCGGCCTATCACCGTTACCAATATCTATTTCTACTAAATCATCAGCCGATGTGAACCCATGACCAAGTTTTCCACCATTGGCAAACCGATCTATTAAAATTCATCTTCAGAACCGACTGCTTGGATCGGTGTGAGCTCATAATCGGCAACCCTGAGAAATTCCGTATCCCATGCTTCTCCCGATATGCACTTTGTCCGTTCATAGGTCTCAGAATCAGCCGATGCGATTATATAAGAAGAATCACCTGGGATAACCTCAACCTTGTCTCCAACCCACTGTACAAGGCACTGATGCATCGTAGAAGGAACACAATAGTTGGCATGGATCCAATCCCTTCCTAGGAGCAAATTATAGTTACCTTTGCTGCTAATGATGAAGAAGGTGGTTAGCAAAGTCTTGCTGCCGATAGTCAATTCAACACATAATGCCCCTTTAGTCGGAGACACATTGCCTTCAAAATCTTTAAGCATCATATCCGTCTTGGTTAAATCCTGGTCCCCTTTTCCAAGTCTTCGGAACATGACATACGGCATAATATTAATTGCCGCTCCTCCATCTATGAGTATTTTTGACACTGGCTGTCCATCAACCCTGCCTTTAACAAACAAAGCTTTGAGGTGTTGCCTTTCATCATCGGCAGGCTTTTCAAACACAGCCATCATTAGATCCAGAGTTAGTTGAGCTGCTTCATCGGCAAAAACTGCTTGTTCCTTGTCATCTGGCGCTAAGAACTCCATCGGCAACATGAAGACCATGTTAACATCTGCTGATGGACCTCCACCCTTGCGTTTTGGTTGCCATACTTGAGTTGTTACCTTTGGGATGCTTTCTTTCGGGCACTGTAAATCCTCTTGACGCATACGCTGGACCCTTCTTTTTTGAGTTTTCGTCAATCCTTCAGGGCACCATTGGGGAAGCTTTGTTTTCCAAACAGACTGATAATGCTTTGTGTTCTGCTCATGGAGGCCTATGTTTGGATCCCTGCAAAATATCCCTTCATCAGGAACCCTTTCATTAGCCATCTCTTCAAGCTCTGCCTGACCCCTTGGAAAACAATCAATATGCCCGCCAAGCCTGTCATGCACACTAACTCTGCCCCCCAGCCGATCAAGTGCTGACACCTTTTCTTTGATAGGCTTATTGATGCGTACCCCTCGATTACTAGAGTGATGTTGTCTCTCTGCCCGATCATTTAAATAGTAACCATTACATTCATGGCAGGTATCGGCAGTGGGAAATTTAATGCCTTCTTCCCAGCAATGAACGAAAAACGGGCAATTCCAGTGATCTTCATGCCGACGTAACTCTTCCTGTTGCTGCCGATACCGATCCTCACGTTGTTGCTGATACCGAACACCATATGGAGCAGGCCTCAGGGGTCTTCTAGAGCTACTACCTTCATTAACAATTCTTTTCCCTTTAGCGCCATCGGCAGGTTCCTTTCCCTTTACGTCATCAACAGTTATTTGATTTTTAGGGTCTACCGATGCATTTCTTCTAGCAGCCTCCGATGTTAACACTTTGGTTTTGCCTTTAGCCTCCACCATGTTTGCAGGGAACAAATGTTGATCAATTTTCATCGGCTTCTGAGCTTTTGAATTATCAAATTTGATCTTCCCGGATTCGATAGCCGACTGCAACTGTTGCCTAAACACCTTGCAATCATTGGTACTGTGCGAGGTAGCATTGTGCCATTTGCAGTACCTAATCTTTTTCAACTCTTCTGCCAATGGAATCACATGATTAGGAGATAGCTTAATTTGACCCTCTTGGAGCAAAAGATCAAATATCCTATTGGCTTTGGTGGTATCAAATAGAAACCTTTCTGGCTTTTTCTGACCGAAAGGACATGATATCGGCTTCTTATTCTTTACCCACTCAGCCAAGCGGATAATTGGTTCGTCATCAGAGTCTAAATCTTCTGCTTCTTCTACAAAGGACACCTTTTTATTCCAATTCTTTCTGGGTTCAAAAACCCTAGTGTCCTGATCAGAAATCCTTTGCACTATATGACTCAAATGTTCAAACTCTTGTGACCCATATTTTTCTCTGATGTGTGGCAGTAACCCTTGAAGAGCTAAATCGGCTAACTGCCGATCATCAAGTACTAAGCTGTAGCATTTATTCTTTACATCTCTTAGCCTATGTACGAAACTTTCTACCGATTCATCACTGCGTTGTCTCAATTTTGTCAAATCAGTCAGCTTCTTTTCATGTACTCCAGCAAAGAAGTACTTGTGAAATTGCTTCTCTAGATCAGCCCATGTAATAACAGAATTAGGTGGTAACGAAATAAACCACGCAAAAGCCGATCCAGACAATGATGAGGAAAATAATCAAACCCTCAATTCATCCCTGTTAGCTGCTTCTCCACATTGAATAATGAAGCGGTTGATATGCTCCATTGTTGAAGTATCATCCTGCCCAGAGAATTTAGTAAAATCTGGTACCTTGTACCAATTTGGGAAAGGAATCAGATCATAGGCTGGAGGGTATGGGGTCCGATAAGAGTAAGTATCGATCTTAGGCTGAATCCCAAATTGTTCTTTCGTCACTTCTGCAATCTTATCGGTCAAGAGTGCATCCTGATCTTGCCGATGCACTAGCTGGATCTCTACTGGAGGCGTTGGCTGATATGCTTCTACATACCCCTGTGGCATTTGGCTTGGATGAATCGGCATATTCACGGCACCAATCTGCGGAGTAAAGTTCATCGACTGTTTTGCCAATGCTTGTTCCTGGAAAGTTATCTATGGACTATACCGTTGAGTCCCCATTGCTTGGTAGCTTGGCTGAATAGCAGATTGCTGAACTGGCGCTTGCCCTGACCAATTGAGATTGTAACTCATCGGCACCTGACTTGCTGATGGCTGATAGCTTGCAGACAATTGATGCTCTTGTATAGATGGATGATAGCCAGCATAATTGCCCTGAATTACAGGTAATCCAGACTGAGATATGAATGGTACTACGGGCTGCTCTGCAGTGGAAGCTCTCTATTGAACTGGTGGAGGATTAGTCAATGGATTCGCATAAGATATCTGTTGTGGAGGCGCGTAGAATCCCATTGACAATGGCTGTATAGCAGGAGGTACAGTAGAATAATGCGGCACTTGAGCCACCGGCCGAATTGGAGTAGCCGATGTCATTGGACCCTTCCCTGCTACATCATGCACTTGAGGCAGTCCAGAGTTAGCAGTAGATGGACCTAGAGGCATACCGTATCCCCACCAATTAGCAGCAGTTTGACTATGTTGACCTGAAGGACCTGACATTGCCGATGCCAATAGATCTGTGCTCAATTGAGACTAGGCCTCTCCTAAGACATTAGATCTGATCCTATTGGTGTGGCTTCAATGATGGATGGTCCTGATATAGCTGGAAGAGTAGGCGCTTCCATACTCTCAACGGCTGGAGTTGCCAATGGAGTACTGGTAGATGCCGATCCTGGCTGATGATATGCCAGCCCGACATACCCTGGTGCTTGTCCGTCCCTTAACGTTTGCACAACAGCGTTGTAGACAGTATTGGATAGCATGATGGAGTGGTTGATCAAAGCTTGATTTAATGCAGAATTAACCATCTCCGGTAATTTACCAGGGTTAGAGTCAAAGGTTACCTGCCGAGGCAACGGCAGATCTTGCTTCTGGATGACTTCTCCGCCCTTGTTCTTGCTGAAAGACTTCAAGCAGAGCTGCCTGTAATCCTCCATAGCTTTTTCCATGGCTTGCTTCTGATCCTCCTTGAGATCTGACTTTGATATCTCGATGATGTTTTCTGGATTGATATCAGTAGGATTCTTCATAATAGATCTGTTGACTTGGTCCCACCAGGCGTGCCAAAAGATGTGTTGATGCAAAAAGGCGTTGGATCTGCAAACACACCGGGCTAATACCCAAGTTCGATATCAAGGCGTGCCAGTCGATTTGACCTGTTAATCGACGAGGAAAGATAACTTGAACAAGAGATGAACGAGACGACAGCGATACGCCCTGACGTTAAGGCTCAGATTGCTCGGAAAGCGGAACTTGCAAGCTCGTCGGAGATCAAGTTGATGCAGCCCGCCGATTCTTGAAAGAACTCGTTGAAAACGAAGAAAAACTGGTGACGAAGTCGTCGAAAAGTAGATTGCTTGAAAATTAGATAAAAGTAATAGATTTGTTGTATTTGATTGATTGACCCTTTCTACATTGCCTCTCGGTACATATTTATACCCTGGTACTATGAGTCCTAAACAGACACGACAAAGTATTTCCTAAACAAGTCTTATCTCTAAGGAATAAAAAATAATGACTCGTACCAAGGTCGGACTCAAAAGTAAACTATTAAAATATTGACATAAATATTGCCAGCTTCCTTATCCATTGCTTACGATGAAACCTCTATCGGCACGCTCCTCA
>CM041644.1:28870656-28919281 GCA_023333625.1 Bothriochloa decipiens
AGATGCGTAGTAATGCTTAGCCCTGCTTAATTAATTAAGTGTTCAAAGGTAAAAGAATGAAAAAGATGAGTTTGGCTTTATCTGTTAAAATCATGATGATAGTTAATAAATCGAGTCCGGACGACTAACTTGCATTGGGAACGGAGTCCCTCTATAGTGTTTTCGTCTGTTGATGCCCTAGGTCCCGTGTTTATGGTGAACTGGTGACATCGAGAAACTAGAAAATCCACATGCATGAAGTGATATACTGATGGTTGTAGCCGGGTATATCATGGAATGACTTATAGTGGGCCAGAGTCCCCACATATGTCATAGTGTGTTATACTGTGGGTTTAAGTTCCCATGTATATCGGTACACTGGGTCAAAGTGCTCATGTGTATCATGTGGTGATATATGGCTGCGGTTGTACGTTATCCTGGTATATCGGTTCATCTTATATGCTTAGGAGTTAGAGTCTCCTGTATATCAGTGACCTAGGTCCCAGCTGGGTATGAAAATGGATTCGAATCGCCGTTGCTTCTCGGAGAAGAAGACTCGATTGGTGTTCATCATCGTAGTAACAACTTGAATAATGAGTAAGGTTTAAGAAGGAAGTTGGTTGGTAATTTTGATCTTGAGCAAGACAACTTTTCCTTCTTTCAAGCTTTTCTGCAAAATTTCTTATCTCCTGCAAGCCTTACCTTGTCCCTCTAGCCTGCATTTCCTGAGTCTTCACCCCTCTTTTTCGTCGGGTTAGTCTTGTTGAGTACTTTTGTACTTAGGGTTTGTTGAACCCTTGTTGCAGGTGAGCCTCATGGGCAGGAATGTTTCGCATCCTGCTGCATGACAGTCGTCGAGGAAAGTGACGACGAATAGGATATCTCGCTCTTGGGCAGAGCGTATAATCAAGGTTAATGTAACAAGTTATATTGTATTCCGCTGCTATATGGTTTGTAATTAATCCAACTTATGGTTTGTAAATGGTTTGTAAACTTATGTTATTGTAATCCTTCCACTATTTTACTCCGATGTATATTATTTGTATAAAACTGTTGTAATACTGCAATGTCTCTTTGTAATGATTGATCCTGCTCGGAGAATCGTGGATAATTTAGGATTTACCCGACAGACCTTTTAAGTTTTATGGAACACATTCATGGTTATTTGAAGTCTGTTTAGACAATAATCATGCGTGTGGGCCATAGGATTTAGGAGGTTCTGCCACAGTGGTTCTTCTCGCCACAAGGTTGCTTCTACTTCGAGATCTTCTTCTCCAACTCCTCTTCATCCTCATCTGCCTCGCAGAGTGCTCCGATATTCCTTCTCTTCCTCATCATCTACCTTGGGGAGCGGCGGCACGATGACATGCAACTTTGGCTCAACTATGGCAGACTAGAATTATCTAGCTTATAGCCTTCAATCACATTTTCACGAGGGCAAGTTGCAAGTTATCAGTAGAAAATTTATAAGAAGTCGTTATAAATGAAGAAAACTGAAAAAACAAAATTACCATAGGATGAGTGAATTTGCGGCCCCAATAGTACATGACGGCTGCATGAGTACAACAAGAATGATCGATGGATCAGAATAGCTGAGTGAAATTGTAGCAGTCGTGACTCCATAAGAAACACGATGCTCATGAACGCCCATAACAAGGTCAAAAATGATATAGCCGAAACATCCTCTCTCGATTTGATCCATCTCTCTGTCCATAGATAATAAAGAAGGAAATAGGAATGGCACATGCAAAGACAACGAACAAGGCCATGCAAGCTGTGACGTAGGCATGAGATGGAGAAAACCTAATGCTTAAATGGAGAAAACCTAATGCTTAAACCGAGAAACAAGACCACCACTAGGTAACTAGTGATAGACCGATGATTGTAGCAAGATAGAAAGAATATCAATAAGAAAAGAGAATGAAAAAAGAATCAAGAAAGGAGACTAGAAGTCTTTGAGATCAATGTGCCACAATCACGTAGCATGGAGCCCATGTCATCCTTCCTTTTTTTTGTTGCTGCTTGAGATTAGGGATGCTAGGGGCACCTCGTAAACGATGCTTAACGTACTGACAACTGGGAGGCACTGTGCCACCATGGATTTGGTCCATGCCACGACAGGCCCCACACCGGCCGCCACACCCCACTGCCTTGGGCAACATGGCTGCCATGCACCGCCTTCCCACCACCGTGGGCAACGTGGCTGCCATGCACTGCACCACCTCCCCCGTCGTCATGGGCGACCTAACTTCCATCAGCAAAGCCGACCAGCGGCACCATGTTTAATGTAATTGAGCCGCCTCCACCCATGTAAATGTTGTCATGCACATGGATGGCATAAGCCCGGCAGCTATGCTATTGTCATGGACGCCTGGGCCACCCAGAGTGCCCGTGTTGGCACAGACGGGATGGGCACCTTGCAAGCGTCGTACCAACCCCCGCGGTCCGCCTCGCCCAAGCAGTCGCACGACGTCTCCTCGCCGCCGGTGCCGCGGACGAGCTGGCCACCACCAACCTGCCTGACGACCGGTCCGTTGTCGAGGGCCACTCTCCGTGCGACAATAATGTTGCCATTGCCGACAAGCTAGTGGCACAGTCGCCTCAGTCCTCAGCGATGGTGTGGTTTATGAGCGTGAGCACGTCTCTTGCTTGAACAAGCGTCGCTGTTACTCACCATGATTAGCTTAATATCGGCAGTTTGATCTTCTTGCCACCTCATCTTTGGTGCTATTGAGTTCCCTTATTTCAAAAAAATTCTAAGCTCAGTTAGGTGGATCACAATTGCTGTTGAGCAGTGTGCTTAGAGGATTGTGGCAGTTTGGACAATTTATCCACCGAAGAAAATGGTTTCAGAGACCGAAGCAAGTGGAACACTGAAAGGTCCAACTATGTAATTATGTTATTCCCTATTTCTTAAAATAAATAAATAAATCGCTTGTCCCCTTGATCTTCTAGAAACTCATCTTGCAGTTCACATAACTTGCACTCGACTCCCTATCATATCGTCTTAAATGCCAAGTTTCGCTAGGCGCTCGCCTAGGCGTGCTTAGTCGCGAATCGGAGGGTGCCCACCGCGCCTATGGAGGTAGGCAGACCCCTAGGCGGGCGAAGGTCCCCGGTAAGGGAGGAGTAGCCTCAAGCGGAGTCGGATAGCGGGCGCGGGCGCATGCGGGCGGCGACGGCGCGCACGGACGCCCGGGCTAAGAGAGATGCGGGAGAAGGAGATGAAACACCACTGGCGAGCGCAGGAGAGGGATCCGGGCGAGATGCACGAGAGAGAGATGCGGGGGAGGGAGAGGACCTGGTGGCGGCGGGCACATAGGAGATGCGGTGGCGGCGGCGCGGAGGAGATGCAGGGGAGATGCGGACCAGAGAGACATACTGGAGAGGCAGAGGTGCGGGCGTGCGGCGCATGCGAGAAACATGTGGAAGAGAGAGGGATGCGGGAGAGCTGTAATGGGGAGAGTTGGGCCGTTAATGGGCCTTCTTCCCTTTCTCCCTGTCTTCACGACCGCTGATCTCTTTTTTTCCTTTTATTTTAACTATTATGCATGTATTATTCACCGTCTAGAAAAAACGCCTAGAACGCCTATGCGCGATTAATCCCGCCTAGGCGCTAGGCTGAGGGTCAGCGTCTAGAATCCGCCTAGTGTCTAGCGAAGCTTGGCTTAAATACTCTTTGGATTCATAAAGCTAACAATTATCCAATATGCTGAGGTCTCTGCTTGGATCATTAGCTAATGTGTTTACCATCATCTAACAATTAGCTATTGACCGATTTTTCTGACCTAACATCGACTAACATTTTATATTTTTTTTGGGTATGTTACCCTTTACTATGAATTATTCTATGAGGTGATTCTATTTTATTCTACGTAGCTAGTGAGGATCATTTTAATCTATGTAGGCAATGGGAACATATAAGCTATTATTTTTTTTAATCTTGAAGTAGACTTAGTAGTATTTCATCCGTTCTAAATTATAGTTTACTATATTTTTTATATAAAATTTGCTATATATGTAGACATATATTATATTTAGATGGTAAAAAAAAAACTCATACTCACGAGGGTAAGACGGTCTCCGGACATTGTGCTTAAGAAAAAGATTTTCTCACGTAGGTCGAGAAAATCTCCAAACCTCTGCCTCACCCATACACAGCGGCACCTCAGCTTATGTGAGACTGGGCTGACCACATACTTGTGCTTTGGCATGGGACGAACGAGGGGATTTCTTTCGCCTCCGGTAGGAGGGGCAAAAGCAGCCACGAGGGTTCGAGGATAAATATATATAAATTTCCACCGGTGAACGATCTGGTGGAGGTTTGAACACAGTATCTCTAACACTAGGAGTGTGTAACTAGCTAATTGAGACTAGCGGACGATCACGGTAAAACAATGAATGCTAAAAAAAAAAGTGACTTACGCTCACGCTCACCGTCTCTAGCGACCGTGGTAGCTGTCCTGCTCTTTCCACTTTCCGGTGCTAGTTCCGCCGCCAGACCGGACTGCCGTGGGAAGGCTCCACCGCCGTCGGCCGTCGCCCCTCTATCCCGGTCGGCTGCCACGTTTGCAAGGGAGGGAGTACCAATTACTATAGCCCTGCTGACCTCTCCTCCGGCACCCGTCCGCTCGACACGTACACCATTCCGCAGCCGCGACCCGCGACGCCGCCGCCCCACCGATGGCAGCGCGAGCCCCGGAACCCGGATCTCGCATCTTACGCAGACCAGCGGCAAAGCGCCGCTGTTACTCGCCATGTGATTAGCCTAATCAGTAATCACCCACGAAATTACCGAAACGCCCCTGCGGTGCCCCTGGTTTTCTCCTCGCCTTTTCCTGGCCCTCCTCTGCTACTGTTCGCACTCCACAGTACGGAGGCTACTACCGTGAAGCAGCGGCTCCCAGGACCATATCCGAACCCTAACCCTAGCGGATTCGTTGGTCGGTGATGGAAGAGCAGGTGCCCCGAGGCGGTGGCGGCGGGGGGAGGCCCCCGATCCCGGCGGCGGCGAGGAAGCCGGCGCTCGCGCGGCACTCCTCTTTCGTAAGTCGGCTCTCCTGAGTCTCGCTTCCTCCGCGGACCGCGGCTAGCAAGATAGGTAGCTCGCGTGATCTGCGCGAAAGATGGGAGCTTTTGTGTGGCGGTTGGCTTGATTTTAATGCTTGACCTGTGTTATTTGGTGTGGCTGCTGCTGCTGCTCCCTCAGCTGCGAGGCGCGATCCGATTGTGCCGAGGCGCTAGGGTTTGCATTTGCACTGGTGTGATGGGATGGGGCGTGTTGTCCTGGATCTGGGGAGGTGGGAGAGGAGTGAGAGGGAGAAGAGTGCTTATGAAGCTCCTGTACATCCTTGTTGTACTAGATAGAGTACTGGTAGTGATGACTACTGTAGTAAGTAGAGGGGCAAGATGCTTGGAACCAGGCGGTTTATGTGGATGCACGCAATTGGGAATCTGGAAAGCGATTATAATTTCTTGTGATCCGAAAAGACGGCCTTGGATTATATGAAATGATAGGTTTTAGACTTTTAGTATCGAATGGATCAAGTAGGGGGGCAGGGGAACATTCCAGAATATTTGTGGGAAGTAGATACTCCTGCCTTGGTACCTGATGCTTCCCTAGCAATTTTGTCAAGTATAATTTATTGCAGACACAGGTACATGGTAGTAATGGACATGAATGCATGATGATGTAACTTTTCTTGACCTGGGGGTTTTGATCTGGTAAAGATTATTGTTTTATCATGCCCTGTGGTGAAAAGGTTGGGTGTTTGAGTACATGGCAAAAGGGCATAATTGAACTGTTAATCCAGTACTTATATGTCATGGAAAGTCTGATACATGTTCTGGCCCCATGGCCCCCCAGAACATTATTCAAAGTTCTGTCTTTTGTCTGCTACTCTGCTTTATATATTGACATATTGATTGATTGATCCAATAAATTTCTCCAGTCCTCCACAGTTGGAAAAACCCCTAAAATAATTTTATAATCATCAAATGACTTTTTTTCTTTATTTGGAAAGACTATCAAGCAAAATTAGGAAGCAGAAGCTGAGGAGTTTTGGTTCTGATCTCATAGATATACTAGGTATCTTGTTTATGTTTAGAAAGTTTGGGATCATGAGTATCAATGCGAGTATTTACTTGATATAGTATGATTAATAAGGTGATATATGTGCCGAATGAAGGCAAACTCAGAGCACAAGGTTCAAGGTCGTGTGCTGGTGGCATGGTGCACGGTATGTGCACCTAGCGAATAAAAAAAGGTGTTATATATGACATGTTCGTTCCTTGTAGTTATGGTGAAAAAAGGAAATCAAACAAGGCCTTTTACCTCAGTTTGAAAGTGTGTATCCTTTTCTTGTATGTATTTTAAGTGACACTGATTTTGAAGGTGAGGAGTCCTGCAAAGAACACAAAGCCTGAAACTGAGAGAGCTTTTGAAAGCATGGACACTGAATTTATTCCAGTTGTACGATCTGGTGGGTGGGCTGATAAAGGCTCAAGGCACACAATGGAGGATGTCTTTATCTGCTATGATAATTTCATGCAAGATTTTGGATTTGAAAGTTCTGACAAAGGCCCCTGTGCCTTTTACGGGGTATGTTCCTAATGAATTGTGGCAGTGTCCAATCTCCTTTGTCAACACTGCTATACATCTTAGCTGATTTTAGCCATTTGGCTAGAGAAACAGCATAGGCATCCTATTTGGAAAATAATTTGCTCCATCTAGCTAGCATTTCTTGCATGTTTAGCCTTCTTTCCGTTTTTTTATTCAGGTTTTTGATGGGCATGGTGGAAAGCATGCAGCTGATTTTGTGTGCAGCAATCTACCAAGGTTTATTGTCGAGGATGAGGGTTTTCCTAGGGAGATAGTGAAAGCAGTGTCCTCTGCATTCTTGCAGGCTGATGCTGCTTTTGCAGATGCTTGTTCTCTGAACTGCTCTCTTGCTTCTGGTACAACTGCTCTTGCAGCACTTGTGGTTGGGAGGTAATGCTCTCATTAACTGCTGCAACTGTGATCCATATAAATTCATTGTATAGATAGGGTGTAACTGCTATTTGAAGTTTGTCACTGCATATGGACGATGAGAGCCTTTTTTCGTTTTTATCCAATCTGCGAAAATCAATCCTGACATCACAGGGTATGACACATGGTAACTACTACCTGAAGTTTATCATTCACATACGCAGGTTCCTTTACTATTTGCTGTTTATAGCATCAAGTAGCCTTTTGTCCCATCTGGCCAAATCTTTCCTGACGCTTAATTGCAAACGAGCTACATGTGCCTTCACTTTTTCCCTACAAGGATCTGCATCCCCTGCCCTTCGGTGACCGCATATTTGCAAATTTTTGTGGTGCATGCATGTGTTTCTTCTTCAACAATATTCATATGTTGCTCGTTTAAGGAATGTCCTGAATATAGCTAAATTTGTGAATAATTAAATTTTTTAGTTCTGATATCTTGCACTTGTTTTTCACTCCATCCTCAACTGCTGTCATATTTCTGTCTCTGGGTGCTCAACAGGTCACTTCTGGTCGCGAATGCTGGTGATTGTCGAGCAGTACTTTGTCGTCGGGGAAAGGCAATCGAGATGTCCAGGGATCACAAACCATCTTGCAGCAGGGAGAAAATGCGTATTGAGGCATTGGGTGGATATGTAGATGATGAAGACTACCTGAACGGGCAGCTTAATGTCGCACGAGCAATCGGGGACTGGCATATGGAAGGCTTGAAAGCATGTGATGGTCTTGGGCCTCTCAGTGCTGAGCCTGAGGTAATGACAACGGATCTTTCTGAAGAGGACGAATTCATGATCATGGGTTGTGATGGGATCTGGGATGTATTCCGCAGCCAAAATGCGGTAGATTTTGCCCGCCGTAAGCTCCAAGAGCACAATGACCCGTCAGCTTGCTGTAAAGAACTAGTTGATGAGGCCATAAAGAGGAATAGTGGTGATAACCTTTCTGTGGTTGTCGTCTGCTTCAACTCCAGGTCGCCTCCTGTTCTAACAACTCCTAGGCCTCGTGTACAGAGGAGCATATCTGCAGAAGGCCTGAGGGAGCTGCAGAGCTTCCTTGATAGCTTGGCCGATTGACATGGGGTTCTAGCAGCCCCACTACAAGTTTTGACCTTTTCCATAGCTTAGCTTGGGAAATAGGTTTAGCATGTGCTGTCTCATAATTTCGCTGAGATGGCTGTTGTTGAATGATCCAGAGTTGTAAAATATGCTGCGGCTAATTGTATCATTAGTTGAGATTATTTATCAGTTTCTGGGACATGTTGACTTTGTAAAGTCTTCAATGACTAGTCGGCATTTGGTAGGTCTCCATAAACTTGGTGGTTGATCCTGGTTAAAGGCTAATGCCCCTGTGTTCGCTTTGGATATTTATTAACTTGGAAGCTGCTATTTTTGCTGCAAAGTGGTTGAATTTTCGAAGATAGACATGGTTGTATGAACTGCAGTAGCCGAGCAGTTTTTCCCGCTTCGAGATCTTTGGATTGCCTGGCCCAAATGTATATCCAATGTGTTGGGCAAGACCACAGACCTATTGTGCTTTTGCTTCTGGTTGGCTGCTTTGTTGTTGGTACTGCAATCTTCACTGAGAAAAGTAACGGGGGGAACCAGGTGACTTATCACTATCAGGCTCTAGCTAATCATGCCGACACTTGTGATTGAACTTGCTTTTGCACCTGATTCAATCACGGTTACATGCACCTCAATTCACATATATTAGGGTGTATCTGAGTAGAAAAATAACTAAATGGTACGTTTGGATAGGAAAGAATTCAATAAATTCCGCAGAAACGTCTCGGAAAAAGAAAAGTGCAGAAAAAACGTACAGGATTCTCCCGTTCATACTGGGCTGGGCACGGTGGCTTGTACAACTTTGTTAGCCCAGTTGACGTTTACAGGTTGCTGCTTTCGGCGGCCCCTAATACCGGCAAGCAAGCCCATGACTCCATGACAGGCAGGAAAAAAGAAAGGAAATGTCCCTTTCACCTCCTCCAAGCTCCAACTTAGTTCAGTTTTAATCTCCAAAAAAAAAAAACTTTGTTCAGTTTCATTTCATTTCAAAAAAAAAAATCTCAGTTTGATTCCTATGTTTGCTAATCTGCAGGTAAATTCATAGCTATGAACGCATACATGCACCTTGCACATATGGGCACCTCTAGTATGAGCATTTTTGAAAGACTGACAAATCTTGAGATTGATAAAATCACACCTTACCCATGGTATCTAGGACTATTGATGACGTGGTGCCACATAGATGAAACTACGGGTAGAGAAAAACAAATTATCTTAACATATGAATGAGCACAAACATCCAATTCTCAAAATAAGGCAGCAAAATAAAATTCCATATATACACAAACTCGTGCGCTGGCTCTATGCAAATAAGGCAGCAAATAAGACTGACAACTCCTGCCCTGGCTCTATGCATAAGGCAGCAAATAAGACTGACAATTCTTTTTTCTCCTCTAAAAAAAAACGCTCCAGCTCCTGCAAACTCATTGCAAGAAGCCGTTTTTTAGATGTCCGTTTGGTAGGGCTCTTTTTTTTTCGCAAAGTTTGCATGCCGTACACGAACCACGGCAACTTGGGCTGCGTAGATGTGCTTACGGGAGGAGCACCGTAGGACTCTTTGCAAGAACCGTAAGAGAACAGAAGCTCTGTCAAACAGGGATAAATATTATTGTGGTTAAACTTTGAATGGTTTGATCACAGATAGAAAAAAAATCCTCTATTGACGTTTGAGTAACTCCACAATTATCCAACGTTCACTTAGGATTCCATCCCCACCAACAATGACCGCTTACGCCACAACGACAGCTAATGACAGAAGGAAACATCTGGCATCAGCCATGAACGTCGCATCACATTCACATCAGTGACCGTTACCTGCATGATTGCGTGCATCATGGCCATCGCCCGCTGGACGCCCGCCACTCAATCAATCAATCCACTCCGAGGCCCCCGCAAGATTTTGTCTGTCCTCTGAATGAAATTTTCAGAAGTGGATCTGCACGCATCGCAATTACGCACGACACGCACACAGCAGCAGCAGCGCACTGACGAAGTGAACCGATGATGGATAGCATGGACGAAAAGGACCGCACTGCGCAGGCAACCGAGACATGCTCCCCATTAGCGGCCATAGTGCGGGTGATGGCCCAGTAAAAGCCCCATCTTGGATGCAACTGGATTACTGGAAGTGGATGGTTCACACCGCGAATGGTTTAGGAGAAGCCACTGAATATGCACATGACAGATGATGTACTCGCTCACATTGAGGCCCTATTGATTGATAGTTTTATTATGGTAGAACGTAGGAACTTGCTTGCTTATGAACTTTTATCAGAAAACCCAAGAATAATCAATTGAGACTTCCGTGTTCCAAACATATTTACTGTAGCTAGAAGTATGCCATTGTGCCCTCGACTGGTGCAATGTCATACTATCCCTGCTTTCAGCAATGGTGACATCAGGCCGACAGTCATATAAAAATGGGTTCTCTCCATCTTTCAACCATCAGGCAGGAAATAGTGGCAGGTGGCCATGACTCCATGAGACCTGCAGCAGCTTGTTTGATCGATGAAAAGGCTCAAAAGCATCTGCTTTATGGGGATGATGACATGAGGCAGCGGTGACAAGTGAAGGAGGGGCCGAAGGCCATGCGGCCATGTCGCTGTAGGTACAGATGTGGTTTATAATGGCAGTGGCCATCACTGCATTTCGAGTTCACGAAGGCATTTGATGGCCCTCACAGACTCACGGTCACAGCGAGAAGGCGGGGGTACATGATGGAATCTCTTGGTTTGCAAGTTTGCGTTCTCATGTCTGGACTTATATCTACAACAAGAAGCGCATACCTAAACGAAATCTAGTGCAATGGGCCTGACATATTTGCACGAGTAAGCGAAATTCATAAGAGCAGGTACAATAATGAATTTATAGCCTATTTTGGATGATGTGAAGAAGAAAAGTGAGGAGAGAAGAGAGATTGGCTTTTATTCGACCTCCGAAGCTGTACTGTTCGAGTCGGTGACCCTTTGTTCGTATGCCCCCTGTCCGCTCCTTGGCACCTCGCCATTATGACAGTCAGAATGTAACAAACATTTCTAACTTCTTTCAATGAAGCACGAATGTAACAAACATTTTTAACTTCTTTCAATGAAGCACGAGCACGTTTAAAAAAAAGATTGGCTCCTATTCTAACACTAAGTTAGGCACGAATGCATAGGCACTAGTGGATACCAACAGAGATGAATGTGAGGAGGAAGAGGAAAGAGAATGGAAACATAAAACAATAATGCAATTTTGTAGCCAAGTAAGAGACTAATTGTTGTATAGGTTGGCTCTTGCTACTTGATTTATAGCCAAGCACTTGGCTCTATTATTAACCATACTCTAACAATGGGCCTGTAGTTTGCACGTTTGACTGGGAGTCGGCTAAGCTGATTTCTGGGGGTTCCGAGCAGCCTGCCATGTTGGGCCACCAATTTCTGAGCTAAAAGGTTTTCGAGATTCATAATTAGTTTATGCTGATTTCAAACGAGGCGATCTATCTATGTTTATGTTTTAGGATTAGCTCGACAAGAGAAAGACAATAATGAAATTTATTTTTGCATTTGAGGAAATTGGCCAAGTGCCCAAGTAGCTGACTTGGGGTTGCCGACTCTGGCCCCGAAATGTCGTTTTTATCGCCTTGGGCTCCAATTGCTATGATATAGGTATGCTTTGTGGCCATCTTGATGATAATAACATAATGGCGTGTAATCTATTATGTAAGTTAGACAATTTTAGATGTTAACACATTGTTCAATAGTCAAAGTAAAAATGATAATAAAATAAAGTCTACCCGTCGATTTGTATCTATGAGACGAAGTAGGAGGGTAACCTTTCAAAATCATATATGCTACCATCCAAAATCATATATGCTACTAGTAAAACATTGCTGTGTACGGGTGATTTGTTTGTAGCATGAGTTAGAAATAGTTCACGCTAAGTAAACAGTCTCAGCCGCAGTAGTGCAAGAAGTGCAGCCGAATAGGTGAACATATTTTGTTATGCTATAAAGCCCAATACAAAATATGTAAATCCATATGCTACAAAGGATCCAGCGCTCTTCAGAATCATTTTGCGCGTTCGGACAGTAAAGCATGTTGCGTGTACTGGCGGTTTGCATGTAGCGGCATCTGGTAAGAATCAATGAAAGTTGAAATGAAACACTTCAAAGTACCCCTAAAGTTGTTCAAGATCGGATTTGCGAATATCAGGAAGCCCATTACTGAAACAAACTGTACTGAACTGGTATGCTATACTAGCACTAGCATAGCATCACATTTAGTTTCAGTAAAATCATGCGAGTGTCAAAAAAAGACCACAGATCGTGTCCACCTTTAAATAAACATGTTCACCTTTAAAAAGTAGGATCTGTGTTTGGATTCCACCTGTAAAGTTTAGTGAACAAAAATATTTTAGTCACATTTTAATACCTCTTAAGTGAGTACTGGGAGTAAAGTAGTTTAGTCACTTTTTAGTTTAACTTGTTTGCAAGTTTAATCTCTAGAGTAACTAAAGTTTCGGAGGAGCCAAACACACCTTTTAAGTGTGTTTACTTATACAAATGTTTGTTTCCCCTAGGACACAGACACACAGTCCATATATAATGCCACCTTTTGAAAAATTAAAATGGCCATATTTGAAAATATTTTTTTTCCTACGCATCCCATAACGTGACATAGGACTATAGGAGTACACAGTTTGAGAGATTTGTATACATGACCTGATGATGTCCGAGATCTAACGCTGATCAGACGCAATCTCATCCCCCTTGACCAGGCACAGTTCTACTCATCTGTCCTTCGCTGCAGTAACAGGCCCCACATGGCAGCCTGTTGCTATGCTAGGTATATTACCACAGTAAAACCCCCCCACTTTTTCTAAAAAAAAAAAGAAAAGTAAAACCCCACACTGTCTGTGGTCTGCACCTGTGAACAGTGATCAACCCTGATCATGGACATCATAACCCCATAAACCCTAATGGAGTACTTAGCCTGCTGCTGCAATGATGAGGGCGATCTGGATCTTGCGAGAACAATCCATGGCATCTCAAGCTTTTGCTGCTTGCTTGCGTGCATGCATGCATGCAGTCGTGCCTCAATCTGCACAGTGCCGATGGTACTTGGTGGTGGTGGGGCCAGTCTTGCATTGCAAAGGAAAGGATCACCTCACCATTGATGCACCGGAAAGAGGCTTGGGCTTTTGTGATTAAACAACGCTTGCTTGGGAAAGAGATCAAAGATCCGCTTTTCGCAAACGGATCTAGGAGAATCCGGCAGATCAAACTAGTTGTTGAGTAGTACTGCTGCTAGTGCTCGACATGATCTACTGCTTTTGGACAAATATTTCTCAGGTTAAAATTGGGACTACTACTTTTTAATTCTTGGAAATGGAAAAGGATCACCCAACAATTCGGTTCTAGCGACACTGACCGCCGGTGATCCACTGGCGGACCTAAGGACTGCTATGTTTGATATGAAAATTATGATAGAAAAATTCGTGTTTAAGCTAAAGACTAGGATTGTAAGCCTAGAATCCAGATAGTGACTAGGATCATGTTGACCCAACAATGAAGCTCTATCATCTCACCATCCGTTTGAACTACGACCCTGTAGTGATATTATATCGTTATGAGTAGAACCACAAACCAGCAATGATAGATATCATTATTGGGTCACACCACTACCTGACAGTGACATGCCAATATCCGATCGTGACTTGATCCGACAACCATAGTCATGGTATAAATGTCGATTCATGATCTACTCCCTACCTCCCTCCCTTTTCCAAATACCCAGATGACCAGAGATACGCGAGCCGACAGATGAGCTCCAATTTTCCAAATAATCTGTGCCAAGAAACACTCATAGGCACTCAAGTTACCGCTTGCCTTGAAGTTTGTAGTACAGCATCAAAGTACGAGGTGGTGGTAAGAAATGAACCCAGTCCGTCCAAAAAGAAAAAGCTTCCGTTTCGATTGTTTCTTGGGCTCAACCAAAGGTTGATGATGATTTTTGGACCGAAACTGTGGGAACAAGAAGCGAGGCGGTGAGAGTGAGACGAGATGCAAACCTGGTTGCCTTTGCTGGCCGCTTTTGATGGACAGGGGCAGCCGACCATGTTTGGCGTGCGTGCATCAGTGCATGCGCGCATGAAAGAAAGGTAATTCCGGCTAGCACCTGTCCCGAAAACATCCAATTCTCGCTTCCGATGAGTTGATGTTTTTAAACTGACGGTAATTATATATTGAAATATATAAATATTTATGTAAAGTAATTAGTATTATCGAAAAGATCTTTAAGTCTATTTTTTTAATAAATTTATTTTAAGACATAAATATTAATATTTTTTACTATAAACACGCTTCTCGTAATTGTATGTTTTTGAGGGAATAGTAGGAGTAGATAACATCAAAAGACCCCAGTCAATCGACCGACGACCCGGCCCCGTTTCATTTCAGCATCTCGCAGTCTCGGGGCCTCCACTCCACTGTGCTGCGTTGCGCAGATCATCGTTCCGTTGCGCTGCGGCTGCGTGCTCCTAGCGATCGAGCGCACACGACAGTGTGCCTACCGTCCCTATTTCTCTACGGTTGTCGTTAAGAAAAGATGGGGTATATCGAGATTGTAACCAGCACAGCACCGCCCAGTCCGCAAGACGCGAGTGCTGCTGTTGTTTTTCCTCGGTCAGTTTGGCGGCGGCTCGGTCGGACCACACAGGGCAGTGCAGCAGGGAACACCCGCTCTTCCGGCCAGCAGCAGCAGCAGCGGTGTGGCCTAGGCGCCTAGCCTAGCTACTCTCGGCGAACACGCCCCTCGACGGACTAACACACCAGTAGTACATCCATCTCCGAGAGCAATGCATTAATCACTCCGTCGTCAAAAGAGCGTAGTTTTTTACTTATAAATATCGTGTTTGACAGCTTCGTCTTATTTAATTTTTTAAGTATAAATTAGTATAAAATAAATAAATTAGTATTAAAATATCTCTAATAATAAATAAATCATAATAAAATAAATAATATTTATAAAACTTTTTTAAGTAAAACGGACGATCAGTCATGGTGGATGAAAGACCTAAAACAACGTTTTTTTTGGGACTGAGGGAGTACGCATGCGTGGAAAGCTGGATGCACAGTACATGCAAGCGACTCCGCCGTCAAACAAGCGTCTCTGTGTCCGGCGACGGGCGCCGCCGCCTCACTCCCGCCGCGTCGTCCCATCACCCAACGCTGGCTGGTTCGCGTAAAAAAAAAAAAAGGACACCACATTCCTCGGCTCCCTCGGTCCTCCCGCGCTGCGGGCAACGGACACCGTGCCGTGCCGACGAGCCGTCTTTCTCGAGCTTTTACAGCGTCCTGCATGGACCATGGAGTACTAGTACGCACGTCGACACGAGAAAAAGGGATCGAGGGCGGGCGGACTGGGCGAGCGAGAGCGAGGTAGCAGTGAGCGAAAAAGAAGCGGCGCACGGTAAAAGACGGCCGGCGGGCCGGGTAGCTTTAGCTTCGGCTACCTTCTGCGTCTGCGTGCTGCGTGGGCGACGGACCCCGGCTGGGTTCGCTTTGCGTTCACCTTTTCCCGGCTTTATATAAGGCTCCAGCCCCGTGCCGTCGCGTGCCATGCCACTCGATCTGGGTACGGTGGTGTGGGATCTTTCCTAGCTTACCGTAGAGACACCCAATAAGTGCCGTTGCCCAACGGAAGAAGACCAAAGAAAGAAGCGCTTGAGGGAGCTCGGAGCTGTTTGGTTGTCAAAAGCTAGCAGCGCTGCCAGCAGTTCATTTATTTGGAGACGGATTTTCATCACTCTCGCTCGCATCTTCCCTCGCCAAGCTTCAGGTATGTTTCCTGTATTCTCATCGGCTCAGACTTGCTGGATTTTCTGGTCGCAAAAAAAGACATGCTGGATTTCCTGTATGTTTTGACTCTTGAGTGTGTGTCTAGGAACAATATGCCTTCTATAAACATTGATAATCTAGCAGTAGAGAACGAACCACACAATTACAGTAGGCAGGAGTAACTCGTTCCGCCGCACTCTCTGCATTTTGCTGTGCCGTTTTTGGCGAGGAGGACAACGTGGATAAGGATGACACATTGACACCACTAGCACACACGCGGCAGTAACGTTTTTTCTTGCACATTGGGCTGCTCTCGCATTTATGGGCAGTCATTTTGCTGGCATCCCAAGTTCGCATGGATGATGCTCGGTGATCTTTTTTTACCCCTCTCGTCTCTCGTGAGTTCAGTTGCCTCTGTGGTGCTGTGCTGTGCTGTGCTGTTCGTTCCTGTGCCTCGGGTCGGCGCTTTTGAGGCACCACAAGTGTGATCATGGCAAACGGCTTTCCTTCGCCCGAGAGCAGTCGGAGGCCGTGATTAGCAGAAGTCATGTCAAATCAGCATACGATAGTATTTTATTTATATTTAATAAAAATTATTAAAACTTTAACTAATTAGGTTTAAAATATTCGTCTTGCAAAGTACAACCAAACTGTGTAATTAGTTATTTATTTTATCTATTTTTAGTACTCTATATATGTAGTGAATTTGATTCGCAGTTTAAAGATCTAAACAAACATGAAGTCCTGAACCTGCGTGAAGCTAGCCATCTCTCTGCAGTCTGCGCTGTGGAGATCCTAGTGATGCATCAACGCCATGAGGTAGGACGTACGACTCGCACGCCGTCCTCTGCAGCTGCACGCCGGCCAGCCATTCAATGCGTGCCAACGTTTTTCTCAAAACATCGCCAAACTCATGATTGCCCGTCTTCCCGCTCGTCGTCTTGCTTGCCCTGTCCTTCTCCAGTACTACAACAAATGTCACAGGAGCAAGAGTCGATCATGCAAGATTCCCAGCATCTCTGTGCATGATGCATGCGTAAAAGGAAACAAAGGAGAATTCTGAAAGAAAAGGAAAGCGCAAGCAAAAGCACGCTGCTTTTGTCCGTCGCAGTCGCAGCGGTTAAACAAAACCATTGCTGCTGGGTCCGGTACAAAAGCTCCTTCTTTTTACGTACGCACCATTTCTCTTTTCTCGCCTCCCTCTTTCCTTCTCTTTCGACTGCGCCATGCTAGGGCCAGGAGGTAAAAAGGGTTGGCTAGATCCGGTTCCGGCCAGCGGCTACTCCATTTTAACTGTCGTTCTAGCTACACGTCACGTTCTATTTCAACGGTCGTCCGCTACGAAGCCTCGCTCTGCACAGCTAACGCACCAGCGCCCGTCTCTCTCCGCACCGGCGCCTGTCTCCCAGCCTCAAACCAGTACTGCTACACGTACCCAACATTTTCTAAAAAAAAATCTCAAAGCGGAGATGGACATTAAATGCTGCTGCGAAGAAGGACAGCTGTTGCGGTGGACAGTGAGTGCTGCTGTGTGCGGTGTAATCTATGGTCCTCTTCGCTTGGTCGTTTTTGATTGGCGTCTTTGATTGGCTGGTTTTGGTTGCGGCTGATTTTTTATAAGAGAAAAATATTATTAAATGGCTGACCAAGTTGCCTGACTACGGTAGACGTGCGGGTCGTCTTGTTTCTTGTGTCCGGGTCTCGACATAATTCGGAATACTCGTGCTAGCCAGGCTCAACGACTGGCACGGTGGTCAGGTGTCACCGTCCATCTGCCCGTCGATCAGCCCGCCATCACAGGGCGTCGCCCGTCGCATCACGCGCGCGGCGTGATATGCTCCGGTGACGATTCAATTCGAGACTGCCGCCAGCCAAGCCATGCCATGCCATGCCAGGCTGAGCCGCCTTCCTCCGCCCGCGGTCAGGCCTCCGGGTTCCGGTCCGGGCGGATTCTGCACGGCGCCGCGACGGCCGTTAATGGTCAAGGTCATGGATCGTCAGCCGATCATGGCCGTCCCTGCCCCTCTGCCTGAGTGCCTGTAGTACGTCCGCGGTATGGCGTGGTACCGCGTCGTGGCCCACCGCATCCGTCAGCGACGTGGTGCGGATGCTCTCGGAGATGCGTGCATGCACCTTTGAGTGCACTAGTGGGCGTCTGGGCCGGCTGGCTGGCTCCTGCGACTGGCCAATTTCATCTGATGAAATGTGTAGGGGAGTATACATGAAAAGTGGTCGTAAGAATTTCAGTCCACTAGCTAGAGTAGTAAAGTAGCTGATCACTATCGTATAAGGGATAACATGACGAAAGGAGGCTAAAAAGCAAGGAAGGGTTCCCAAAAAGGAGTGGGTACGTGCCAGTGCTCCACAAAAGCGTGGCAAAAAAAGAGATCACCGGACCATCCCTCCCACCTCCCCAGCCCGGCCCGCGTGGCGTGCTCCGTCCGCGGGACCACCAGCAGTTCGTGCTCCGTAGCACCTAGCTTGCGTGCGCGCGTGAAACGGACGGGGTGGGTGGGGCGCGCTGGGGCTGCCATGCCTGCCGACTCCCGCCGGGACGGCCGGACGGTTGATCGCGCGTGCGTGGGCCGGGGCCGCCACGCGTGATCGTTGCCGTTGCCGTGCCCGTCCCCCCGGCAGTGGTACGCAAAATAAGACGAACAACTTCGGTGAGTTCCTTTATTCGCGCATATGCGTAGTACGCAACATACAGTGGAGTACGTACTGTACATTCGTAAACTGTCCAACCGCTGCGAACACGTGCTTGTGCTTTTGCCCACGCGCCACGCCGCCCGGGCGGATCTTCTTCAGACCGGCAGGTGCATGCATGCGCGCACGCACGAGCTCACCATCATGGGCCTGACGGCCCTTTTTCCAGTTTTCGTGTTTCGACGGGGTAATCATTGCGCTCACAGCCAGTGCCAGATGCCAGATCCCCCCTGTACCGTTCATTAAAATTCATAATGGCCCTGTACGCTTTCGAATCCATCGGGTCAACTGCCGATTCGATTGCGTTGCGTGTCAGGCTCCGTACGCACACGGCGGGGGCTGGCTCGCTCCCTTCGTTGTTCCCGGCCGCGACACATCGTCGGCAGCCAGATTAGCCGCCCGCGTCGTCGTGCCGACCAGTTCCGTACGTGCGCGTAACTGCTAAGTACTCTCTCTGATCGCTCCGGCTGAGTTCGGCCGGACGCTAATCATTCACGAATCTGAAGGTGCACCAGCCACGTCCGCCACCAAACGGGCGCCCCAGCCCTGAACCGTGCCGCTGGCGTCTGGCGCTGCACGTCCTGTGTCCTGTTCCGCGGAGGAAAGCCGCGGACCCGGCGGGGCCAGGCCATGATGGCGCCTTTTCAGCAGGCAACGCGGCTAGCACCGGGGGCATATGCCTAGTCATTTCCACCTACCAACGCGCGGCCGGCAGCCAGCGACCGGCGGCCCCACAGCAGGCAGCAACAACAGCGGAACAATGCACAGCAGCCGGCCGCTGCCGCTGGCGCGCCCGTAGCCGCACAGGCCATTTATCCTCGCTTCGCGCCCGCCTCCGCCTCCGCCTCCGCCTGCCGCCACAGGTCTGCCCCTGGCGTCTGGCCCCGCCTTTGCCCGAACGCTCCGCTTTGTCCCTCGGAGAGCCCGTCCCACGACCTCCTCGGCACGCGTGCCCGTGCCGCGGCTGCCGCCCCCGGCGGGGCGTGCGACGTCCGTTCGTCTCAGGTCCCTGCCCGGCCCGGCCGCGCACGCCGCTCTGCAAATGCCATGCCAGCGAGCCTGCTGTGCTGCTGCTGCCTGCGACGGCACGTTCTGTACTACGGACGCTCGTACTAGGCGTCTACTCGCACAGTATACGGCTGCCGCGGCTACATGGAAGTACTGTAGGGGCATGGCTGCTGGCTGCTGCCGGGCCGCCCGCTCGGCTGTTGTGCCTGCTACTGGCCGCCAGCCAGCCGCGGCCACGGGCAGGCGGCCGGCGGGCTCGATTAAAAACCCATCGAGGCCTGCGATTCTATTCTGCAATAGTGGAGCGCCTTCTTGTCGGGGGCACGCTTCCAAAGCGCGAGCTGACCGCGGCCGTCGAGGCGTCTCGCTCAGCCTTCTGCCGTTTGCTGCGTCTGCTTTGCTTTCGCTTGCCGGTGCTGGCCTGGAGCTTCTTGTTTACAAGGCCTTTTTCTATAATCCACGGACCATGCTGGAAGATTAACCAAACCCAAATATAGTGTATTGCATAGACAAACGGTAAAGTCCATGTGAAGAAGTTTCACCTCGGTAGCTCTTCAATCTTGGGCATGGACTGGAACACTGCATTTTGTGGCTTTCTATTGTTTTTTCCCCGGACGGACCACACTGTGGTAGTAAGCTGTTCTGCTTGCCCACCAACAATGTGCATTTGCACTGTGTCCAGTGTGGTCTCCAAAGAAATTGTGACAGTGTCCTGCAAATGGAGATGGGGCCGGCCGGTTCACAGTTTATACTTTATACTGCCGCTAGTATATCTAGAGAGTGACGAAACCCATCTTGAGCGTAGCATCTGCTAGCAGTAGCAGCGGATTATTCTGCACTTGTTGTCACGATGCATCCACGCCTTAAAAACATTCCTAACACCACGGAGCCGCGTGCGATCGAGTCGAGTGCCGTGCGCGCGCGCGCGCTATCCGCCAACCACACGAACGAACATGCCCTGCGCTTTTTTCAATAAAAATCCCCATCTATCCCTGGCCATCCCTCTGGAAAACACCACCCTCCGAAGGCCGAAGGCCGAAGCCCACAGCCCCCACCGCGCGCGCGCGCCCACTGTCTCGTGCGCGTGCCCCCAGCTCGTTTTCCACGGCTTTTTTACGCCCCGCGCCATCACCCATGGCTGCCACCGGCGAGGCGGCGGCGTCGTAGCGTGCGCACTCGCGCTAGTGGGAAGGGAGGCGCTCCGGCACAATCCCCGGTTCTCCGACGCGTGCTGCCACCTTTGGTAAAAACCGGAGGATTCAATTCTGGATGCCGCTGCCGCTGCCGCCATGTGTTTTCACAGGCACCTCTGAGAAAGAGAGAGAAAAAGAGAGGAATTATGGCCGTGGCTGCGTCGCCCGCCGCCCCAGTAGTAGTCCCAAGCAGGTCAAACCTGCCTCCGTCTGGGCAGCTGCTGCTGCCGCACCAGTGCCGTGCCGTGCCGCTGGGGAGAGAGAGGGGTTCTAATGCCCTTCTGTCCCGCGCCGCATTAATTTCGCGATTTTGAGAGGAGGTCATCCCGTGGAGGAGGAGGAGGAGAGAGAGAGGACGCAACGCCTTTTATTTACTCTATTTTTTTTACGCGCGTGTTCGTTTTCACAGTCCGGCGGGCGGCTCCTTGGCTCGTTGCTCTCGTTCCGCTCAGCTTCTCTCGCCTTTGCCGCTTTGCTGCTACCAGAGCTACACCACCACTGATCACGTTATAAGCCTCCCTTCCTTCCGCGCAGGCGAGCTGCTGCTGCCGCCTTGTCGGGAACCCAACGACCTCGTCGTCGGGGCTCGTCTCCAGTGGTCACATATGCTCGAGGTCCTGGACATGGCGCCGCCGCCGCCACCGCCGCAGGCGCAGGCCGCGCGGCACCACCACCACCAGGGAGCGGCAGCCAACAAGGGCGGCGGGCACGGGGAGCGGAGGAAGCAGCCGCTGCAGAGCAGCGTGACGCAGCCCAAGGCGGACCCGCCGGCGGCGTCGGTGCTACCGGAGGGGGCCAAGCGGTGCGGCGGAGGCGGGAGGCGCCGCGGCGGGCGCGGCCGGGCCAAGGCGCCGCCGGGCGAGCCACGCGCCGCGCTCCTTGCGGTAGCGCCGGCGACCGCCCACCAGGCGCCTCCGCCGCGCATGGTCATTGGGCCGCCCGTGCCCAGCAGCAAGGGCCTGTCGTTCTGCCGCCGCCCGGGGTTCGGGACGGTGGGCGCGCGCTGCGTCGTCAAGGCCAACCACTTCCTCGCCGAAATCCCGGACAAGGACCTCACCCAGTATGATGTAAGTGCTCTACCGCCGCTCGTTTCGCCTCGCGCGCTAGCGCAATTGGGATCGTAAGACGGCGTCTTTGGGTGGTTCTGTTGCAGGTGAAGATCACGCCGGAGGTGAGCTCGCGGACCGTGAACCGGGCCATAATGGCGGAGCTGGTCCGCCTCTACCGCGCGTCCGACCTGGGAATGCGGCTTCCGGCCTACGACGGCCGCAAGAATCTCTACACCGCGGGCACCCTCCCGTTCGACGCTCGCGAGTTCGTCGTGCGCCTCGCCGACGAGGACGACGGCACCGGCGTCCCGCCCCGGTACGTGCCTCCTGCATTTGTTCCTTGCGCCCGCCTCCCTCCTCGTACGTCTTTCTTTAATAATGGCATGCCGTACTGATTCGCGAGATTGCGTTCCCTCCAGGGAGAGGGAGTACAGGGTCGCCATCAAGTTCGCCGCGCGCGCCGACCTCCACCACCTCAGGCAGTTCATCGCCGGGCGGCAGGCGGACGCGCCGCAGGAGGCCCTACAGGTACTCGACATCGTGCTCCGGGAGCTCGCCAACCAGAGGTAGTATTTATTTATTCTATCGGGGCGCCTGCATTGATTGCAACGCCGCGCATTGCCCGCTTGCGTTCTTGGATTCTAGGAAGCTATTGCTAAATGCTAATAGCGCTTCTTCCCCGTTTGGTTAGGTATGTGTCCATAGGGCGGTCCTTCTACTCGCCGGACATTAGGAAGCCGCAGCGGCTAGGCGACGGCCTGCAGTCATGGTGTGGGTTCTACCAGAGCATCCGGCCGACCCAGATGGGATTGTCGCTTAACATCGGTGAGTTGTGCTGGCTGGGGAATATTTGTTGCCCTCATGCATGTGATTTCTTTTTTTGTCCTGTGGCTGCTGCTTACACGGCGATGTTGACGGCAGACATGTCATCCACGGCGTTCATTGAACCCTTGCCGGTGATCGAGTTCGTGGCCCAGATATTAGGAAAGGATGTCATATCAAGGCCGTTGTCCGATGCTAATCGAATCAAGGTAATATTACTGTGGTTAGCCAAGGAATCTAGCATACTACAGTGATATGTCCCAGTTGCCACTGGGTGCTAGTATTACTTATGGACTATTAGCTGGTTATGTGCTTTGATTTTGTGCTCTCTAATCAGAGTAATTCACTTATTATGCCTAGCAGATCAAGAAGGCATTGCGAGGCGTAAAAGTTGAGGTCACTCACCGGGGGAATGTAAGGCGCAAGTATCGCATTTCTGGGCTGACAACACAACCAACTCATGAACTGATGTATGTTCAGATTCTGAATGATTTTTGCTAGCACCTGAAGTACTGTTATTGTCATCTGATGTACCCTGATTTGATGAACATAAAAGAATGGTAACCTGTTGACACAAAAAAGCGGTTATACTCTATTTCTGTTTACATTAATTACATTGATTGATCTAATTTGCCTTAGCAGTGAATGGATTCGACAAAATAAATTATGTGATGATGAAGGGTTGTTAAAACATTGATGCCTAAATCATGCTTTCATTTTTTCTAATTTTGACAGTTTCCCAATTGATGAACAAATGAATATGAAATCTGTCGTGGAATACTTCAAGGAAATGTATGGTTTCACCATTCAGCATCATCATCTTCCCTGCCTTCAGGTTGGGAACCAAAAAAAGGCGAACTATCTACCAATGGAGGTCAGTATATATGCTAATCACAAACTTATGTTTGCCTGTCAATTGTGTTTATATTTCTAGTTAGTGTTAGACTCAATAATGAACATTGAAATATTGTGGTCTTTTTTACCAGGCATGCAAGATTGTTGAAGGTCAGAGATACACGAAGAGGCTGAATGAAAAACAGATCACATCGTTGCTAAAGGTTACATGCCAAAGGCCTAGAGAACAGGAGATGGATATTCTACAGGTTGAGAGTTTTTGTCATCTCCCCTATTATTAAAGAAGTAACTTTTAACACACACACCTGCTGTATGTTGAGCTAGACGTACTAGGGTTTTGTTGTAGTAAACTGAATCATCTCTCTTGAACTGATCATATGTATTATATGTGGAGTTAAATGTTCTAGCATTCTAGGGTTTTTTTGTTCTCGATGAACTAATCTGAACATGCATTATAACTGTTCACTGTCCTATCCCTAGAGTCCTGCATTTATTTGCATGTGGTCCAAACTTTCCATGTAGTGGGCCTTGAATAGACAGGCATTAATACTGCTAGGGTTTTTCACTTTTCATAAGTGATGGTGTTAATTAATCAAAAGTTTTGTTAAAATGGCTCAAGATACTTAGATTATTATTTGTTTTCAGACAGTTCATCAAAATGGATATGAGCAAGACCCATATGCAAAGGAATTTGGGATCAACATTAGTGAGAAGCTAACCTCTGTTGAAGCTCGAGTCCTACCTGCACCTTGGGTAAGAACAATCTTATGTCACTGTTATTCATATTTTTCCCTTCGGAGGCACCTTACACTATTATTCATGTGGTTAATTGATCATTGTTGATGCGTTGAATAACTTGTGTGAATTCAGTTAAAGTATCATGACACTGGAAAAGAGAAAGAGTGCTTACCACAGGTTGGTCAATGGAACATGGTAAACAAGGTAAGATTCCAGCTTGTGTGCATCTATTGTTTGCTAATTAATAGCATGTTTGATTGCACTGCTTTAGGCCTAAAATAAACTCATTTCACAGAAAGTGATAAATGGATCCAAGGTGAGCCATTGGGCATGTATAAACTTCTCAAGGAGTGTTCCAGAAAACACGGCTAGGGGATTTTGCCAGGAATTGGCGCAAATGTGTCAGATTTCGGGCATGGTACTATACCCCTCATCTCCGCTCATGTTTGTGCATAAGACAAATACTTGTTTAAATTGAAACTGTAAGCATCTTTTAATTTGACCTCCTAAGCATTACAGGAATTTAACAGTGAGCCAGTGATGCCAATATATTCAGCTAGACCAGACCAAGTAGTGAAGGCACTTAAAAATGTGTATAATATTGCATTGAACAAACTCAAGGGTAAAGAACTTGAACTTCTTTTGGCTATCCTCCCTGACAACAATGGTCCGTTATATGGTAAGTGTCATCTGCTAACTGCCTTTGCATATATACTTACTTTTTGAACTCTTACATATTTTCTCAGATTCAACTTTATATATATTCAAAGCGATATCAATTTATATTTGTAGGTGACATCAAACGTATTTGTGAAACTGATTTGGGATTGATAACACAATGTTGCTTAACCAAGCATGTTTTTAAGATCAGCAAGCAGTACTTGGCAAATGTCTCACTGAAAATTAATGTTAAGGTACTTAGTATCTTGTTTATACATAAAATACAGTGCAGAACCACAACTCTATAAGTGGCTCTATTATTGACTAACGATACCTTTATATTCAGATGGGAGGAAGAAACACTGTGCTCCTGGATGCAATAAGTTGGAGGATTCCATTGGTCAGTGACATACCGACTATTATATTTGGTGCAGATGTAACACATCCTGAAACCGGGGAGGACTCAAGTCCATCAATTGCTGCCGTAAGGCTTATTACTACTTTGCCATTTCTTCCTCAAAATGTCATATTCATCAGGATACACACATCTGTATCTTGGTTTCAGACTTATTTCTCACTCTTTTGATATGTTGCTCACAGGTTGTTGCTTCTCAAGATTGGCCAGAAGTTACAAAGTATGCTGGATTGGTTTGTGCTCAGGCACACCGGCAAGAGCTCATTCAGGACCTTTACAAAACATGGCATGATCCTCAGAGAGGCACTGTAACAGGCGGCATGATCAGGTTTTTATCTACGAGCAATGTGAAATCCTGAAGTGCAATTTATAAGTTAATGTATTAAAAACATTAGCTGATTTGAACTTATTATCTGTGATGTTTTGTTGTGCAGGGAACTCTTAATATCCTTTAGGAAAGCCACTGGACAGAAGCCATTGAGAATAATATTCTACAGGTATGTTTGTGCAAATGTTGACAATCACCTAGCTTGTAGATGGCAATAATAGAACATATCTGATGCTTATTATTGCCATGTGAATCTTTTCTAGTTAGGGTGTAAGGTTAGTGATGGTATATCACAGGGTGGATGTATCCATTGCTAAGTATTCTTTATGTTGTAACTAAATTATTCTTTTCCTCTCAAAACTAAATTTCTTTCAGGGACGGTGTTAGTGAAGGTCAGTTCTATCAAGTTCTCCTTTATGAGTTAGATGCCATCCGTAAGGTAGGTTGCATTTTATTTTTTTTTATTTTTTTTTATTTTATTCTATTACACTCTTCTATGCTCCACCTTAGAGTTTACTAACTAGTGCTTTCTTTCAGGCATGTGCATCCCTAGAACCAAATTACCAGCCTCCTGTAACATTTGTGGTAGTTCAAAAACGTCACCATACGAGACTATTTGCAAATAATCACAAAGACAGAAGTAACATGGACAAGAGTGGAAATATTTTGCCAGGTATTGTGTCTATGGCCACACTCTTTCAACTGACATATTCCAAAGTTTATTAGTACGTGAACTAAAATGTATTATGTTTTGGAGTAAAAAGAATACTAATAATTAGCCACTCTTTTGAGGCACAGTCAGATTTTTCTTTTGTTTCAATTGCATGATGTTGATGTTATTCCCTTATTTCTATGACTTCTCACAAGTTGATTGAAAGCAGGAACCGTTGTTGATTCTAAGATATGCCACCCAACGGAATTTGATTTCTACCTCTGTAGTCATGCTGGAATTCAGGTAAAAGCCTGTTTGAACCCATGAATTGAAACCAAAATCTAGAAAGTACTTCCATTTCATTACTATATTACTTTCCAATTCCTCTCGGCTCTTGGGAACCAAACAGGGCTGGTATTCCTTTGTGGAATTCTGACATAAAATTTTAGTTGGAATATTCCACTGTACTGAATTTGTCCTTTGTGACCAAAATAGTACTGAAAAATCTTGTCATATGCTCTACAGTATTCCACCTGTCTACCTAGTGAAAGCCGTACAGTATGCTAAAAGAATATAACAAACTGATCATATGGTCAACCTTTTAATCATGTGATCCTATAGTATTCGACAATCTTGTCATATGCTCTATTCCACAAGCTATCACTGCACCTATCTACCTAGTGAAGGCCATATGCTAAAAGAATATTATAACAAACTGATCCTATGGTCAACCTTGGTACTCTTGGATCAGTAGCATGGGAATATAGTCAGATTCTCCGTACTGTACTGTGCTGAAATGACTGATTTGTGGGTTTGCTAGGGAACAAGTAGGCCTGCTCACTACCATGTCCTCTGGGATGAGAACAATTTCACAGCAGACGAAATGCAGACATTGACAAACAACCTTTGCTACACGTAAGACACTTCTTTTATATGCTATATTTGTCCCTTGCACTTTGAACCTTAACTTTTCAGAATTTTCTTAGCTTGATGTGCATGTTATTGATGCAGTTACGCCCGGTGCACACGCTCGGTTTCTGTTGGTATGTTCTTCTGTGCTTTACTGACAAACTTTTTTCTAGTTCCACAATTTTACTTATCGACTCTTTAGCCTGCTCACCTGTTCAGAAAACAACTTTGACTGGTGATGTTGTATCTTTTGCTCCTTAACAGTCCCTCCAGCATACTACGCACACCTGGCAGCATTCCGGGCTCGGTTCTACATGGAACCAGAGATGTCGGAGAACCAGACGACGAAGAGCTACAATGGCACGAACGGAGTCTCGGTGAAGCCCCTGCCTGCTGTGAAGGAGAAGGTGAAAAGGGTGATGTTCTACTGCTGACAAGACTTAACCACTCACATGCTGTAGCTAACTTGGTAGAGTTTAGTAGGGATTAGATAGCTTTCTCCAGGAATGAAGAGAAGAGCATTTGGATCATGAACAATAAATCTGTTAACGACCTATGTAAAGTACTCAGAAATGCCTGTATAATAGTTCTTGTTGGTTCAGATGCATCCAATATTCATCAGCACGCTGAATGTTCGTGCGCATGATCTCACAGCGATGGAGCATGGTTTCCAAGGGATGATGTTCTGTATTCTGTCTTTCAGATGATCTTACACGCCAATGTTGCAGTGTTTCCACGGCATGTTCTCAAGGATAAGGAACCTTTAAAAGGGGGTAACAAAGGCGAATTATCTTGTACGCACAGGTCAGTAACTAGTAATAAAGTCAAACATCTGTGAGATGTAGCAGATGATATTATGCAAATGGACCCGAAATAGACTACAAGGACAGCTTAAAACGACTGCTGATTTGTGTCGGTAGATCATTGGAGTTATTTGCATCTTAACAGCGCCCGAAACTGAGGCCAATAGTTAATCCTCTGGTTGGTAGTCCAAGACCATAAATAAGATGTTTGTTGTATCCGCTATTTCAAAGGAACGACACCAGATTATATACAAATAGAAGCATAAAAAAAAGATAAATGCAGGGTATAATCAAGAAGGAAGAAAAGCCCGAAAGCCAATGGAAACCAACCGTTGCCGCTTCGTGGGTCTGTCAGTTTTATCAGTTCAAGCAAACTGGTACTCTAATTATGCTCCATAAATCGAATTCAGATAAATACTAAGGTGAACTTGCGTGGCAGCAGACTAATTGCAAAAGTTTTGTCAATGTTATGTGGTACCCAAACTTGGATCTCCTCCTATAAACCACCTTGTGCAAACAAGTAACGGCACCACATTTGTCTTGCTCTTGCTAATCCAGAGGCGAGCCAAAAATAATAATCTAGTAGGAGTATTTACAAGTTCAGAAAGCATGTTGGTCACAATCTGAATTCCAGATTCCAATATCAAACAGGAAGACACCATACAGCATTAAACAACCTAATTTGAGAAACCCTGCAAGTCTCAACGACCAGGCTCCAGCTGAATTGCAGAATCATCAACAACTGCAAGGTCTTGCATGTTCAAGAGTTGACACAGTGGCCAACATCATATATTGTTATCACAAGATTTGTCATGATTGGAACTGCTAAACTAGGAATTGAGAATTTGACCTTTTACTGAGAATGAAAGGTTGGGTATGTGTTTGTGGGGTTCTTTACCCCTCTCTTCCTTGATATTAATCATATGTAGCTCATCTGCGCGTCCAAGAAAAAGATATATATTCATCAGCAGCAGTAATGAAAAACAAGTACCACAACACCGGCATTTGAACAACCCACCTCTGAAGAAATATTTGCTTTTTCCTTGCAGGTGTATAAGCGGAGGCGGACAGATGGATCAAGGCAGGAGCGGCAGGCCTTAGGGAGCTTGTCGAGGGGTAACGTCGCAGATGGAATGCAGCGTGTGGGTAGAATGTTTCTTGTCAAGATGTAGCCCACAACATTTTCGAAAAGCCGGTGACGGCAACTTGTAAATTACTCTCTTTTTCCTTCTAATACAAAGATACGCACACGAGGAAAAAAAAAACTTTGCATTGAAATCTTTCTGAAAGGCTATGCATCTTGTGGACATAAACTGCTTCAAGCCAAACTTTGAACTTTGGCAGAAGAGGATATCTGGACTCAGAGAATGAACGCTACATTTTGCTGTACTGTGTGCTTTGATTATTCCTGCAATGTCAACTAAGCTTCCTGAACATTTCAATGTCTTCAGTGTTATGGTCATTTTGGTTTAATAGCTTGAATTGACAAACTACCCGACTATATAATCAAGCATATTTCTGTTTGTCAACCATTCCAACTCCAAAACATTAGGTATATCGCAGCATCAGCCCCATCAACAGTATTCTTTTACCTCAATCATGCTGCAGCCTGCAATCTTCTTGACCACAGGATGTGTCATCTTACTTCTGACTCGAATTGCTTCCTCCCATCGACTTGCTGTTGCATACACATTAGACATGAGGACATTAACATCAGGATTTTGAGAACAATCTTCCTTGGCAATTCTTTTTGTCAACCGTTCGCTCATCTCAACATCGCCATAAGCTTTGCAAGCAGTGAGGAGTGCACCAAACAGAGGCATAGTGTCATTGTTAACAGGCATGTCATTGATCAACTTCTCAGCTTCATATAGTAGGCCAGCATGACCTAGAAGATTGACAAGGCAGCTGTAGTGTTCGATTCTCGGCTCTATCTGATAGACATCCTTCATGGTTTGGAAATGTCTCCGTCCTTCATCAACCAAACCACCATGGCAACAGGCACTCAGTACTCCAATGAACGTGATACCATCAGGCTTTGTTTTGCTTCTCTGCATCTCTTCAAATAATTCAAGAGCCTTGCTAGCCTGACCATTTGTGGCCAGACCACAGATGATGGCAGTCCAGGCTGCAGCATCTCTGCCTTGCATTCGCCCAAATATTTGCAGCGACTTGTCAACATGCCCACACTTTGAGTACATCTCAATTAATGCTGTGCCAAGAACAGCATCAATCTTCATATTCCTGCCTTCAGCATACTGATGGATCCATTCACCTTGATCAAGAGCGCCGATATTGGCACAGCATGTGAGGAGAGTGACGACAGTGAACTTGTCAGGCTCGACACATTGTAACTGCATGTCTCGGAACAATGTCAATGCCTCCTCAAAGCTTCCATGTTGTACACATGCATTGATCATCGCAGTCCACAGAATTAGATCCTTCTCTGTGCATTGGTAGAAAAGCACTCTTGCCTTGTCCAGCTGACCAGCAGCGGCATATCCCGAGAGTAGTATAGTCCAAGATATGATGTTCCTCTCGGGCATTTGCTCAAACATCTTCACCGCCTCTTCGAAGTAACCATTCTTCGTATACATGTCCAGGAGCGCATTTGCAACTGGGAGGCTGAATCCAAAGACTCCATCCATGTATGAATGAATCCTCCTTGCCAAGCTCAGGTCGCCTGCTCTGGAGCAAGCGGTGACGGCGGTCACCAATGTCACCCTGTCAGGTATGGCACCGCTTCTCTCCATCTCCTCAGCTAACGCAACTGCTGCAGTGAAGCGGCCGCACCTGATGTAGCACCTCATCATCATATTCCACAGCACCAGGAATCTCTGCGGCATCTCGTCGAACACCTTCCGTGCGAAATCCACACGGCCCAGCATCGTGTACATCTCCATCAGCGAACTTGCGGTGTACGCGTCCCAGCGGAACCCTGTCTTCACCGCGGCCGCGTGCACCTTGCGCCCCTCGACGGACAGCTTCATCACGCCGACTGCCCTGAGCACGAACGGGTAGGTGTAGCTGTCTGCCACGAGGCCGCGCGCGCGGAGATCGTAGTATACCGCCATGACGCGTGAGAAACTGCCGCGCCTGGCCAGGGTCCTGATCAGTACGTTGCAGTCGCGCAGCGGCATGGCACGGTGGCACGCCGTCGCCATCGTGTGGCGGCCGTGTGGACAGGAGGCGCCAAGGCGGAATCTTTTTGGGTGCCGACGTGCCGTATAGAAGAAACGGGAGAGCGACGCGGATGGTGGTTGTGTGGAAATTGGCTTAGATGGGAAAGAGGGTGGCTGTTGTGGTGGGAGGGAGCGTGGCTGGGCTAGCGTGCGCTCATGCCGTGGCTGGCGCGGGATGGGAGTTGGTTGTGCTGGAGAAGGCGGCAGCGCCGGCGGCTGGGAGCGGCACGGGCGCCGGACTGGGCCTCGACCCGCAGTCTATGGCGACCCTCTCGCGCTGGATCCCGGGGTGGGGCACCGACGCGGCCACGCTGCCGCTCGCCGTCGATCTGGTAAGCTCCCCCGCCCTCTCTGGATCGCTCGCTCTTGTCGAGTTGCGGAGCGATCCATTGGACGTTGCGAGTTGACCCGTTTAAGGCCGCAGAACAGAGCAACGGACAGCGTGACGAAGGCGGCGCGGACGCTGGCGAGGGACGGCGACTTCAATTTCCGCGCGGCGCACTGGGGTGACCTGCACCGGCGGCTGCACGAGGAGCTGCCGCCCGCGGTGACCGTGCTGTGGGGCCACCAGTTCCTGTCGTTCGAGGCGCCGGACGACACACGCGGGGTCGTCGTCGTGACGGCGCGCGTGCTGCGCACGGGAGAGACGGTTGTGGTCACCGGCGACCTGCTCATCGCGGCGGACGGCTCCACGTCGTCCGTCCGTCGCAGCTTCTTGCCAGACCTCAAGCTCAGGTTCATCTTCCTGCGCATTTGATTCGACGACTTGGTCCAGAGTGACCCATTTCTTAATCACCTTGGTCGGGGCAGGTACTCCGGGTACTGCGCGTGGCGAGGCGTGTTTGATTTCAGCGGGAAGGAGAACTCTGGCACCATGACCGGAATCCGAAGAGCCTACCCGGAGCTCGGCAACTGCCTCTACTTCGATCTCGCTCACAAGACCCACGCCGTGCTCTACGAGCTGCCCAGAAACAGGCTCAACTGGCTCTGGTACATCAACGGCCCAGAACCGGAGCTCACGGTAATGGTCACCGTCCCCTCGCTGCGTCGTCGACGTGCTAGGATGATGCTGCTCGCACGGATGCTGATTCTATTCGTTGTTGCTGTTTAGGGGAGCTCGGTGACCATGGAGGCGACGGACGCCATGGTGGCACGGATGCGGGACGAGGCGAAGCGCGTGTGGTGCCCCGAGCTGGCGCGTCTGATCAGGGACACCGCGGCGCCGTTCGTGAACGTGATCTACGACGCGGACCCGCTGCCGCGGCTGTCGTGGGCGGGCGGCCGCGTGGTGCTGGTCGGCGACGCGGCGCACCCGACCACCCCGCACGGGCTGCGGAGCACCAACATGTCGGTCGCGGACGCGCGCACGCTCGGGCAGTGCCTGGCGAAGTGGAGCTCGGAGCCGACCCCTGCGCGCGCGCTGGCGGAGTACGAGGCGGTGCGCCTGCCCGTCGTGGCGCAGCAGGTGCTCCACGCGCGCCGGCTCGGGCGGCTCAAGCAGGACCTGCCGGTGGACGACCGTGAAGCGCAGGACGGGTTTGACGTGACTGACAGAAATCCGAACGGAGGAGGAAGATACACACGCAAAGTTTTATACTGTAATGCCGCAGCATTTTCTGGTGTCTCTCTATTCATTATAAAGGAAATACATGCATCCATACATGGTTACAAACTAACTGAGACAATCACGGCATACCCACAATCGGTTGTTGCCATCCCAACAGCCAAGGCATACCGCCTGCCATGCTTAGTCACTAATCAGTCTAAGCTACCAAATATAGTTAGCGGGTGCTCAGGGTTTATTCCAACAATCTCCTCCTAAGCCCTTGAGCAACTACTCTAACTTCTTCATACCGATCCCATCACGGAGCTCTTGGAACCGACTCCGACCAAGCGCCTTCGTAAGGATGTCGCCCAGCTGGAACTCAGTGCCGACGAACTCAACGTCGATCAGCTTCTCTTCGCAGCACTCCCGGATGAAGTGGAACTTGATGTCTATGTGCTTGCTCCGGTCGTGGTGCACGGGATTCTTCATTAAGGCGATGGCAGACTTGTTGTCCACCTTAAGCTTTGGTGCAAGGACTGCACCTCCGACGAGCTCGGCCAGGAGCCTTGCCAGCCAGACCGCCTCGCATGCGGCTGCTGCAGCCGCGATGTACTCCGCTTCGCATGATGACAGAGCCACCACCCTTTGTTTTGCCGACTGCCATGCAATCGGTCCACCAGCCAGGAAGAAGATCAGCCCGCTGGTGCTCTTCCGGTCGTTCACGTCGCCAGCCAGGTCGCTATCCGAGTACCCGAGCAACTTGGGAACGCCGGCGTTCTTGCCACCTGGGTGGTAGTGCAGCCCCCACTGCTGCGTTCCAGCCACGTACCGAAGAACACGCTTCACCGCAGTGAAGTGCTCTTGGCGTGGCGCCTCCATGAAGCGACTGAGGTAGCCAACAGAGTACGCCAGGTCTGGCCTGGAGTTACACAGATACCTGAGGCTGCCGATGACGCTGCGGTACTCCGTCGCGTCGACACTCGGCGTGGTTCCCTCCTTGAGCAGCTTTAGTTTGGGCTCCATGGGTGTGGCACTGGCGTTGCAGCCAGTCATGCCGGCCTTCTCAAGGATCTTGACGGCGTACGCAGTCTGCCGGAGTGTGATACCGGCAGCTCCTTGTGACACTTCGAGGCCGAGGTAGTAGGAGAGCAGTCCAAGGTCGCTCATGCGGAAGGTGTTCATCATCTGCGCCTTGAACTTGTTCACACCTCCCGCATCGCCTCCGGTGATGATCAAGTCGTCAACGTAGACGCCCACGATCAGACGCCCTGTGCCACCGCCACGGATATACATACCGTGCTTGTCGACGCAGTGCTTGAAGCCGAGGCCGAGCAGGGAAGCGTCGAGCTTCTGGTTCCAGGCTCGTGGAGCTTGCCGGAGCCCGTACAGAGCCTTGCGGAGACGAAGCACCTTGTGTTTGTTCTTGCTGTCGACGAAGCCGGGAGGTTGCTGCACGTATACCTCCTCCTGGAGCTCGCCATTCAGGAACGCCGATTTGACGTCCATGTGGTGGACGCCCCAGCCGAAGTGGGCAGCAATAGCGAGGAGCAGCCGGACTGACTCCAGCCGAGCGACGGGAGCGAACACCTCTTCAAAGTCGATGCCGGGGCGCTGCACGTACCCCTTGGCTACGAGACGCGCCTTGTACTTGACGATGGCGCCGTTCTCGTCACGCTTCACTTTGTACACCCATTTCAGGCCGATGGCGTGCTGGTCCCGGGGAAGATCGGCCAGGGACCATGTGTTGTTGTCGCGGATGGACTCGAGCTCCTCCTCCATCGCCGCGTTCCAGTTGGGATCGCCGTCGGCGTCCTTGAACGTCTTGGGCTCCTCGACGCTGAGCTTATGCAGCTCAGCCTCCTCGACGTCGCGGTGAGCACGCCCAGGCACGGTGTTGGTACCCAGAACGTTTTGGAGCATCCTGTACCGGTGCTCCAGCTCCTCGTCGTCGTCTGCGTCGAGGTTCGGGTCGTCGATGAGTGGCGTCGCGAATTCCACCGGTGAGGACCCCCCTCGAACAGGTGAGCCTCGAGCAGGGCCTCGAGCCGAACCTCGAGCAAATGAGGCCTCTCGAGCAGGTGAGGCCCCCCCTCGAGCAGACGTGGGCGATGTCGAGCTCGAGGCTTTCGATGTCGAGGGTGCTGGCGCCTGGCGAGCAGAGCCTCGAGCCGGTGAGGCCCCTCGAGCAAGTGAGCCTCGAGTAGGCGAGCCTCGAGAGCCTCGAGCGGAGCCTCGAGCAGGTGAGTCCCCTCGAGCAGAGCCCCGAGTAGAGCCTCGAGCAGGTGAGGCCCCCCCTCGAGCAGACACGGGCGACGTCGAGTCCGAGGCGTCCGATGAAGAACCAGGCACGGCCGATGTCGAGGGTGCTTGTGCCTGGCGACGCAGCTCATACTCCTCCTCGATGATGAAGGGCACCGAACTGTCACTCGCCGCGGCGCTCCCCCAGTCCCAGTGCGCGTTTTTGTCAAACACGACGTCGCGCGCGACCCGGACACGCTCCGTGGCGGGGTCATAGAAGCGGTACGCTTTCGCTCCATCTTCGTAGCCGATGAAGACTACCTTCTGGCCGCGATCCTCCAGCTTGCTTGGGTGCCGTCGAAGACGCTTGATGTAGGCGACACACCCAAACACCCTGAGGAAATGCACGGGTGGCTTCTTCCCGTACCAGGCCTGGTACGGTGTCTGGCCGTCGAGGGCGGCCGTTGGCGACCGGTTGAGGAGGTACACTGCTGTGTGCACCGCCTCTCCCCAGAAGAAGCCTGGCATGCTCCGCGCGCGAAGGATGCTCCGCGCCGTGTTCACGACCATCTGGTTCCTCCTCTCCACGACGCCATTCTGTTGCGGAGTGTGCGGCGCGGAGTGTTGTCGAAGGATTCCCTCGCTGGCGCAGTACTCGCCGAACTGCACCGAGGTGAATTCGCCTCCGTTGTCGGTGCGGAGGACCTTGAGCTTCTTGCCGGTTTCGCGTTCCACCTTTGCCTGGAACGTCATGATGGCCGCCGGTGCATCTGCCTTGGTACGCAACAGAGTGAGCCACATGTACCTGCTCATGTCATCGACCAACAACAAGAAGTAGGCGTTCCCGGCCGGCGTGGACGGAGTGATCGGCCCGCAGAGATCTCCGTGGACCAGCTCGAGCTGCTCCTTCGACCGGAACTTGGCAGCCTGCGGGAATGGAGTTCGCTTCTGCTTCGCGAGAACACAGTCCTCGCAAACTTGTTCGACGTGGTCGATGTCTGGCAGGCCCTTTACCATCTCACCACGGTTCAGCTTCCGCAGCGACTTGAAGTTTAGGTGTCCGAACCTCTCATGCCACTTCCAGGCGACATCGTCGACGCGCGCGGTGAGACACACCGGAGCGGCGATGGTCATTTCGAGGTAGTAGAGACGGCTTGGGGATCGGTGAACCTTGGCGAGCAGGAGTCGTTGCAGATCGAAGATGCGGAGAATGCCTTCCTCGATGGCGACCTTGTACCCGGTCTCGTCCATCTGGCCGAGGCTCACAATGTTGGTGGTGAGCCGCGGGATGAAGTAGACTCCGTCGAGCCGGCGGTGTTCGCCGGATCTGAGGGCGAAGAGGACGGTGCCCTTCCCCTCGATGTTGACCACCGACCCGTCGCCGAACTTGACGGTGCCGGTCACGCTGCTGTCGAGCTCGGAGAAGACACGACGCGAACCCGTCATGTGGTTCGTCGCACCGGTGTCGAGGACCCATCGGCAGGGCCCCTCTGCCTCCTTCTCCTCCTCTCTGAGGTGGAGCAAGACCTTTGGCTCGTCGAGTTGGACGCGCTGCAGCGGGTCGACGGTGCGCGGCGACGGCGGCAGCGAGGAGCCTCGAGTAGAACCTCGATCAGGTGAGGCCTCTCGAGCAGACCCTCGAGCAAGTGAGCCTCGAGCAGGTGAGGCCCCCCTTCGAGCAGGTGAACCTCGAGTAGGCGAGGCTCGAGCCGAGCCTCGAGCAGGTGAGCCTCGAGCAGGCGAGTGGGGAACGGATGCGCGTGACGCGGTTACCTCAGACTCGACGGAGATGTACATGAGGGCTCGATCCTCTTCCTCCTCGACCTGGGCCACATAGGCCGTGGCCTTCTTCTTCTTGCCACGGCAGTCTCTGGCCCAATGGCCTTTCTTCCCGCAGTTGTTGCAGAGGGTTCCGGGCGGAGGCTTGCCACCGCCAGCGATCCCGGCGCCGGCGTTCTGGCCGTCCTGGCCGTTTCGCGCCGTGGAACCTGCACCGCCACGAACGCGTCCACGCCCTTGGCGCTTCCCGCGACCGCTGGAGCTGCCGCTGCCACCGGAGCTCTCCTGCTCGCGGCGGGCCTTACGACGTGCCTCCCACTCGTCTTCGCAGAGCAGGAGCCGCCCCATGCCGTCCGTGATTTCCTTCGGCTTACTGCGCTCCTCGAAGACGCGCAGCCTCCCGACGACCTCCTCGATCGAGACTGTGTCCAACTCGAGGAACATCTCGAGGGACACTGCAGCCTGGGAGAGACGATCCGGAACGACCTGCAACAATTTCTTGACTACCTCGGCGTCCGTGATCTTGTCACCGAGCGTCCGGAGGTTTGTGGCGAGCGTCGTGATGCGCGTGCCGAACTCGGTGACGCTCTCGCCTTCCTTGAAGGAGAGGTTCCCGAATTCCCGACGAAGCTGCTGCGCGCTGGCGTCGCGAGAGCGTGCGTCCCCGATGCGCAACGCCTTGACCGCATCCCAAGCCTGCTTGACAGTCGGCTTTCGTCCGAGGGTGGTCCACATCTCGGAGGGAACCGAGCGCAACAGCCCGGCCATTGCCTGGCGATCGGCGTGGTACTCGTCGTCGTTGGGATCTTCGTCGATGCCGATGTCGACGGCGTCCCAGACGCGGAGCGTCTGGAAGTTCACTTCCATCACCAGCGCCCACTCTGGATAATTCGTCCGTGTGAGCATCGGCCACGCGACGTTCGCAGACGAACGCTCGATGACGCGCTCCACGATCCGTGAGCCGGAGCGGTGACGCGAGTGGCGACCCGTCGAGCGTCCACGACGACGCGGCGGCGACCGCGACGGCTTGATCTTCTCCTCGTTGCCGGAGCCATTGGAAGGAGACCGCGAGGCCATGGCGACGACGGCAACCTAGCTCCGATGCCAATTGACAGAAATCCGAACGGAGGAGGGAGATACACACGCAAAGTTTTGTACTGCAATGCCGCAGCATTTTCTGGTGTCTCTCTATTCATTATAAAGGAAATACATGCATCCATACATGGTTACAAACTAACTGAGACAATCACGGCATACCCACAATCGGTTGTTGCCATCCCAACAGCCAAGGCATACCGCCTGCCATGCTTAGTCACTAATCAGTCTAAGCTACCAAATATAGTTAGCGGGTGCTCAGGGTTTATTCCAACAGTGACAACGGCGAAGGCAGAGTTGCTGCTGCAGCTACAGCAGAGGACAATGCCGTTCTTCGATGGCGCACCTGCTGCCGGTGGCGGTGGGTTTCTCCGGCCGGCGGTACAAGCTGAATGTATCCCTGCTTTTGGGATGAAATTTTCCCGTTAGATTGCTTTAGTTTGAGCTCCTGCCACATTTTAGAAAAGAATTTTAGGTGTTGTTGGGTTTGGTGAAGGTGGGAGGAGATCGAAGGGATCAAGTTCCTCACAAGTTAAAATCTTTCTTATTGTCTTGGTTCCCCTCACATCTTTTTGCAAAAAGATTTAATAAAAAAATAGCCTTATATTAGGGCCTGTTTGCTTTCTTTTTCTAAAATTTGGTTATTGCACTATAGGGATAGGGACCAAGGCACTCATGATTAAAACTAAAGTAACTAAACTTTAGTTATTTTAGGGACTAAAATTTCCAACAAACTAACTAAAACACTTTAATTTTATTAGTCACTTAAGAGATACTAAAAAGTGATTAAAACATTTTGGTCATTTTAGTTTTAGTCGTAGAAAACCAAACGGGTCCTGAAGTTTCAAACAAACGGTGTGTTGGTTTGGGCTACTAAACTTTAGGAACTACTAAATGATCTAGTCCTTTTTAGCAACTTTAGGGCTACTAAAAGTTGCTAGAGAGGACTAAAGCCCTTTCAATCTCATTTAATAGAGGTGTTTGGTTAAAAGCTAATAAAAACTATTAAATAGAACTAAATTTAGGAGCTACTAGGTGAACCAAATGAAGCCTAAGGGCCTATTTGGTTCCCTCCTCCTAAGTTTAGTGACTAAAAACCTTTAGTTACCTATTAGTACCTCTCGAGTAGTCTGAGTCGTGACTATAATGTTTATAAGTATGCCTTGTAGATACGTACATGATCTGGTCTTGCATCGGGGAGCACCTTTGTTAGGCCACGCTGCGAATCGGACATGTCTTATGACTTTTCTGTATTTCTATAGTTCTAATTTGAGACAGCCGCCTCCATGCTTGTCTCTAAACAAGAAGAATCATGAGATTTCTTGGACACCACATAGTGACCTTTTTGGGTTGATGCATTTTGACAAGTTAGTCCTTTTCACTCTGACTTTTAGAATAGTTTGTTTCCTTTCTTCGCCATCGATGTTGAAGAATTACCTCATGATAGAGGCACTAGTGGGATAATCAAAATAAACTACACAGGGTAATTCAACATACTTAGGAGTATAGATTAGAAAAAAATGGTTTGAATTAAAGACAATGAAACTAGATAATCAAAGTTTCATGAGCCAGATCCAAATGATATGTAGGAAGTCCACTGCACCACAATAATAAGGACATTAAAACTTTAATCTCAGCTTGAGAGAAGGTCCTACGTAAGCTTCAAGAGAACCTTGACACGAAGTTCGAAATCACAATTAGGCCCTTTTGGCAAGGTTCCTTAAGGCACTCACAATGCAAGACTCTATTATAGAGTCCAAGATAATTTATTACCTCTTATTTATGATATTTTGCTGATATGACAGCATATTTATGGAAGAAAGAGTGAGAAAAAACCAAACTCCAAGTCCTATTTAAACTCTAAGTCCACAACGTTCGAGACAATAAATGAGTTTAGACTCTATAATAGAGTCCGCATTGTGAGTATCCTTATGGCCCCAGCTTCATGTTAAAGTGTCAAATGAGCCGGAGCAGGAGGAGCTAGAAATCGTGGCTTCTCCGAGCTCCTAGTTCATTTCACAAGGAGAGAGAAAATTAACTCCATGCTAGGAGGAGCTAAAGCCCATAGAAGTCTTGTTAAACCGGCCCTTAGCAGGATGCTTACTAACCTATATATGTTTTAGTATGTTTCTTTAGACACATCTAGAGTTAGTTTAAGAACTGTGTTATGAGCGGTTTTATGTTAGTTTGACCAATGATGAAGCTATAAACTTTTGGAAGCCTATAATTTTATCACTAGTTTTAAATTATGGTTCACTAACCATGGGCAGTGTTCTATGAAAGGAATAAATACAATCTGTCAAAAAAAACAATGAATACAACTCAAGAAGAATAAAAACTAAAAAAGAAAACTACAAAAAAATTATTATTTTATTTGAAAAAGAGAATTTGTTATATTTTAGATAAGTGATAACTATAGTCTCTCTTTTCCTAGAAGAATCGATTTGTAGAGAAAAAAAAATTGTCCACAAATAAATAGACTCTTAGAGGATGACACGGCCTACCAAGCCATTTAATACTCCTTGTATTCATATATCTATTAATTGTTGTATCCCCTTTCTAGCCTCCCATCTTCACCCCTTTCCGTTCTCTCATCTAGCATATAATCCAAACACCAATTATTGTGCAACTTACTAATAATAGGACTTAAATCAGCTATACCAATTTATTCCAAACTACTTGTGATCAAATACAACAACTACTAGTGGCCTGCACACTCAGTCAGATGGATCGCCTGATGTTTCAGGCGATTGAGAGAGAGGAAACGCGTTGAAAAAAAAAAGAGAGGCCCATGTCCCAAGAGGCGAGGACCCAGGACAGCACGCTGGACTGCTGGAGACTGAGAGTGCTGGTGCGTTTGCTCCCCCTCGGCCGCCACTCTTCTCGCGTGCTATCTCTCTGTCCCAGCGACGACAGGACGACTCCGCTACCGTCCCCGCCCTATGCAAGGTTCCGAGGTCTTCGTGTGAGCCCCTTCTCCTGCAACGAGCACTCACCAGTCACCAGGTATGCCCGCCCCCCTTCTCTTCCCTTGCCCCTATGCGAAACTGAGCACCCAGAGCCTAATCTAAGCTGTTTTGGCTATTTGTAATCGGATCTGTTCTAATTGCAAGTGTATTGCATTATCATGCCTCTTAATTTCGATTATTTTGCAAGAATTATAGGATGTCCACCCAAGTCCTTTACTGGGTACGCCCCTGGATATAAATAGTGTAGTTAAATTTAAGTCAAAGCACTTCGCTTTAGGATTCATTTTCTTCTACTGAAGTTCAGGTCATCAGGTGTCAAATTTGTGCCATATTCATGTCATTTCTTCATGTTCTCAAGTTATCTCCATATCAAGTGGTGTTACTCTAAATCTTAAGTTGAGATATGTAGTCATTGTTTGCTCCTTTATTATTGCAGTGGTTTATTGTGCATGAGGACTGCATCTCCCATTGAAATTTGAGTCTTTGGAAAACTGCTGAATGGAGTATTCTTCAAGTGAAGATGAGGAATTGGTTGGAGATTTTATTGATGCTGAGGATAATACAGCCACTGAGAATATTGACCAAGGAACTAGTGTGATGGCTTCCCAGATCCATGGTGATGATTCCATGCCACCTGTTATTGGAAATGAACTGCTGATGGCAGCTGATGTTGTGGGAAAAAATGACGAACCACGCATGGGAATGGAATTCGAGTCTGATGCCGCTGCTCGGGAATTCTACAATGCATATGCTTTATGCTTTGGGTTTGGGATTCGTGTTGCCCGACCCCGTAGCGAGCGCAGAAAGGGTGTCGAGGTGCTCGTCATGAAGCGTTTTGTGTGCTTGAAAGAGGGACATCACAAGAAGAAGCCAGTTGAGCCTACCAATAAGAAAAAGAGGAAACGCCTCTCTATACGGGATGGGTGCCCAGCGATGATGGAGGTGGTGCGTAGGGGCCCAGATAGGTGGGTTATCACGAAGCTGGTGCTGGAGCACACCCATGTTATTGTTAGTGCAGACCGGGCACGGGAGGTCCAACTCCGTCGCCTCTCTGGAAAGTTTCAGGAACATGAGAACCAATTGCACGAGCTGCGAAGGAATGTGTTTGGAGGTACGAATGCGCAAGGGCTCCTTGACTACTTCAAGAAAATGCAATCAGAGAATTCCAGCTTTTTCTTTTCTACACAAGTTGACAGTAAAAACTGTGTGACTAATGCAGTTTGGATTGATGCAAGAGCTAGAATGGCATACACATACTTTGGGGATGCTGTTTACTTTGACACCACTTATAGTCAAATTGAGAATATGCTGCCCTTTGCAGTTTTCACAGGACTTAATCACCATGGTGACACTGTTGTTTTTGGCTGTGCCTTAATTTTGAACAGGACAGAATCTTCATACTGCTAGATTTTTGAGACGTGGTTGACAGCAATGGATAATCAGTTGCCATTTTCCTTTACTACTGATGAAGGTAAGGGAATAGCAGCTGCTGTTGCAAAAGTATTTCCTCAGTGTTTCCATCACCTTTGCAGATGGCGCATCTTGTCTAGATGCAAGAAGAGACTGACTGATGTCTGCACAAAATTTCCTGGGTTACATGATGAGCTAAAGAGGTGTGTCAATGGGTGTGATACTGTTGCTGTTTTTGACATGTTCTGGGGCTCCATTCTTGACAAGTATGGCCTGAGAGATGATAATTGGCTGCAGTCACTGTATGAAATAAGGGAACGATGGGTTCCTGCATACCTAACCAGCTCCTTCTTCGCTGAGCTGTCCTTAACTCACAGAGCAGAAACAGTCAGTAGGTTTTATAGGAATAACTTCAGTTCAAGAGTTTCTCTGAACACTTTTGTAAGTAGATTTGATCAATATATAGACGGTCTGTATGCAAGTGAAGCCCAGAAAGACATCACTTCTTTTTTCTCCTGAACAGTTTCTGAAAACCGACAGTGTCTTAGAAAAACAAGCGAGGAGTATCTACACCAGAGCTGCCTTCGAAACATTCCAGCTGGAATTGGTTGAAGCAATGCAACATTATGCTGTCAAGGTCCAGGACGGATCATACATGAAATACTTCGTCGAAAGAGGCGGTGATCCTCCTACCAGTCATACCGTTTTCTACAATGTTGCTGAGAAGAAGGCCTGGTGCGAGTGCTGCAGGTTTGCTTTCTCGGCGATACTGTGCAGGCATGTCCTCAGTGTGTTCCTCTTGGCTGGTGTCATCATGCTTCCAGAGCCTTGCATCACAAAGCGATGGACAAAGAAGGCTAAGACAGGGCCTGAGCTGTTTGGGCTTAGTGGTGGAAATGGAAGTGGCAGTGCAGATTCTGTGGCTTCGAGATATAATGATCTTGTTCGTGACGCGATGAAGTGTGCAGAGAAGGGAGCTGTATCAGCCGGCTCCTTCAGAGTTGCAAAGGAAGTGCTGCACAGAGCCTTCATGGAGATCAGAGGTCTCGGGGAGAAACTGAGCAAGGATGCTCTGCACTCTGCATCAAGCAGATAGCAGCGATTTGTGTTTAACCTGGCTATCTTTAGCGAAAAGTTTGTTGAGCGAGCACAAGTTTGTTGAGCCAGCACGAGGAAGGACATCACGTGTTTGCAACAGTTACTTAGCGGCATTTCAGGTTGTCATGAAAATCCTGACTTGCTAGTGCATCCTTCGATCCTACCTGACTTTTTGTGGTAGCCGGGTAGTAGTTTTCTGGCTGCTCATGACAGCACAAATCACAGTCCACAGCAGCTGGTATGCTCGAATGGCCAAGTTTTTGTAGGATGCTTCATTGTTGTACAATCTATCATCTTTTTTCTTAAAAAAAATCTGGCGGTGAGTTTGCTCTTGTACAATTTAGGCTTGTTTGCTGAATCTTTACTCTTATAAGGGGAGTTTGTTCAGTCGTTCATGTGTTTGCAAGCCTGCAAAGGTGTGTGGAGTGTTGAACACTGAACTTCACTCGTCCACTCCGGGCCTGTGGCTACAAATTGGACAAGGCCCGCCAGTAATCTTCTGGCCCAAATTTTAACACGCACGCAATAAAGACAAAAAAAAAACGAAATCGAAAAATAAAAAATATAGCAAAACACGAAGGGAGTGAAACCAAACGAATGGCAGCAATGGCCAGCACCGCATCCCTCCGCCCCCGCCTCCTCGTCCTCCCACCGCCACCGGCGGCGCCCCCGACCGCGGTGTCCTTTCGTCTCCGCCCATGCACTACCACGGTCTCCTCGTCCTCCTCCCAGAGGAGGAGGCCCCGCCTCGCGGTCGCGGCACGGGCGGCGCCGCCCGGCGGCGCTGTGGCCCCTGCGTCGTCGGCCGCGTCGAAGGAGGATGAGCAGGAGGAGACGAGCAGCGGCGGGGGCCTCTCCGCGGCCGATGCAGAGAGGCTGTGTGAGTTCCTGCGGGCCGACCTGCCGCACCTGTTCGACGACGTCGGCATCGACCGGTCGGCGTACGACGACCGCGTGCGGTTCCGCGACCCCATCACCCGCCACGACACCATCGACGGCTACCTCTTCAACATCCGCCTCCTCAAGCTGCTCTTCCGCCCCGACTTCTACCTCCACGCCGTCAAGCAGGTTAGGCAGCGCGCTCGCCACTCTGGCGAGGAGGAAATTTGTACTTGTGGCGGCTATTGACTGCTGAATTTGGTTCTAGACAGGGCCGTACGAGCTCACCACGAGGTGGACCATGGTGATGAAGTTTATGCTGCTGCCCTGGAAGCCGGAGCTGGTCTTCACTGGCCTGTCTATCATGGGCGTCAACCCGCAGAATCTCAAGTTCAACAGCCATGTGGTTAGCGCTCTTGCTTATCAGCCGAAAATTAGATTACTGTGGTTCGTGTCGGGCAGGCATAGGACATTGTGTATTTGGTACCACATTGAGACGAAGCATATAAGTAAGAACATGCAAATGAGGACAATAGTACATGTAAACAGCAATTTAAAGTAGTTATTACAAGTTGTCAGGGGAACTAGTTAGCACACGACAAAAATTATCTCTGATAAGTTTCCTGCCTGTTCTCATGTACGCCATGCTTACCTTTGGCTTATTCTGAGATAAAGCATTTTTTTTCATTTTGTTCATCATGAAGGATGAATCCAGGTAAACCTCAACCGTAGGATAACTTGTTCATCATGACACCATTTTTAAGACCATACAGTAGGATCAAGTAGTATCAAGAGGAGCAGCCACGCAACAAAATTAGTTCCTTCCTTTCAGTTTGTTATTTTCTTTTCTTTTTCTACTTGCCTGATATCAGTAGTTTATTTTGGTCCTGCTGTCATTTGCTATATGTGCTATGGTATTTTTTTTTGCAGGCAAATCTCCTTCATTTAGATTGTAGTAATCAAAGTGTTTTTCATTAAATGATTCTGTATTTTTCTGTTACCCTGAAGTGCAGGATATTTGGGATTCGATACAAAATAACGAGTACTTCTCTTCTGAAGGATTATGGGATGTCATCAAGCAGGTAATCTGCAGTCAGCCTATTGTTTTCTTTTCACAAGTCAACAAGTATTTAGAGATTCTGGTTTTGGTATTTTGTGCAGCTACGAATTTACAAGACCCCTGACATAGAAACACCAAATTATCTTATTCTAAAGAGGACTGCACATTATGAGGTATTAATGCATCATCAATACTGATTTACAATGTGATTTGTGCCAGATCTAAAATTTTGTGAACTCAGAGCAATCTGATGCATCATCTATACTGATTAATTGCGTTTGATGTATAACCTTCATGTACATAGAGTAATATAATGCATCATCTATACTGATTTACAATGTACTTGATCTACAGGTTTTTTATCTTTACTGATTGACAATTTATTTTGTATTCATCAATCTAAGCCTCAGGTTGTTGACATCTCATGGCCCACCATTTGGTGCTTAGTAATTTTTACATTATAAATATATATGTTTCAGATACCACTAATATATCATCTTCTAATTATTATTATGTCTAATCAAACATCTTTCAGTTCTTTGAATTATGAATAATAATATTATATTTTGTGAAACATTGATTCCACATACATGTTGACTAGCATATACTACACAAGTATATAGAAAGCGTTGGCATGCCCTCACATTCCACTATACATATTATCTACATGTTTTGTTATTGACATTATACATATGATCATCACTTGCAGATTTTTAAAAATGCCAAATTATAAATTTTAGTTATTTGCAAATTTTTGCCAGAGGTGAAATTTATGAGCATAACTAATTTATCAGGTTAGGAGTTATGCGCCATTCCTTGTGGTTGAAGCAAAAGGTGATAAACTGACGGGATCATCGGGCTTCAACGATGTAACCGGGTGAGATTCTATACATTACAGTGATCAGCAAACATGTCAAACATTTATTGTTGAAACTCGTGCCACAATACTGAATTTACTTATACATGTAGATATATATTTGGCAATAATGCTTCATCTGAAAAGATTCCGATGACTACACCTGTCTTCACTCAAGCTTCTGACGACACACTTTCAGATGTATCCATCCAGATAGTTCTGCCAATGAACAAAGAGTTGGACAGGTATATCCAAGGATTCAGATCTGAACTCCAGAGCTCCTGCCATTTCCTGTTATTGTTTTTTCCTTGGTGGTTTGCCACTTGCACCATTGCAAATTATAAGACGTTTTGGCTTTTCTAGATACATAGTTTTTGCTATGCACTTAGATATACATGTCTAGATACATAGTAAAAGTAATGTATCTAGAAAAGCCAAAACATCTTATAATTTGGAATGAAGGGAGTGTCATTTTTCTCTTCTTCTTTTCCTCTAAATTTTGAGTTTTTACGCAGTGACTTTATATAGGTGTGATGAGGTAATGATGACAATAATTGCAATAATTTGTATGGTTTTACTTCTGTGGTTAATAGTATTTTTTTGGTATCAGTTTACCAGCTCCAAATACGGAAGTTACTTTGCGGAAGGTAGAAGGAGGCATTGCTGCAGTGAAAAAATTCAGTGGACGACCAAAAGAAGAAATTGTGCTCCAGAAGGAGAAGGATCTACGCTTCCAGTTACTTAACGATGGATTGAAGCCTGAAACAGGCTGTTTGCTTGCACGCTACAATGATCCCAGGACAAAGAGCTTCTTAATGGTATATCTCCTTGTATATTTTTCATTATGAAATTATTGATGGATTTCTCTCATAGTTCTAAAAAAACTGCTTGGAGTCCCTAGGAAAACTAGATATTCATCTTCTAGAATACTGAATGTTGCCTTATCCATGTCTGCCCAAGATTGCAAAAGCCACTTCGCTCTTTTGACAATTGTATTCTCTATGTTTCCTTACTGAAATTCTGCTATTCCTTTTCCAAAGAGGAACGAGGTGCTGATACGGTTAATTGACTTCACACTGGAGTTGTAAGCCTCGATACTGGGAACAGATTGATGTAACAACGCTAGGTTTGGAGCTTCCGGTCATCATTAGAAAAGGTAATTCTGATATTTTGTTTGTGTATGTTACCGGTACAGAAGTCATGTAAAGCTACTTACCATTTTTCTTTTAAACAATATTTACATTTTAAATTTAGAGCAATGTATCATTCTTGCTGCTACACTTTCAGTCTGTCTCAGCAGCATTTGGTTTTGGTTTCTCTGCAGGACAAATGCTGTAGATGGCAGATGTGCTTTATGTAAATGTAAATTCTGAAAGGTAATAAGCTACATGCTAAAATGATAGGTCATTTTGATTTGTTTATAGACCAAAATGTTGAATTGATAAAAGAAGGAAAACATTAGAATGAAAATACACGAGCAGTGCTATTTTACTTCTCATGCTTCTAGGATTGGATTGGGTTGTCACGTTCAAATCCTGGGTCTGCTGATCTGTTTTGGGCTAACTTTGCTTGGATAATCCGACTCTTAACATTGAAATGAATAGGACAACCTGACTATGAACATTCAGCCGAACTGACTGTGCTCAAGTCTAACTAGAATTTAGCGCTTATCCATAGGTTTTGTGTGATAATAATTATAGTTATACACTTTGCCATGCAGTGAGAAAGCATACACAATTGATAGGCCATTTCGGTGGAGTCCTTTAATTTGCCTAATCTGGCCAGACGAACAGACAGGCTATCTATAATATGAAATGCAGTTGCCTCCTTTCAGTTGACTGGTCACCAAACACATCATCCAAATCAGTTTTCAGTGCCATCTTAACTATGTCCTGGTCAGATAGCCATCGCATTGCATTGCATTGTTTCAAGCCCCACGCCCATGTGTGCATGCAATTTGCAAATCCAGTCTGTGTCCATAGATGCTGAAGGTTGGTGTGTCTGTGAGCTGTCCTGCCCCTGTGGGCATGCAAGCCCGTTCTGGCATTCTGCTGGTAGTAGGTGAGAACTGCCAATGTCTCTAGAACCATTCATCACCTTTTTGTTTGCAATGTAAGTAACCGAAGAGGTTTAAGAAACCCTGTAAGGTAATGTAACACTTCAAATAGGACACCCCAAAAGCTCATGGATAAGGATTAACCTATTTCAAGTCCTTTATGAAAAAAAAAAACAACAACAACAACAACCAAGCCTGTCAGTCCCAAGCACCCTGCTATTTTACATTTTTTTTTATAAAAAAAAAGTTGCAATAAATAACTTTAAGAAGATGTGACAATACGGTCAACAGAACTAAAATAGAATTGATCTGCTTGCATTGTTTCAAAAAATAAGCCATTCTAGCAATTAGATAGTAATCATCATCATCTCTGTTTATTTGCAAAAAAAAATGTAAAATAGCAGGGTGCAAAAACCATTGGGAAGGAAGG
>CM041644.1:28939281-29081499 GCA_023333625.1 Bothriochloa decipiens
TCCTTGCTAAAAGGATGTAATAAGTAACTATCCAACTTCTACAGTATATGTAGTTTACAAATACTGGCAACAATACCATTATCTTCATATTACCGAAGCAGCAAAAAAACACTATCCAACTTCTACAGTATATGTATTTTACAAATATTGAGCCCCCACAGGCCCACACCAACCAACAAACTACATAGTTGAAAGCATTAGGAGACTATCATGGCACAAATTGCACTGGGAACTAATTCTTACATCCACATAAAATTAGACTGAAATTGCAACGCTCAAATAAATGCATCCTAGCCAACATCTCGTGAACACATATCAGCCAACAGCAGACCATCCATCACAATCACTCATTCACTGTGCCAATCGGAACCAATCATCAGAAAAACTAAAATTAAACTATCACACGGGAGGGGAGGTTGGGGATTCGCTTACCCTTGCTGGCGCTGATGAGGAAGTAGCCATCGGGTGTGACGGGGCTGTAGAAGAGGTCCACCACCGGCCGCGAGTGGCCGTGGCACACAAGCGGGACCGCCACCTTCTTCTTCTCCATCGTTTGGATTCGCTTCCCTTCCCGCGGTGAGAAAGCACCCTAGCCCGCCCGTCGAACCAGCAACGATAACCCGGGAATGCGCCGCCCCCCGCGCGCCCAAACCCTAGCACTCCGATCGAAGAAGAGAGGAAACCCACCAAAAAAAATCGGGGAAAATCGTAGGACAATCGAATCAAATCGCGCGGATCGGCGCGGGGTAAAGGCGATCCGGATCCTTAGGGTTGGATCTGCACAGGCGCTTTATTGGGTGGAGGATGGATCGGCGGGGGCGGGAGTGTGAGGCGAGGCCGGCGTCCTTGGGCGAAGGGGTGGGCACGCGAGGGGGAAGCCGGAGGCTGTGCTTATATAGGGCTAGGACTTACGGGACGAGACGAGGCGAAGCGGCACGCGCTCGATCGGCGTGGTCGTAGCGGGAGGAGGGTGACTGCGCGAGTGGGAGCTGGAGCTCTCGGGCTGGGGAGTCGTTGTGGACCGCTGGATCAGCGTCTAACGGTTCGGATTTTCAGTGAGCGTTTTTGGGAGTTGGTATGGGCCTTTTCTATGGAGAGCGAGATAGTGGTCCGAGCAACTGTTCCTCGCTTAGAACAAATCTCCCTAACCTTCTTCCATTATAATTGTTATCCGATTTACCTCTCAAAGTAGAAAACATGATGGTTTAGCTCCATCTATCTATTGATGTTCTATAGCGCCACATATAGCTATGATGAGGTAAATTGGACTATTTTCCAGTTTCAGAGGTAAATCAGACTACCTCGATAGCTCAAGATCAATTAGGCTTTACCAAAAACAATGGCAAAAAATCTGTAGAAAACTACCAAATATTTTAATGATATGGAATTTGAAATCACAAAAATTAGTGTAATCTTAGATTATAAAATTAATATGTAATTTATTCTATTTCAAAAAAATGAAATTAGTTTTAAAGTTTTTAAACCATGCTCTATGCTATGGCATATAGATTATATATTGTTCATTTGGATTTTTGCTTATACTAGTATATGATCTTATATGTTCATTTTGATGATTATTTACTCTCTTCAATTTGCACGAAGGGATTACATTTCATGACGAGGCTAATTGAGTGGTGTTCAATCGATACCAGAGGAGATGCAGTTGTACGATTGTGTTGTTCGTGCCTTTGTGATAGGAAGCGGGTGAAAGAATCTAGGATGGCTACACGGTGGTGATTAGTTTATAAAAATTTCCCAACACACTTGTATTTCTCATATTGTACGTAGACGACGTATTATTGATCAGAAATGATAGACATAGTTTGTTTGTGAAAGATATGTGTGAGACAACTTACATTTTGAGCATTAAAATCTATATAAACAGATAAAAGAAGGCCAATTGGATCAAACCAAAGTATGTACACCGGCAAGGTACGTACTAAAACATATCAATACACAGGATTCTAAGAAATGTTTCTTGTCAATGACACATGTGGCATTACCTTAAGCGTTACTAAGTGTCCGTTGATTACACTGTTACAATATCACTTTGCCAAAAATGGGTTGATGTTTCTGTTTTAGTCTAATCTGTCTTAGCAAATGCTGAAATGCAAAAAATGAACACGAAAGGTCCGGGATTGAAATAGTTGGTTGTTTGAAGTAGCAACTATGCGATATGTGCATGTACGAACGTGGCTAAATATAGACTTAAGTAAATTGCACCCGGACTATCTAAATTATTAGGCGTGTAATAAGTATGTACTTAAAAAACGTAACTTATGAGTGCTAAAACTATCCTTACGTAACATCTAGCTACTTCAACTGACGTGGAGCCTTGGCGTTTTTATGATAACCCCTTCTCTAAGCAAGCTCTCTTCATTTCTGGCCATCTTCTTCGCCTCAGCCCTGCAGGTGTGCTGGAGGCGCATGCGAGCTCCACGCTGGCCTGCTCGTGCGCTCGCACAGCGTGGCGGCGCTCACCCTTGCTCGCCAGCGCGGCGCCTGCTCGCGCGCTCGGTGGCGCGGGCGCTACTCGCCCTTGCTCGCTGGCGTGGCGGCCTGCTAGCACGGCGCGGCTGTTCACCCCTGCTCGCCCGCGGCGGCCCTTGCCCGGAGCGGCCTGCTCGCCCATGGCCGCGCGTGGCGGCGGGGCGGACCTGAGCATGGTGGCAGGGGCCAAAACAGCGCGGGGGCTGCAGATCCTGTGGCCATCGTCGCCACTGTCGCCGTCCTCGCCGCGGGTCGCGGTCACGGAGCAGTTGTCCACCAAGTGGATGCGCCGCCGGTGCCGTGCACTCCTCCCTGCACGCCATCCGCGCTGTGCGCGTGCTGTTCCGGTCCCTCCCGATCCTCGCTTCATCGTGCCGCTTGCCAGGCGTCATCGCGCGGCACGGCGGTGGTGGGACGAGGGGCCGCGTCAGCAAGCCAGCCTTGCTGGAGCCATTGACGACGAAAACAGAGCTTGTCGGAGCCATTAATGGCGAAAACAGAGCTTCCTTCGTTCTTTAAATTCGCGTGGACCGTAACATCTCAACCCAATTCGTTCTACCAGTAAGCAGTCATGGGAGCTACCTAGCCGCGCCACCCACACGGGAGCAAGACGTTACCTATACACAATGTATACACAATGAATTTGGAGTTCCCCTCGCTGCCGGTCGTTTCTCTGTCGAATCCGTAGCCGATATGTGGTAAATCGGTATCCTTGGAATTAGTTCAATTCTTGTATCGGTGGACTACCCTTGACCTCCTTGTTACAATGCTCTCCTTGGTTTGACCAGATTCCTCACAGCCAACGATATGACGCTGTCGTGCTAGTATCGAAACGGCGCCATCCCGCCGCTTCGTCCATGGCCTGCCCTGCTCGGACTTCCTATGCCTCGACCGACGCCTCAGCTATGTCCGTGGTAAGCCCTTCGTGCGCACCCTGCTCACACGCGACCGGTGCCGTCGTGCCCGCCCCGACCCTTCGCTCAACGGCGTAGAAGAAGAAAAGATTTGGGAAGGGGTTTTTAAAAAAAACCAGTGCCTAGAAGTTACGTAAGTATAGTTCCAGTACCTAAATATTAAGGTTTTTAGTTGAAGTACCTAGATATTACGTAAGTATAGTTCCAGTACCCATAAGTTACTTTTTTGTTTGAGTACCTACTTGTTACACGCCTAATAGTTTAGGTACCCCAGGTGTAATTTACTCTATAGACTTCGTCCACCCAGCCTAACCCAGAGCCACCGCCTCCCAAGCCCTACTCGCCAAGGGCGAGTTCCGCCGCCGCCGCTTGACCCCCGTTCCCCTCGCCTCTAGCCTCCGTGCCAGTGGTGCGAAGGAGCGGGGGTTCATCGTTTCTAGCAGATCTACTGTCTTTTAGGTTTTTTCACCGTTTGTTTTCCCTTTTCACTGTAATAATTAGAGTTAGTTTTTTGTTGGCCGCTTCGATGTCTTTGATCCGGCTTCTTGCTTCATACCAGATCGTTGGTGGATGCGTCGTCATCTTCGGTGATAGCATGTTTCTGAGATCGAGGTATGTTGAAATAATTCTTCTCGAGGAGGGATTGGATCTATTTTTCCTCTTCTGCGAGATCGTATTTTCGGCCGCCGGTGCTACTGACGGCAGCGGATCTGCCCTTCCGGTTGCTGGTGGTGAGGCTAGCAACGTCGGATCCTATGTTCAGTTCAACCTTCAGAAGATACAACCGATGTGCTCTCGGCGCCCTTTACTCCCTATAATGGTTGAGCATACTACGCTTCTTATGCGGTCTCCATGTTCGTGTAGTCTTTCGTTGGTAGGAGCTATGGTTCTCGGGTTTAGATCTGGTGTACTTCCATGGAGTTTTTTGAAGAGTACGCCGTTGGACGTAAGAAAGATGAAGTTTCAAGACCTAGTGATGTGTTTTAATGTAATTTTATTTTATATTGAACTTAGTTGTAAAAGAGGTTTTAATTTAATGAAAGTCAATTTCTTTGTAAAAAAACTAGGACAACTAATAACTGGGCTCGAGGTTTTAAAGTTGAGATGACAGACAGGATCCCCAGCCTAGAGAGCCCAATGGCTGGAGGAAAAAAAATCCAGCCTCGATTCTTTATCGACTTGTCCCTTACGGCAACTGGCATCTATCCAACTTCGTGTCAGAACTCGAAATCGCGTGGCTGGGCCAGATCTAGAATCCAGCCCAGCTGCTTAAATCCCACGCCCTCCCCCTTCCCATCATTTCCCCTGGCGCGCAACGCAATTCCTCTGCTCCGTCATCGTCGCCTAACTTTCGCAATCCACCCACTCTCTCTGCTCCTTGTCGATCCAATTCCAATTCCCGACAGCTCTCCTCCGCCCTCCTGGTGATGCATCTTCCGCCGCGCTCCTCCTCCTCCGGCATGCGGAGCATCCGTCGCGAGCTCCAGCGCAGGAAGTCCAAGCCCTGCTTGGCGCCCACCAGGTCGCTCGCCAAGAAACCGTCCTCGCCGCCGCGTCACGCCGTCCGGGATCCATGCCCTCGTCCAACGCATCGAGAGGTATCGTCTTCGACGATCTCCGATTCCCGAGGCTCCACCGTCACCGACGACGCGTCACGACAGCCCCGGCCTCGTGCTTCGTCCGGCTGCACCCCCGCCGCCACTCCGCCGCCGCCTTGGTCCGCCCCATCTTCCGCCCATCTGAATGCGGGACGGTGGTTCGTGTCCGCACGAGGATTGCGACGTTGAAGACGGGGCATGTTCTCGTGCTCTGGCTCAAAGCCACGGTCGTGTCGTCGTCGTCCACCAACGGATCCGGCTACGAGGTTGTGTACGACGCCAGCTGGCCACCCGGCGATCCCAAGGGCACCGTCCACGTCGCGCCGCACCACGTCAAGGTGATCAATCCGTCTCCGTCGCCGACGAATCCACCGCAGTCCCTGCCTTCGCCCGCAGTTACTGTCGCCGCCACGCCCAAGAAGGAGATACCGAGGCCAACCACGGCGGGGAAGAGCCTGCGCCTCATCCGCAATCTCTTTCCGGAGATGGAGATCCCGGCCCGCGCTTGACCTGTCAATGCCATGAATCGGATACTGGCTGCTTCGTGATTCTGTGCTGGATGCGCTGGATATGCAGTGCTTGTTCGTTCATGAGTAGTCGCTGTTTTTGTTTGATTAGTTCATGAATCGTGCAAGTCAATCGTGCAAGTCTCGAGTGATCGTGTGTTGCAAAACTAAACCGCCAGTGCCAGCATGGTTATTGGTGTAAATCCTATGTATGGTTAATTGATTATGTTTGTAGACAGTACGTTCTTGATGACATCAGTGATTGTTATGTTCTTCTTGCTTCCCAGTTACTACATGTCTGAGATGGCTCATCAATAATTAGTTATATGTGGTATTTTTCATTAATAAGAAATTGATGGTGCTGGTAGGCAACTAGGGGTTTAGGTGAGTTTCCCCGTTTGTCTTGAGCGAGCATTCATCACTAGATCACTAGCTGTGCCAGATGTCATGCATTGCATTGCTTGTTCGTTCATGAGGTGAGTTTCCCTGCTTTGTCTCTGTTTTTAATTTGTTTGATAAGTCCCAATCCCAAGTGATCGTTTTTATAGGCAAAACTAAATTGCCAGCATGGCTGGTGAAAATCCTTCCCCTTTTGGTGATACGTATATGCTTGTATGATTTTATATTTATTTGTAGAAGTACGTTCTTGAATCTTAGATCGTGTTTGGTTCGGCGTTTTTTTGCCCACTAACGATTTACAGCGATATTGGATCCCAACGTTTAACATTTGGTTGGGTTAGTCCGTGATCCATCAGTGTCATTGCATCCCAGCCTATACAACGACATTATTACTCCTCAACCAGTGCTATCCGATCCGCAGCGACTCTCCTCCTCACACGTCGGGTATTGATTACATTACCGTGAGGCAATCATGGTAAGCTATTATCAAACTATATGAGCCAAGATCGAACCAAACAGCACCTTAGTGGCATCAACAACCGGTAAATTTGCTTCTAGCTCATGTTATTGCTCTTCTTACTTCCCAATAATCTCAAGAGTGAAGACATGTGATACTCAAAAAAAAAAAAAAAAATCTCAAGGCATGTTATTGTTCGAGATGGTTGGTTGCTATGGTTTTGCATTAAGGACTTTTTTTGCGGGGTTTGCATTAAGGACTTGGAGGTTGGTAGTTTGATTTTACATGGACCATGAGGCGTGCTGCTGACGTGTTGGATGCTCTCGAAACTCCCTGTTGCTGCAGTCAGGATTCAGGGCCTGCCATTTTCTCATTTTGTTGGAAGTAAGAGTATATCTAATAAAAAGTGGCCACTTTTTAGGACTGACAAGAAAGAAACATCGTTTAGAGAAACAGATTACTGCAGGTTGAAAGAAAAGATTCATAGTCTGAAAAGAATGCACATATGTAAAAAATGATATTTCAGCACAACGACTGGTAAGTGGAAAGCATCCGGCCTATAACCCACCCTTTTGGTCCGACTCCCAAACGATATCGCTCGGTACTTCCTACTTCCTAGAGCACAATCCCCACAACACGTCACGACCCCCACTCTCTTGCCTTCCACTTCCTCCGCTCCTCGTCACTTATCAATCCTCTCCAGCATTTGTATTGGCAGAAAACAATGCCAACATTTGTTTAAACCTACTGTATGCATCGACCAATGTAATCTTCGTTTGGTGTTTAATCGCTTTGCTCTAGACATTCACATGCTCTGTCTTGCTTTGTAATCATTCATCTATATGAAAAAAAGGATAAGATGTTGCATCACATGCGAGATAACAACTGATGTGCCAGGCCTAAGATAGTTTCACATTAACAAAGGAACATATACATAGTTTCACATTGACAAAGGAACATATACATTGGCTGATGGATCCTCCAGTATACACCTGCAAAACAACAAAACATGTCACGAATGAACAACTTGGAATCGAAAAACTCTTATTTAACATTTGTTAAGGGCCAGAGCTCATACCAATGAGAACAACCTCTTATGTTAACCGGCCTGCAGCATACCTCTCCTTGAGATTCTACAGTGCTTCACGGATGTAGTCTTCGCTATGGTTTGAGTACTTCAGGCAGATAAGCTGCTGCACAACCTGGTACGTCATCTGAAGTGACTGGTACTCCTCGCAGTTGGCATCCATCCTTGTCATTTCCTGCAAGAGGAAATACAAAAAAAAAAAGATTACATGCAAAATTGAGACAGAGAACCAAGCGGAGTAAGCAGGCAGCATTAGCAAATTCTGTGGAAATGAAACAGCTTTGGTTAGTTAAGGATAGTAATGATATTCTCCATCCGTCTAGCCGCTATTGTCAGAGAGGAGCCAGATTTCTATCAGTTAGTGCAAGGTAAGTAGTTTGTTTTGGGCACAAAGCCCTGCTCTCCCCAATTAAGGTATACTAGTTGCGCGGCTAGTGCTACAAGCAAGCAATCATCATTTTTGCACTGAATATAGAACTGTGATTGGGAGTCTGGTTGCAAATGATCAGCAGTTGGGTACATCCCTACTTTTCATATAGGTGCCAGGTTACCTGCTCCGTGATCTTGAAGTGATACTTGTTGAGGTGTCGATCACCGAAGTAGGGATACCAGCTGCTCGGGCCAGCAGAAGCCCATAGTGTGGTACCCGTCGGACGCCATCCTTTAGGCGGAACTGAAGCAGGAGTTGGTATAATGTTAATGTAACAGACATGAGGAAGCAAATTCCTGAAATCGTTAGTATGACAGGTACTACTGACCTTGAAATCCAAGCGGTCATTTCTTAAGTCAACTTCAAAATGGAGGATCTTCACATTTGGATACATTGTTGCAAGTTCTGACAAGCGTTCCATTTGCGTGGCAAAAACAGTATATCTACATGGGTCAAAGACACAATGTTACTGAGGAACAATAATATTGATATCACTTTCGACCCAAAAAACAGTACAATCACCATTCTATATTTTAATGAAATCTCTGTTTACAACGAATTGAGTATCGCACAAAATGAATTGTGATAAGAGGCACGCATCAGAAAATGGCTAGTGCCTATGGTTTGATTTATAGCTACTTCTGATATCTAACCACGACAATAATAGTATAAACTAGTTTAATGACAACTATGATTTCAAACCCGACAGTGCAGAGCTGGTCAGGAAGGCAAATACACACTCTTGGTATGCTACTATCAATAACTGTGAGCAGCCTAGAGGTTAGAAAGTACATTACATTATAAATACTTGATCAAGAAACCAGTTTACTATAGAAGGGTGCAGGAAATCCACCAAAAGTCAAGGATAAAGAACAAGGAAAACCATGCATTTACAGCGCCAATGAAGGACATATTTCCTGTGAATCATGAGACCTAATAAGAGGTTACAAGATCTTACGCTTTCACAGAAAGAAGGTATTCACAGCAGCTCCACGCGATTGCCAACCCATCTGAGGAAGATGTTGCTCTTCCAAGCTCATCCACAACAACCAAGCTCCTACAAGTTCATGGACATCAGAAGAGAACAAGAGTAATACAAGACATCAAACTTCAGTCTTCAGCAACGTGGTAGAAATACCTTGGAGAAACATTTTGCATGATGAAAGCAGTTTCTTTCATTTCTGTCATAAACTGTAAAGACACATTAAGGCACTTAGATACATCAAGAATAAAAAGCAGTTGCTTTCATTTTTGTCATAAACTGTAAAGACACATTAAGGCACTTAGATACATCAAGAATAATATCATGTGTGACAAACAATAGCTGAACTCAACAGAAAATGGAAGCTGCTATGTACTTCCTCCATTCAAATTATAGTTCACTTTGGTTTTATCCTAAGTCAACTTTTCTAACTTTTATCAAATTTTTAGAAAAATATATTAGGATCTACAAGTTTAAATAAATGCATTATCAATTCAAAACATAGTTCATAAAAAATTTAATGAAGCTAATTTGATGTTTTAGTTGTCAGTGCATTTTTCCTACAAACATATTCCAGATGTACTATCTAGCTATATTTTTTTCTACTTCATATTCCAGATGTGTATTGAGAGTTGAGAGGTGGTAGCCAATGAAAGAAATGTGAAGGATTTTAAGTAATTGTCAATGTCAATTATCATGTTCATTTTTAAAAAAGTCAAATATCATGGAAATATCGTAGAAGTTAAACTTTTTTTGCATAGTTGTGGTATGTTAGATATAAGGACAGTACTCATGTATTTCCAGAATACTTTGTAACTCCATGAACAGTTTGCATAACAAGGCACAATAAACAAGGTTAATAACTTGATATCACATAGAAAAGATCCGGCTTATCCTCATCTGGCAATTACATGTTTTGCAATTAGCACAACCTTTTGAAACACATACCGTGCTCGAGTTGTTTTCAACATTGTCCCCGTTACCAATCCGTGTGAATATATGATCAACAACTCTTACGGATGCAAACTGAGCTGGAACATAACAGCCAATTTGTGCAAGAATAACAATTAAACATATCTGTTGGAGATATGTGCTTTTCCCGCTCCTGCAACAGCAAACAATCCAGAGATTAGATGAACTTCCGCAGAAAAATGAATAGTCTGCAGCATCAACTAAGGTCCAATATTATAGCACTCACATATTTGGCCCCATGACAAGAGCCATATTAGATGCTTCAGAGAGAAAGATATCATTTGGCTGTATAGCAGAAACAATACTTAGGCCATGAATATAATCCACATAATTAACAATGAAAGTGATTATGAAGTATACATGGAGAAAATCAACAAAAAAGGCAACTTACAACAAAATCAGTGTGCAAGGTCTCAAGAATAGGATGTCGTCCGGAATTGATTGCCATTGGACCATCATCTGCTTAATTACAAAGAATCAAAATTCATGAAATAGAGATGGATATCTATAACACTAAAATGAAATAATTCACACTTGCAGATCTTTCCACTAAGTTTGTCCATAATCTTGGGAGTATTCATTTCAAATATTGCCCAGAGTTTAACTGAGGATGTTTTGTTGAAATTCTCCCTTCCATGCCTATCATAAAATCCAGGGAACAGAAACTTTTTTTCAACAAACGTTTAATTCAAAGTGTGCAATTACAGCAGGCATGCATGTATAGAGCATTTAATTTGCCCATGCACAACGGTTGGCTTCATTTTTTTTCCTAAAAAAACAACGGTTGGCTTGAACAAATATATATTAGCGAAATGAATGGTCTAAGAAAAATACATGACAGGAGCTAAATTGCACACCTGTGAACTCTGGTCTTGTGTAGCGATCAACGGGCTTTGTAGATATTGTATGTGCAAAAGAATTTACAATCATGTCCAAAAGACATAATACTTCAGCGAGCAATGTAACAATACCAATGTCTCCTCTGATTTCGTCAATAAGCCCTGAAATGATAAATAACAAGCAACTCAGGCAGCTTAAAGATACTTGCATCGTAGTCAAAATGTAGCATTGCATGAAACTCAAGTGCTCCAGTGCCCACAAGCTGCTTCTTTTTTTAAGAAAAAAATGTTACAACACTGTAATTTGATTTGCATGGAATTTTTCATAGGAATAAGACAATTACAAACAGCAACAGCGCATTCAGTTTTGTACATCCAGCTGTTCATTGGCATGATCTGCAATGCTGAAAGGTATAGAATGTATGGTTTATGTAATCTTAATACCAAATTGCTGACTAAGGGTATCACTCCTAAATTGGAAGCATGGGAACAGAAACACAAATTCAGAATAATGGCATGCACTCTTCAGTAATGGTTAACTGTGGCAGTTTGCTTGGAGGATGACAACAATATAGGATCTCTCTGGCTCTCTGCAAGAGCAATGTATGGAATAGAGCCTAAAATCGCTCATCATACATATTGGGTGCATGGATTTTGTGGAAACACAGAAATAAATGTGTTTAATGGTACTACTCCAAACTTATTTACAGTCTTATCTATCACTGGGGAAGAATCACAGATCTGGGGTATAGCAGGAGCTAAGTGTCTGTTCTTCCTTAACTCCTTTACCCTGGGCCTGGGTAGCTAACTTTCTAGGTTGGGTCGTTCTCTTACTCATATGGATAGGCACTAATGTAATTGTTTTTTCATTGGGGTGTGTATGTTGTAACTCTCTTATATTAGTGCACTGGTATACACTTCTGTGTTTCATAAAAAAAGTGGAACATGTTATATATCAGTAAGTTGAAGCTTATAATTTTATTTCCTCAAAAAAAAAACCTTAAGTTTTAAGTTAGTTGAAGAGCTGCTTGATCCGTGTGTTTTTAAAGTCAAAGAAAAAAGTAACAGAACACTGCAGATGACTACGATCAAGAACTAAATAAAATAAAAATATCAGTGCTTAATTGCTACAGAAACCTTCCAAACAAAGTTCCGTGCGCGAGAAGCACTCAGCAGCAGCCGACTTGTTCCTTACATTCAGCTGCAAAATTGGATAGAAAGTACTTGATCATAAAGCTAAATATAATTGTGCTTTCCAGGGTTATGTGCCAATTAATAAAAGGGAAGTGTAGCTTTTGAAAGAAAATAAAAAAGTAGTGGTCCCAAAGCTATATAGCCAACAAGCACATTCACGGTTACAGAACAATGCAAGGGTAATAGATAAAGTAATCAACTGGAAATTTGAGTCAGCAGAAAAACTTTCTTGGTCAATACTAAGATGTCTAAGAATAATGCAGGGAAGTTAACTTACTGAAGCAAGCTCCAAACTTGAGCAATGGATATTCTTCCCATGTCTAACAACCTAATTCATAATCAAGAATTCAGAAATAATGGTTAGCATATTACAGCTAATAAGCTGATTTTGGAAGATCATGTCATATTACCTGGATAAATTTATTAGGAAGCCTATCGGTGATGTCCTTTTGGGGTATAATAAAGTAAAATCCTTTCCTGATATTATAGGGGATCTTCAAATTTGGCATATTATATTCTTCCCTGTACTTTTTGGCGAGGTTATAAATGGCTGCAACACAATTTGTTAAGAATGCGAACAAATTCAAATTAGAATGATATACATAAGAAGCATCACCTTCACTGGTATCACAGAAAGATCGACGAGCAACATCAAGCAGCCCATCAATTCCTGCCTTAACAGCAAAACATTGCTGAGTGAAGGCTACAAATGGAGCCCTTGAATGAACCACATCCTCGTCAATGACATCTCCAATTCTAGGACCACAAAAGGAAACATAAGAACATTAATATGGGCATGACCGCATAGCAATAATTATAAGAAATACCAAGGAATATAACTGCGGTCAAAGAACACTGAAATACAGGCATTCTGGCCAAGAACTAGAAATCTTAGACGAACCTGATCTGATGCAATATGTAATCATTATGGTTGACTAAAAACATAACTGCTTCTGCAAGGTGAAACAGTACAACTACAAGCAGAATTTGGAACAAACTGGTAAATATCTTGTTTCGAAATTTAGTTTCATCCATAGAAAAGCTCTTTCTTTAATCATTAATACTTGGAGGAAACATAGCAAGATATATTAGTGAAAATTATTTATTTGTTATTCACTATTAAAACACCAAACCTTCAAGTGTAAATTTATAGAAAAGGATTTATCAAATTCTGAAGGGAACCGAATTCTTATCGTGTAATTTACTTGTCATGGTGCTACTGGATGATAGTTGCTACATACTCCGTGGACTGAAATGATCATATAACTTTCTCTTTGAAGCAGGAGGTCATAAAACTACCTCTTTCTCATATTCGCATACTTGGGGTTTTCACATACAGTCTGATAAATGTTGTGAAGAAGAAAACTTTTTGCCCCCTTCAGAACCTGGGTGATGGAAAGAGTACACATTAAACACATTGATAAGTAGTTACAATTCCAGTGATGATGTGCATTTCTTTTTACAGAAGGAAAATGAAATGGTTTATCAGAACTTGGATAAGAATGGTATGGCGTCCAGAGCAGTTTTAAGAACAATAATATCAGAAATCAACATCTGGCTCTTTCTACCATTGGCAGGCTTCAATATATCATATGTAACCTTTTTGGGCTTGAAGCAGAAATGACAGAGAACCTTATCTAATGTAAAGCAATAATAGTAGAATTTTTTGTGTGAGTGAGAACTGAGGATCGTATTTATTTACAGAGCAGGATAACCAGAGAACGTTTTATTACCTGATTCTTTTGGAAATTTCCGTAGACCTTGAGTCAAACCAAAAAAACAGCTCCTCATTGCTCATTAGCTCATCCTGGAAACAGTTGATATTTTAGATCAGGAATGATGAGCTATGCAGTGACTAACAGCAGCAGACCGTGGTGTGTGTAGCAGTTAGCACATAGCAGTCTAGCAGTCTATAACTTCTAGATGCAAAAAGTAGTTAGCTAGTAGCCACATGCAGATTAGCTTTGTTCAATGGCATAGCTTGTTAGATGCTTAGAGATAGAGTTTTTTAGTTGGACTTTCAGCATGCTGCTTATTTAGGGGCAGCTGTGCATCATCTTGCTAAATGCTAAGCTCTCTTGTAACTCTTCTACTAAATTTATAAAATGAAAATGACGTGCTGTGGGGAATTGGGGATCTCCCCCACAGTTTTTGCCTTCAAAAAAATAAACAGACGTGGTTTATGGCCTTTTCTTGACCCAGCAGAAGAGAACCTTCTACCTTTCAATGCCTCGGGGAAGATCTTACCAGTCGAGTTTTTTTTTTTTTAGTATTTTCTTATCAAAGCCATAGGTAAATGAAGTCTGACATACTGAAAACTCATTGCTATTCAAATCAAGACTCAAAAACTTCAGCTATAAGCCAAGATGTATGGGAATGGGACAGTATTGAAATATGCTTACATGACAAGAGAGTATTTCTGACAATTGTTTAGAAACAAAGCTTAAGAAAAAGGGGAAGCCAATATGATTCAGACTTAAGCAATCTGAAACGTCTAAACTGCATTCAGACATCCATTATTATTTTGAGCAAGAACAACGGGGGGACGATGTGTCCCCACCTGATTATATTAACACTGATTCCATTAGTTATATGACAATTCAATTTAGCCTCAGAACACAATGCTGCATTCAGATGATTTCAAAGAAGCTGACCTATGTATTAAATCAAGAGTTAAGTGTCTCGCCGGGCTGGGATGACCGATCAATTGGCTGCAGGGGTTACATATTCTAGACAGTATCACAGTACTAGGCTCTTTGGTTATTCTAATTGATCGTATAATAGCATGTGTGCACCATTTTGGCCCATGTTATAAACAGTAAGCTATTTTCTTCCTAATGAAAACATACACAGGTCTCCCGGCGGGCGCGCGGGGGGGGTGGGGCGCGGGGGGGGTGTGGAGGCTCGGCAATGGGACCAACAGGTAATACAATGACATAAATAATCCACATGTATTCTTCCATAAATACATCCTAAATCTACTTACCAAGCAGTCTAGACGAGCATTGATGGTCTGCATGTCTTTTAATGGTTGTAACAAGTTAGCTCTCAGCAATCTAGCCCTGGAATAAGCACGCCAAAGAGCTTTAGTTCTCAAATGTACAAGTAAGAAAAATGATTGGTGAATAGCTTACACTAGAATGATTTCTGGAGTACAAAGAAATAAAAGTAGTTCTAAATGAAAATTAGCATGATTGTGTCAACAAGTGTAAGAGGGAGTAATTGGTAGTCTGAAGGCATACCCTCCTGTAGTCTTTGTAGTCTTCAGCATCTGAAAGAGGCTTTTCTTTTTGTTGCTAGTGCCCCATAGTTCAGTATGGAGAGGATCAATAATTTCCAACTATGCAGCACGGATACGTGTATCGGTATCTGGCGGATACGTATACGCAGATATGGCAATTTCCTAAAAAAACCCGATATGCGGATACGTTTTACTATTTTTTAAAATAAATAAATAATGACGCATATTAAAATTGTGAAAGTAGTAAATTACCTTGCAATAGCAATTACCAGCCAATGCATTGAGCCCACTAGCAGCCCATCTAGTAACCCTAGCTATATAAGTCAGTCTGAAAGTCGGTCATCCCCTCGCATCGCATCCTCCTCACGGTCGGCCTGTCTGCTCTCTCTGTCTCTCGCTCACCCCACGTCCCCAGCCCACCCCACGCCATCCCACCCGCCAGCAGAGGAGCAGGGGCCGGGCGGCAGCGCCACCAGCAGCTTCAGCCGCAGAAGAGCAGGGGCCGGCGCGCCCAGCAGGGCAGCAGCCAGCAGCTGCCGGCGCCGCAACGCGCGACCCGCACTCCAGCAGCGGCCGGCCGCCGGCGCCGGCGCAAGCGCCACCCACTGGATCCACCCCCGCCCAGCTGCAGATCCCCTCAGGCCCAGCCACCAAGAGGCCGCGGCGAGCGAAGAGGCGAAGGCACGTCGCCGGCGAACGCAGGCTCGTTACCGGTGGCCGGCGGCCGGCGCGTGGGGATGCTGCGCGAGCCGTAACGGCGACCACGATACGTATCAGCAGCCGTATCCAATATTCATAAAAAAAAAAGAAAAATCTGGATACTCCTCGGGTGCGTATCGGAGGCGAATCGGAGGCGTATCCGTATCGGATACGTATCCGATACGCGATACGGCACCTTCTTGACGTATCAGGGTAACGTAGAATTTCCAATGTTTGAACACTGTTGAGTGCATAGAAAACAATTAAGGCAATTCAAGTCCATGCACAAGTTTTTGACTATATCTTATTCTTTCTCATTCAGTCATTTGGTGGAGGAGATTGAGCAAAACGGCATTGATACAACTTTATTTGACTCAAAGTTGCATTATCCCAAAAGAATTACCTAGTTGAGTCGATACTCATATGATCAAATGACCCATTGAATGTAACCTGACAATAAAGAGAGATTTTTAATAATGATGAATATGGTTAGAAAAAGGGAACAACAACTTCCAACTCCCAGTTCCCTAGTTTAGTAGTAGGACACATGATTTAATGGGCACACCAAAAGTTGTAGGAAACAAATAAATCTTTGAGATCATGTCAGTTTTGAATGGTTTAGATTCAGTGAATCGTGTTGTATTCTAAATAATGAAGGGCATTGAAGTAACAAAATAATATGTCTGCAATTTGGTCCCTGAAGCAAACATCAAAAATCTCCATGCATACAGAATGTAATGCATCAGCAATCACTAGAATAATTGTTAGGAACTGAGACATCATAAAATATACACATAATTAACAATCTGTTGCCAATAGCAACCGGGATTCCACTTAGAGCGAGAACTCTCGGGAGACAATGCATAATACAGAGAAGGGGTCATCCAATGGGAACAAACAGTGTGCATCAAATTTTTGCTTGTTCATAATAATGAATAAAAAATAATGAACATCAAGGTCAACGGTTCTCTTCTTAATGAAATGACACAAAGCTCTCCTGCGCCGTCCTCGTTCAAGGGGGGAAAAAAGGTGAAACAACAGCTTCTAAATAAGACCTTCCTGCCTAAGAACTTACTGAGAATGAGTGATTGGTAATGAACACGCCCTTTTCTGATTCTATCCTGTAACAAAGTTTAAAAAGTTTGACATAAGATTCATGTACATAGACTTCTAATTGCAAATGAACTGAATTCCAGAAAAAGGTGATATGACCATATCAACATCAGAGCACAAGGGAGATTCAGCTTTAAACATTTACTAAAAAGGAAATGATGGCACAGAAAAGAAACAATGGCTGAGAAATACAATTAAATTAGCAAGCAAATGGAAAATAAGACCAACTTACAATATAAAGGTAATTGTAGAAAGATAGGATAACACCTCACAACATACAATTTGACTTGACTTATACATATCTCTAATATGACTTGACTTATACATATCTCTAATGGTAATCAACTGTAAATGTATGAAAAATCAAACCAAGTATTGGAACAACACCATCTTTTTCAAGCTTATAATTGATTATTAGGACTACTGTTCCTGAGATATTCTCTCCACAAAAAGACTCTTAGTTATCTGTAACTTAAACTAAACAGAAGATAAGGTGATAATAATTTTAAAGTACAACTTTATGTTGAAAGTTTCTAGACGAAGCCTGGGAAACCTTCCTGGAGTTCAGAACTTAAACTAAATCTGGCCCTTTATAACAGATTATGTAAGAATGAATGTGCAGGAACATTACTAAATTCGTTATCATCAATATCAAATGGAAGTGCTTAGATATGAGTATGGTCATTGTGTTATGGATGGAACAGAAAAGAGCACGATTTTATGGGTTTATTACTATATTTCAACAACAAGAAAGCCTTTTTTGTTATCATATTCAAATCTGATCCAAATAAATGTGGCAACACAAACAACATCTCTATTGCATGGCCTAAAAATTAGTTGATTTTTCATGGAGTTGCAGTAACTTTTATGCTCCAGTAACCATTGTAACAATTGGAAACAAGGCCTAACTTGGTAATTGACAGCATGAACAAATACTTTGCATTATATGCTCCTGGAGATATATAAATAAACATGCAGTTACTTCAAAAGTTATTACTATTCCTTAACAGGGAAGCCGTAAAAGTTGAAATCGTCATGCTGTCATAGTTTTGTTGAGCACCCATACCATTTAATTGTTGCAGTGGCAGCCGCAAGACAAAGATAATACTCCTTGCAGTAAGTATCTAAACCAAGCGCAGATGGGTCTCTAGCTGAAAGACTTTTCACAATGACAGCACCCTTAAAAAAAGAGGAACATGTACAATGTTAAGGGGAAGTTATTCAGCCTCAACAATAGAAAGAAGGAGAGTGGGCTGGGGTAAGAGAGGAGAAAATGTACCTTTGTGTCATCAAAGCAACCACGTGCCATAGTGACCTATAAATTCTCTGTTATACTAGAACACAACAGTATTACTGAAAACATAGATAATAAATCCAAGTTAATATCAAATACCTTTTTGTCTGCTGGGTAATGTTTATCGATCAGTTCTGAAACTCCAACCATGCCATCTGCTGCTGTTTTGTTCGGGGGCACAATGACAACCATGGGATCATAGAAATGAAGTAGTGTCTTTGTATTGTGGTATGAGCAACTTGTCTCGATATACTGAGATAGGTGCAATGAGGCTGATCTTAAATCAAAGGCTGCAACACCAACCTATAACAGTATACGTCTTCTATAATTAATAGATCATACTTGGTTTCTTCAAAAAGGATGGCCAAATCATAAAAGGATAAATCATTTTACAAGATAATTCTCTATCCATGTATACTTTGAATTGAATTATTTTGTTTATCATCATAATACATATCAGCTTAAGCATAAAGGCATGTAAACATAAACAACAGTACATGTCTATATTCATAGCCAGAATATTAACAGGCTACAAAAATCACTATTTCCAAAACTGTCACAACAAAAAATTGATACAATACAACATGGGATGGGACATACAAATTCATATGCAACTTAAGAAAAGACAAATTAAATATAGAATTCTTTTTTTAAAAAATAGTACAGCAGGGGAAGCCCCCACTGCAAGCTTTTATATCAATAAAACAAAAGAAGCTGTGCAAGGCACAAATATAAAATTCTTAATATACTAGGTTTGAAGAGCTTGTAAATTCATTATCAAAGTATAATAACTGTAGGCAACCTTCTCCTAGAGGACTTTCTGCTTAACCGAAGTTACGGTGCTGCCCCCTGGTAATAAAATGGCTACGAAGCTTGTGCTATGTACTACTAGGAAGCAGAATAAACTCTGAGACAACGAAAATAGGAATATATGACCAAATCAGTTTTAGTAAACCATTCAACAGCAGGGTACTGAAATAGTTTTTCCCTCCTCGACATTTGTGTTCATCTCAGACACAATTCGACTGTACAGCAGCTGGATCAGCCCGAGGAAAATCGTAGACCGATAAACCAAAGGACAATCCTCAAAACCCACCCCTAAACCCTAGAATAATAAGTCGAGCAAAGTGGAATGTGATGCTTGAACCGAATAACTATAACTGCAAAAGTCCTACTCGAACCAATTGAAGCAAGCAATCGGACGAAGCAACAGCAGCGAACCAATGGAAGCAAGCAATTCGACGGAGCAGGTACATCAGCGAACCAATCGAAGCAAGCAATCGACGAAGCAGCAGCTCACACAGTTGGAGCGCCCCGACACGCAAGCGAGCGGCGAACTGGGAGGGCGCCGGGCGGAGGATAACGGGGTCGCGAGAAAACCAACCCAATTCGCGCGGATTGATCGAGCAACCGGGGAAATGCGGAGGGGGCTTTAGAGCGTGACTAACCTCCTTGGCGCGGTTCTCGATGAGGCAGATCACGAAGCTAGACCGCTCTCCGCCGCCGCCTCCTCCTCCTCCTCCTCCGTCAGCTCCGGCGGCGTCGCCCTCCATCTCCGCCGCGCTTGCGCCCGCGTGTGCGCGAATGCCGGCTTTTCTCGGGGGATATGTGCCGGAATGCAATGCCCGCTTGGCGCTTGACCGTTATAGGGTGGGCCAACTCAGGCCCATGAGGCTTCAGGCGGAAGCCTCGTATAAGGCCCATCAATTGCCAACAAAAATCTATTTTTTCTCCCTCATTTTTTTTGGTAAAGTCTGATTTTTTTCTCTGAACACCAAAAGCGGGTAAAAACACCTCCTCAACTTTTCAACCAGAAAAAAAAACAACTTTTCAATCGGTGCGTTTTAGCACCTAGAGCAGTTTTGAACGTGGTTTTGTCCTTCTCTTTTTCTTTTCTAGCATCTAATACTTGGACTAGTGATGGCAGAGTGCAGAACACATCGTGTTGATGGAAAAGGCGCAGAACAACAAGGAATAAGATGACTCTTGGTGGTAGGATCCTTTTTGTTCGGTCATTTTTTACAACTTTTAAAAAAACTAGTAAATACTTGATTAGACCCTTTTTACCATAAAAATGTCTCTAAGCTTCTAAAACTTTCCAAAAAAAAGATGCTACTAGCAAGGATGGATTCCAAATTATATGTATATATTTTATTATAGCATATTGCATCACATATTTTAAATTTGGAAAGTTCTTAAAATGCATTTAGGCATCAATTAAAATTAGGATATTGTTATTTATCTGTCAATATATTTTTTTTGGAAAAAATCTGTTTAATTTTTAGCCATTGGATCATCTTTATGATATGTGCTGCCGATCAAATCCACTCCTCCTTAACGGTTCACCTGTTCCCTGCTGAAACCCATTACTCGTAGCGCTATTAGTCATTCCGTGAGCCCATTCATTTCTTCCCGAACACTCTATGCTCCAAATTGGACAGATTGAACTATGTTTGTGTCATGTTCTGATTGGTCTAGCATCTGACAGATTTAGATCTACGGAATCTGTCAGCAGATAGCTAAACACTCCCTTAAAATTATTCGATAATTTTCTAGATATCCCCCTTTTCTAGGGGCAAATCTATTTTGAAGCTTTTAGAGATATCTTCACATGTTCTTCATATTTTATTTAGATTTATCATGCCCTAGTCTCTTCAATTCCAAGTTTTTCTTAAAAATTTAGAAGCTTAAAGTCACTTTTATAGTTTACTAAGAACCTTATGAAACATGTATATGGGATATTCTAACATAAAAATGATGAAACCACCATGAAAACTGTTTATAACCCAGCATGAGCTACCTATCTAGTTTTTGGAGTAATAAATAATTCGTGTAGGTTTTTTTTGAGAAGAAAATAATTCATGTAGGTAATTCAGACTTTTTGTTCGGAAATAACCCAGGCGGACACGTCCTCACAAGCCCAGGCCCGAGAGTAGATCGGAGTCCACGAGCCCAGGAGAGCAATAGCTCCTTCCCCTCCAAGCCAAACTCGAATCGAATCGAAAACAAATAAAAACAGCCGCGGCGAACGGGCGAAGCGTCGAACTGAATCGCGCGATGTTGACGGTGCCGATGGACGTCTCCAAGCCCTCGGCGCTGACGGCGGCTGGGCACGAGGCTGGCACGGCGAAGGCGAGGGGCGGCGGCGATGGTCTGGGGAAGTACTACCAGCAGCACATCCACGACCTACTCCTCGCGATCCAGCAGAAGAACAATGACCTAAGCCGCCTGGAGGCCCAGCGGAACGAGCTCAACTCCCAAGGTAAGCGTGCTGGTTCCCCCGAAACCCTAGACTCTCATCTTTATCTACTTATACTTAGGTCGGTGTCCGCATTTGCTCTGATTATAGCGTGTGTGAAGTAGGGCACCCAAAAGACGATCCACTGAATTGTGTTTTCAGTTTTGTTTTGGATTTGGAAAAATCGGAATTGCACATGTTCATGTTTAATCCAAGTACCCAAGAATTGAAGGCCCCCTTACCAAATGGAATTTGATCTTCAATTTCATGTTGGAGATTGGAGATTACTGAATTTTGCTAGTATTTGTAGTCCTGATGATGGTTACACCCCTTACCAAATGGAATTTGATCTTCAATTTCATGTTGGAGATTGGAGATTACTGAATTTTGCTAGTATTTGTAGTCCTGATGATGGTTACACCTCTTTAGAATTGAAACTTGCCTATTACTTGGACAGTAGGCCACTAAATTCAGTTCAACTAAATGCTGAAAAGTGAAAATCTCCTCGCTTTTACAGTTACCGCTGCTTCCGCAGAGAAATTTCCTGTTGCACATTTGCTTGTATGTTCTCTTCGCTAGCATTCGTGAAATCCTTTCTGTTCGATGAGGTGCTGAGGCTCCGTTTTAAATTATAATACATTTTGGCTTTTAGATACGTTGCTTTTACTATGTACCTAGACATAGTGTATACCTAAGTGCATAATAAAAGCTACAGATCTAGAGAAGCCAACATATCTTATCATTTGGAATGAAGGGAGTATTGTGTCAACATAATTCTAATGAGGAATTCGGAATGAACTATGTTATTTCTTATAATCGTTGATAACTCTCAGCTTTTGTGTTGCAGTTAAAATGTGCCGGGAAGAGTTGCATCTGCTGCAGGAACCAGGTTCACATGTTGGTGAGGTTGTGAAGGTGATGAGTAAGTCAAAGGTTCTAGTGAAGGTACAGCTCTTCTCTTCCTTTGGTTTTTATTAAACGTGATGTATGAACATCCCAATCTTGCTTTGGCATAATAGAAGAAGCACAATGTTTCATTCCTGGCTATATGTGAAATGGAACAAATGCATCCTTTCTAATCCAAAGTATGCTGTAAAAAAATAATACACGCGGACAAGGATAGATGTTATGCAAATATCTGGTACTTGGTCTATGCAAATATTAGGGAATATAATAGAAACTGGAATGGTGCTTTATCTTAGATTTCACAATCAGACACTCATTATTTTTCATGACATTCTACTTATAATTTCCGTGAAAAATAACAATAATTCAAGCTCATGCCAATTTGTTGTTCCTCTTCTCTCTGTTTTCGTTGTTTTTACATAGTCCAGAGTCTGATCATTATCATAGCAGATGTATTTGTATTAGCATGTATGTTTTGAATGGGACCGAGTTTCCACATATCCTAACTGGTTATGGCAATCTCTCAGGTGCATCCAGAAGGCAAATATATTGTTGATGTTGATAAAAGTATAGATATTGCAAAGCTCACACCTTCCACTCGAGTTGCTCTTCGAAGTGGGAGCTATATGCTTCATGTTATTCTGCCCAGCAAAGTCGATCCATTAGTTAACCTTATGAAGGTTGAGAAAGTTCCTGATTCTACATATGATATGATTGGTGGTCTTGATCAGCAAATTAAAGAGATCAAAGAGGTGTGTAAAGAACTTCACCGTACAGTACATTTTTTTTTGCCCTTCTTTTAGCATTCTTGTTTAATAACTCAATCTTCAGGTGATCGAGCTTCCAATCAAGCATCCTGAGTTATTTGAGAGTCTTGGGATTGCGCAACCAAAGGTTAGGATTTGTTTACCTGAACCTTTATATATGTTTTTTTTGTACCAATCAAATATTTTATTCTGTGGATAATACTATATTGATATCTATCCTATTCATCTTTCAGGGTGTCATTCTCTATGGCCCTCCAGGTACTGGAAAAACATTACTTGCTCGTGCAGTTGCTCATCACACAGACTGTACCTTCATTAGGGTGTCTGGTTCTGAGCTGGTTCAGAAGTACATTGGAGAGGGTTCCCGTATGGTTCGTGAACTTTTTGTGATGGCTAGGTACACATTCTCAGTTTATGTTGCAGTCAAATCATCACTCCACCATCAGTGTTACTTCAATGGGATTCTAATATAATTGTTGCGATAAATGCTGCATATCCAAGACACTTAATTATCTAATTTTGTTTTGACAGGGAACATGCACCATCCATTATATTTATGGATGAAATAGACTCCATTGGATCAGCTAGGATGGAGTCTAGTGGCAGTGGTGATAGTGAGGTTCAGCGCACCATGCTTGAGCTTCTGAACCAACTTGATGGTTTTGAAGCAACGAACAAGATTAAGGTTCTCATGGCGACAAACAGGATAGACATTTTGGATCAAGCCCTCCTGAGGCCTGGACGCATTGACAGGAAAATTGAATTTCCAAATCCAAATGAAACTGTAAGTTGTGCAGTACTTGGAGTGCTAACAGTTTTTAAGCAACCAAGTTTTCAATGCCCACATGGCTGCTGATTTTGACTAACCTATAATCTTCCGGTCTTCCAGTCCCGCTTTGATATCTTGAAGATTCATTCAAGAAGAATGAACTTGATGCGCGGCATTGATCTGAAGAAGATCGCTGCGAAGATGAATGGAGCCTCTGGAGCAGAGCTGAAGGTTTGTATGACAATAAATCATGGTTTACCAAGAGAAAATTTGCATTCATAATGGAACAATACAAAGTAAAAACATTAAACAACTTCTTTAAGCATTTGCAGAAATTCAGAATCCCCAGGTTGTTATCATGTTAATCCATGTAGTTAAATTTCCATCCACGCAAGATTTTGGCCTGGGTAGCAAGGGTAAATGTAGCAGTTGTCTGGATTCACCCTCAGCATTTTAGCCTCTGCAATTAGCCATTTAGACAGTAACTTTAGTAGATTTATCTGTGCCCACAGCCATCAAATGCTCGCTCTTTGTGCACTGAAAAGTGTCAGATGCAGATACCATAAGGTTATGGTAAACAACTCAAGTTGATTCTGCCTTGTGGTTTTGCAGGCTGTTTGCACAGAAGCAGGAATGTTTGCCCTTCGGGAGAGAAGGGTGCACGTCACCCAGGAGGATTTCGAGATGGCAGTGGCGAAGGTGATGAAGAAGGATACAGAGAAGAACATGTCTTTGCGGAAGCTCTGGAAGTGAGTAGCGCATGTCTCTACGCCAGGCTTACACTGCCATGTCCAAAGAGCTGAGGCAGGTGGCTGCGCGTTGCCGGATTTTCCGTGAGACTCCTGAAAAACCTTTGTGGAGCTCGGAAGCTGAAACTTAACAATGTCGTTGCGTAGCAGCTTTATTAGAAGTTAAATTATTGGTTTATTGAATCATTATTAAAGAGGCTTGAGACGGAGATCAGTTATGCGCATGTGCTTCGCCGTCCTGTCACTTTTTATAACCCAAACTAAATGGTATGGTCCCTTAAAGAAAACTAAATGGTATGGAAAGGAAAATGATCAAAGGATAGTCTAATAGAGATACGTCCTCTTATTCAAACTCCCAAAGGATGCATTTCAAGACAGTGCAGATCCTTTTATGGAACTCGTAAACCACACCGATGGATAACACTATCCCATATTCTAGTACATAAACTGTATTACAATTTAAAGTAAAAGCCAAATTGGCCTCTTCACGACTGTACTGCTGACTTTACTACTACAGCAGTAGCAACTGAACTCACTTCATCTTGGCCAACTTGAACTTGTCTTAGATGGAGAACTCACCTATCGACAGCAAGAGCTTACTTTGTCAGGATGGAGAATACAACTAATTGAAACCCTGAATTTCTCAAGACAGAGAATGGAACTAATCGACGTTTTGAACTTCCAATCTTAGGGTGGAAAACTCAGCTTATCATTCCCTCTTAGGATGGAGAACTACACTAGTCAACACCCAAATTAAAACAAACTAGTATAAGACAGTGTACACTTGTTCTCAATGCCCTGAAATTGAGTCAGCATGAAACCGATGTCAAAGCAAGCAAGCCTCGGCCATACGTAAAGTCGGCTCATCATAATCAATCATCTTGCTTCTCTGCAATATATGCCTTCTCTTCTTTCTTCTCCAAGGGACAATCATAAGAGTAATGATCAAAGTTCTTACATTTAAAACACACCACCTTGTTCTTGTCGAACTTTCTATTGTGTCCATTAGCCTTTGCTTCCTCAGTTCTGCAATATAATTGAGCAAACGGGGAACATCCTAAGGGAAGGATAATGGTTTCAATTTCCATACGTCTTAAAATTGAAACCAGTATTTAGATTAGGAAAAAATAGTTTGATTGAAAAAATTATAGAAAATATTTTAAAATCATAAAATATATTTTCAATCAAGCATTCCTTTTTAAGCGCGTTGTTATTTTTGAAAAAATAATATTAAATTTAGAGATATTTCAAATATAAATATATTTATAAGTTTTATTTATGTATAAATTTGTAGACTGGGATGATTATTACTTAGCATTTACAAAATTTTTATATTAAAATAAGATATCTCAATTATTTCGAGATGGAGGAATATGGTGACTAGTCCAGGTAATTAATTTCAATGGACAAAGTACATGACCGTTATTATTTTTGGACAAGCACATGGGCCTCCATCTATACTTGACGCTCCCTGTGCCGTTTGGACCTAGCCCATCCTGCCACTCATGACTAATTTGGGCCTGACCCATCCTGACATCCATGACGATACTGGGCCTTATTTTGACCCAGCCGCAGATATTGGCGGTTCCTTTTCCCTCGCGTGAACGAAAAGCGAAAAGATGTGTCCGTATACAACGCTAAGTTTTCCGAAGGGGCACACGTAGGGCCCAGATGAGAACACGTCATGTCATCAACACATCTGACGGCGCACAAAGCCGCTTAGGATTCAAGCTATCCCACCCTGCAAATCGCAGCGCAGGCGGTCGCGTCGAACGCAAGCACACGACGCCACGGCCGCGCCCCTATATATATATAGCCACCGCCACTGTCGCGTCCTCCCAACCCGATCGCTCTCGTAGCCGGTGATCGATCTCTCCAATCTGTCGCCCACCCAACGTCCCCGATCCCGTCGACTCGACTCGCGCTCCGAACCCCGACCCTGACCCCAATGGTGCGCTCCTTTCTTGAACCCTTTGTGTCCGTCGTGGGTTTAATTTCGGCGTATTTGGTAGAGGGCTTCGGCCGGTGTATCTGGTGTGCGAGACCGACGTCGCTGTCGAATCCTTGATCCGTTCCGATCCGCCGTCCCAGCCCATCCTAGTTCCTATGGCTCTTTTTATTATTATTATTATTTCTCTTGTGTTGATTTGTTGATTTTCGTGTACGGACGCAGGCTCTGCCAAACACCCCGGCCGTGGACTTCCCGAGCTTCAAGCTTGTCCTCGTTGGCGACGGTGGCACGGGTAAGGCTCTTGATATTGTTGTTAGCAGTTTATTAGCGCTTCAATGTTGCCGAGTTTTTGACAGACTGCGTCGTGATCTTGTTTATGGCATCTTGCAGGGAAGACGACGTACGTGAAGAGGCACATCACCGGGGAGTTCGAGAAAAAATACGAACGTGAGCAGCAAACATCATTTCGATCGTTTCTCTTTCTTGCATATGGATATAGCCCGATTTCGGGTTCTTGGGGGAGGGCATAGACCCCTTTGCTGTTTACGCTCGCCTAACTGTCTGATTGAGATGTTGGTTCTTAATCTGCTTGACGATTTGCAGCAACAATCGGGGTGGAGGTGCGCCCTCTTGACTTCACCACAAGCCATGGCAAGATTAGGTTCTACTGCTGGGACACGGCCGGCCAGGAGAAGTTTGGTGGCCTCCGTGATGGATACTAGTAAGAACCTTACAACCAACTAGTTCCTTACTTCATTCAGATGTTGCAACTTTAGAGTTGCCATCCTGATTTTTCTCGCTAGTAGTAAGTTCAGAGGATATGTTTGGAACTTTGGACAAGTATTCTGATGGGCCCTCTAGTATTTACTACTATTAGTCGAATGCTAACTACATTACAATCTTTTGCTTCACATTGTCTGGTCTTACCAAGAACAAAAATGAATGATTATTCGATAGCATCGGTGGAGTACTCACAATGTAGATCAACATGGAAATCAGTTTGAATAGCTTGAATTGGTAGAAATCAATGCAATAATTTTCTTGAGATTTTTTTGATGTTTGCTTCTGGGTTACAATGAAGTCAAAGTTGTTGTGGTGATCCAATCCTCAAAGATTAATATTTCTCATGCAACCTAAGTTGTTAACTGATCTAAGCTAATAAACCAAGACATTTGACTAATAAGTAAGCTAAATAATTCCCAGAGGATACAGATTATTAAGCCTGTTGGAGTGTAAGTCCAACTCCTGTTGGAGTAGGTCCAATCTCCAATGGGGTAACCATAGAGAGACAGTTGTGCTAGAACTGGTAGAGATCCCAAGAATTGAGACTTAGATGGTTTACCCAATGGTGGGTAGGGGACTAGGGGCACATGCCCTTAAGGGCACAACTTTACCGATTTACTCATGGATTTGTCAGTAATATTTTGCTCATATGTTCCAATCGTGCAGCATCAATGGTCAATGTGCTATTATCATGTTCGATGTCACCTCAAGGCTCACCTGCAAGAATGTTCCCACCTGGCACAGGGACATCAGCAGGTAAAGTTATTGCCTTTTGAATTACTTACGTGCCTCTTTATTCGGTGTAACACCCTAGGTTTTTTTCAAAATTTTTAAAATAGACAAAATAAATTTTTGATGAATAAATAATTAGGTAAAATAAATGTTTTTATGAAAATGAGGTTGAATCATGGTAGAAACATGCTTGAGTATTCATGCTGGTGCATATTTTTTCTTGTGTGATGGCTGAATTTGAAATTAGATTTCAAAATCCATTTAAAATTGCTTTTGAAAATCATTCAAATAAATGAAAAACCATTTCTTTTACTCCCTCTCTTTCTCCTGCTTTCTGGCCCGAGAGCTAATCAGTAACTGAACCTCCGGGATTGTCTCTGTGGAAAGCTTCCGCAATAAAGATATCTATTAGTTATTTATTTTTTTATGTGCAAGACTCTATAATAAATATTGGTTCGCTATGTAATAAACAGGGTGATGATAGTCTCTGTAATTTTCTTCTTATATGTGCGACTGTTTCTGGGGCGCATATAAGGCTATTTATATATTCTATTTTTATCCTTAAAAATAGAGTGTGACAAATTGTTATCAGAGCTGTGTTGACTGTAGGACGCAAGCCTAGGTGGAACTTGGCCGTAATAAAGTTTTAAAAATTACTAGAACAACCTTGTTCTATATACCTTGGTATTTTTTTCTCTATCTATATCTCTATCCTTGATATTGTCTCCTCCTTGATGTTTATTTTAAAGTATTTGTTCTCATCTACTCCTTGCTTTGATATGCTTTTAAAACTCTTCCTTATTTTCTGCTTGCGTAATCTTGAGATAAGCTTTAGGATCTTTGCCCTTAATACGAGGAAAACGATAGTATCGCAAGTCGAGTCAATGTTTGCTTTGTGCTCTTTTAATGCATTGTTGTGTTTTCATTATTTCTATGTTTATTTTGTATATTTGTAATGAGTGCAATAATCTTGTGTCTTTAGTCATAATTTTATTTAGATCATAGGCTTAAGGTTAAAGTCTGAATAAATTAAGTTTGAGTTGGTTTATCCTAGCACTACTTGTGCTGACTTCTAAGCAGCCTGTGAGATTTTAGTTATATCTCGAAATTGGTTTATCCAATGCTTATGAGATTTTTCTGGGTATAACTAGACTTCTTTATCTAACAATTCGCATAAGAATCATATCGATATCAGTTCTGAGTTGAAAGTTATGTCTGTCGCAATCTGATGTACAGTGCTGTCTGAAATTTCTAAATAGTTTCTGTTGTTGAGTTAATTTGATGGTTTAGATGATAGAATCTGGTAATATGGTCTGAACAAAAGATGTAGAGAATTTCTTAACCTTTCCAACCATATATAGAACGTCTCCTTTTGATACATGGATCTTGAGATATGATAGTTTTTTGTACTGCTAAAATTAAAGCTCGCCCAGAAATTTTTAGTATTGCAATCCTTATTATTATATAAGTGATTTGTATCCTGAATATCTCTAAGCTTTGATTTTGTTGGAATACAGATAGCTTCTTGGGGTGGAAGAGGTAACCGTGCCAGAGGCCGTGGTGCTGGATATATCACTAATGAGGAAATGATGGAGGTACAAATGCAGCTGATGCAGACTATGACCCAGTTTGTGCAGACCATGCAAGCTGGAGGGCTATCACATGCTCAACCACCAAGGGATAAACGCAGGGACTTTATGCAAGGTCATCCTCCTGTGTTTACTCACACTACCAATCCCTTGGATGCTAACGACTGGCTGCGTGCTGTGGAGAAGCAGTTGAATCTTGCTCAGTGCAATGATGCTGAGAAAGTGTTGTATGTTTCGGGGCAACTCCAGGGAGCTGCTCAAAACTGGTGGGAGTCTTACCAAGCTGCATGTCCCAATAATGCTCCTGCTCTTACCTAGGAGAGGTTCAAAGAGGATTTCTTGGCTCGCCATATTCCTGAAGGTCTAAAAGAACAGAAGGCAGAGGAGTTCAGGAGTCTCAAAATGGGACCGATGACCATGAGCGAGTATCATGCTAAGTTCGAGGAGTTGGCTCGCTATGCTCCCCATGAAGTTCTAAGGGATGTTGATAAGCAACACTATTTTCTCAATGGCATATACTATGAACTCAGGTTGCAGCTGAAGGGCAACAAGTATGATACTTTTGAGGAGTTAGTGAACAGTGCTATTGTGCTAGATAATGAACATTTGGCGCAGGATAAGAAGAGAAAGATGAATGGACAGGGCTCTGGTAGTAACTCACGTTTCCGTTCTAACTTCCACCAAGGTTTCAGGCAGAAGTACCAAGGACCAGTCAGTCAGAGGAATCATGGTCAGAACCAGCAGAACTGGAATGGGAATCAACGCTCACCCTACCAGCAGCGTCACTATAATAACCAGACTCCACGTCTCACTGCACCTAACAACACTCCTCTGAAGAATGATGGTCCCAATACGCCCACAAGGTGTTTTATATGTGGAAAGGAAGGGCACATGTCATTCAACTGTCCAGATAATAAGATGAATCAGCAGATCCCTCAGCGGAAGAATAGCAACCAGAAGCCTCCGCAGTATGGGAGAGTTTATCATGTGACCACTGAGACATCTCAGGAAGCACCAGAGGTTATGCTAGGTACATTCAACATCAACTCTATCTCTGCTACTGTACTTTTTGATTCTGGAGCTTCGTATTCCTTTGTCTCGTAAGCATTTATTAGAAAGCATAGCATACCAGTTGTAGCCATGAAGAACCAAATGGTAGTAAATTCACCTGGGGGTGCTATACCAGCTTCTTACTACTGCCCCTTATCTAACCTTAACTTAAGGGGGTAGACTTTTTAACGAATCCTGTAGTGTTGAATGCATCTGGTATTGATTTAATTCTGGGGTTGGATTGGATGGAAGCTCACCAAGCTGTGATAAAGTGTAAAGAGAGGGTTGTGGACCTGACTACACTAAAAGGAGATAGAAGCAGTGTTGATGTCAGAGTGCAAGCGCCACCTACAGCTACACTAAATCAGCTTGATGACAATGTAGATCCTCAGAATCATGTGGTGGAGGAATTCCTGGATGTGGTCCCCGATGAATTGCCAGGTATGCCACCTGACCGCGACATTGAATTTATTATTGAGTTATTACCTGGCACTGCACCCATAGCTAAACGTTCATATAGAATGGGGGTTAATGAATTAGAAGAACTTAAGAAATAGTTAAAGGAATTAGAAGAGAAAGATTTCATTTGTCCTAGTGCATCACCTTGGGGTTCCCCTGTGATTTTTGTTGACAAGAAGGATGGAACTCAGCGAATGTGTGTTGATTATCGCTCTCTCAATGAGGTTACCATCAAGAACAAGTACCCATTGCCCAGGATTGATGATTTATTTAATCAATTGAGAGGTGCTTGTGTGTTCTCCAAGATTGACCTGCATTCTGGATATCATCAGTTGAAGATTCAAAATTCAGATATACCGAAGATGACATTCACTACCAAGTATGGGTTGTATGAGTATACAGTTGTCTTTTGGATTGACCAATGCACCCTACTTCATGTATCTGATGAATAAGGTGTTTATGGAGTACCTGGATAAGTTTGTGGTGGTTTTTATTGATGATATCTTGGTATTCTCAAAGAACAAGGAGGAACATGTAGAACATTTGAGGTTAGTCTTGCAGAAGCTTAGAGAGCACAAACTTTATGCTAAGAAGAGTAAGTGTGAATTCTGGTTGAAGGAAGTCTCTTTCCTTGGCCATGTTGTTTCTAATGGTGGGAAAGCACTCGATCCAAGCAAGGTGAAGGATGTGTTGGATTGGAAGCCACCTACAGATGTCAGTGAGATTCACAGTTTTCTTGGGTTGGCTGGTTATTATAGAAGATTCATCGAGGGATTCTCAAAGATTGCTAAGCCATTGACAGCTTTACTAGAGAAGAATGCCAAGTTTGTGTGGTCCGACAAGTGCCAAGCTAGTTTTGAAGAATTCAAGAATAGATTTACAACAGCTCCAGTGTTGGTATTGCCAGACCTAAGCAAGAAGTTCTCTATCTACTGTGATGCATCTCGTTTGGGTTTGGGGTGTGTTCTTATGCAAGAAGGTAGAGTTGTTGCTTATGCTTCAAGACAGTTGAGGAAACATGAGCTTAATTACCCTACTCATGATCTAGAACTAGCAACTGTGGTTCATGCTCTGAAGATTTGGTGACACTATCTGATTGGGCATAAGACTGATATCTTCACCGACCACAAGAGCTTGAAGTACATTTTCACTCAGTCTGACTTGAACATGAGACGACGTCATTGGTTGGAATTGTTAAACGATTATGATTTTGATATGTAGTACCATCCTAGGAAGGCAAATGTAGTGGCCGATGCACTTAGTAGAAAGAAGCATGCTAATGAGCTTCGGGCGATGCCTGAATCTGATAAGTTGTGTGCAGAGTTTGCTCATTTGAACCTTACTCTTGTTACTAATTCTATGGAAATAGAGATGACACCAACCTTAGAGGAGGAGATTCGCAAGGGTCAGCGGGAAAATAAGGATCTAAAATATATAATGAAAGAAGTTAGCAGAAGGGAAAGTACCTGGTTTCTACTTTGATGAAGAGGGTATCTTATGGTATGGCAACTGGATATGTGTTCCGGAGGTAAAAGCTCTTCGTCAGGCAATTCTACGAGAGGCACACGAGTCAGCTTATTCTATCCATCCTGGAAGTACTAAGATGTACATGGATCTCAAGGAAAAGTATTGGTGAATTGGTCTGAAGGAGGTGGCAGAGTACGTTGCTATATGTGACACTTGTCAACATGTGAAAGCAGAACATCAAAGGCCAGCTGGATTATTGCAGCCAATGAAGATACCTGAATGGAAGTGGGAGGAGGTCAGTATGGACTTTATAATAGGTTTACCCTGTACTCAGAGAGGGTTCGATTCTATTTGGGTAATAGTAGACCGATTAACCAAAGTTGCTCACTTTTTGCCAGTTAAGACAAGGTACAATGGCCCAAGGTTAGGAAACTGTATATGGAAAGGATTGTTTGTCTTCATGGGGTACTAAAGAGGATTATGTCTGATAGAGATACTCAGTTCACATCTCACTTTTGGAAAGCAGTGCATAGTGCCTTGGGAACAAAGTTGAACTTTAGTACCGCATATCACCCACAGACTGATGGTCAGACTGAGAGACTTAATCAGGTTTTGGAGGACATGTTGAGAGCTTGTGCATTGCAATATGGCACAAGTTGGGATAAAAATTTGTATTATGCAGAGTTCTCATACAATAATAGTTATCAACAAAGTCTCAAGATGGCACCATTTGAAGCTCTGTATGGGCGTAAGTGCAGAACGCCATTGTTCTGGAATCAAACCGGGGAAAGTCAATTGTTTGGGATAGATGTCCTGAGAACCACGGAAGAACATGTATGGGTGATTAGGGAGAACTTGAGGGTAGCACAATCCCGCCAGAATAGTTATGCAGATACCCGAAGAAGAGAATTGACATTCGAGGAAGGTGATTATGTGTATTTGAAGGTATCTCCTATGAGAAGTGTGAAGAGGTTTAACCAGAAAGGGAAACTTGCACCAAGGTATGTTGGCCCATTTAAGGTTTTAAAGAGGTGTGGAGAAGTGGCTTATCAGTTGGAGTTGCCTGATAGTTTAGCGGGTGTGCATGATGTGTTCCATGTGTCTCAACTCAAGAAGTATTTGTGTGTACCTGAGAAGGAACATTTACCTTTGGAGGAACTTACTGTTAAGAATGATCTCACGTATGAAGAGTTTCCAGTAAAGATCTTGGATATAGCTAAAAAGATTATCCGAAGCTGGGTTATTAAGATGTGCAAGGTGCAGTGGAACCGATACTCAGAGGCTGAGGCAACTTGAGAAATAGAGGATGCACTAAGGGCAGCTTATCCGTAGTCGTTTGAGTAAGCAAAATCCAATCTCGAGGACGAGATTCTCTTAAGGGGGTAGAATTGTAACACCCTAGGTTTTTTTTAAATTTTCAAAAATAGGCAAAATAAATTTTTGGTGAATAAATAATTAGACAAAATAAATGTTTTTTATGAAAATGAGGTTGAATCATGGTAGAAACATGCTTGAGCTTTCATGCTGGTGCTTATTTTTTCTTGTGTGATGGTTGAATTTGAAATTGGATTTCAAACTCCATTTGAAATTGCTTTTGAAAATCATTCAAATAAATGAAAAACCATTTCTTTTACTCCCTGTCTTTCTCCTGCTTTCTGGCCCGACGGCCTGTCGCGCGGCCCGCCTCCTTTCTCTTTGTCCGGCCCAGCAAGCCCATAGCATGGCGCCGCGCGCTCCGCCTCTCCTTCATGGGCTGAAGGCCGAGGCCCATCAAGCACGCCGTCCACATCCGCTTCCTTCTCCTCTCTCTGTCGCTGACAGGTGGAGCCCGCGCCACCGTCGTCCACCTCCGACTCGGCCCTGACTCGGACGCCGAGACCGACCCCGCACCGACGCCCGCTCGGTCGCACCAGCCTCTCTCCCAGGCTATTTAAGCCTTTAATTCCGCGTCCGCGACTCCACCCGTAACCCTAGCCAGCCGCTTTCGCTTGTTTGTCGAGCCGCGACACCGAAACCCTAGCCGCCATTGCCAAAGTCCATCAGAGCTCGCAATTCATCGCACCCGACGGACCATCTTCGCTATTAACTGGTTGGCAAGCCTCGCCTTGACCTCCTGGGCACCTTGGTGTCATTCTTTTGGTTCAATTTTGCTTAACCCGTGCCATCACCGTATGCAGTTGGCCGCCGTCCGCCTCGTCGAGCCGCATGCCGTCCTCACTTCGCCTCGGTCATCATCTTCTTGCTAGGTGAGCGCGGTGTAAGCTCCTCGTTCGAATGGTACCGGCCGCGTTCGATTTGGTGGCCGAAATCGCTAGGTTCAAATCTCCGGCGAGCTCTGCTCACCGCCGGCGATGGCCGCCGCCGGGTCGGGTGTCTTCCCAGGCGAGGCCGACTGGCCTGTTCAATCTGGACCATTCATCATGAAACAGACGGTCAGAAACAGCCGGTACCCCTTCGCGTGGCATTTCTGCAGGAAGCACCCCGGGTTTCTGTTTAATCTGTTAAGAGCCCTTGGCGCCTTTTCTTCACTGGAAAGCGTAATTTCTGTTTAACAGATCTATAATACGCTTTGTCCACTGAAAGGCGTATTTTCCTTTTAACAGATCCCCAAATACGTTTTATCCTCTGGAAAACGTATTTTTCCTTTTCAGTTTCAGAATACGTTTTCATCTATTTACAATTTTGCCATTATCTTTAAAGGCTTATATCTTTTACGTTTTAATTCTGATTTGGTCCGTTCAAATTCTGTTAGATTCATAATTTCGTAATCTACACAGTGGTGCTACTGTTGAATTATTTTATTTTATATTTTTAGTCTATATTTAAAGTATTTATTTATCTATAGAAAATCTTTGAAAATTTATAACTTCGCCGTTATAACTCCGTTTTCGATGAACTTGACGTCTGTGTGATCGTAGCAGCGTGTAGAATAGTTTTATATACTTTTATTCTATTTTGATGAGATTGGTGTATTATTCCTCTAATAACTCTTTGTTTGCTTCGTGTATGTATGCTCGATTGGATTGTCTGATGTTGATTGTTAATATCGAGTTCAGACGGTGAGGGTTTTGTTGAGTAAGGGTACTTTGAGGATTAGCAGAACCAGCAAGACTTTGTGAATCAAGGCAAGTATAGGACGGTTGTGTACTTACACTTGCTTTACTTTCAATTTTGGAAAATCTCGGATGGGAGATGAAGGTTGGAATGATAGCTATCGTGATGAATACTAGGCTTGGTGTTCACCAGTCGACGTGTCTCTATGGGAAGCTTTCGTAATAAAGATATCTATTAGTTATTTATTTTTTTATGTGCAAGACTCTGTAATGAATATTGGTTCGCTATGTAATAAACAGGGTGATGATACTCTCTGTAATTTGTCTTCTTATATGTGCGACTGTTCTTGGGACACATATAAGGCTATTTATACATTTTATTTTTATCCTTAAAAATAGAGTGTGACATTCGGTGACCTGAATTGATCTGGTACATCTTTTATTGTGCATATTAGGGTGTGTGAGAACATCCCAGTTGTCCTGTCTGGCAACAAGGTGGATGTGAAGAACCGGCAGGTGAAGGCTACGGCGGTGACTTACCACATGAAGAAGAACCTCCAGTACTATGAGATCTCTGCCAAGAGCAATTACAATTTCGAGAAGCCTTTTCTCTGCCTTGCAAGGAAGATCGCAGGGTGGGTATTGTCTGTCATTCTGTAGCAAACTAGCAATTCCTATACATTTGCCTGACTTTCTCTTGATTGCAATGCATATGCTAATGCTATAGCAACATCAAACGGATGGTAATCTGATGCATGACTGTAAATGCAGGAACATGGACCTCAGGTTCGTTGAAGAGGTAGCCCTTGTCCCTTCCGACGTGACCATTGATGTTGCTGAGCAGCAAAAGTAAGTCATTATTCAAGCAAATATGTACCTGATGGCGACTTTGATTTACCATGCTGCATACATATTGTTTATAATAATAACGCTGAGCCATTATTCAAGCAAACACGTACCTGACGACGACCCTGATTTACCATGCTGCATGCATTGTTTGCAATAACGCTGAGTGATTCTCTGAATGTAATGTTTTTCATGGCCTGTAGGATTGACAAAGAGATCGAACTTGCTGCAACGATTCCCCTGCCGGATGAGGATGATGATAACATGGATTGAGCTCAGCCAGATGCTGTGTCTGGTTGCTGGGTTTAGTTCTAGCTTAGTGTCTGGATGGTTTTAAGAGTGACACGTCTTCTCTTTTGGAATTTCAGTTGTAGCGACAGTCGTTGGTTAGTAGCTATGGGCTGCTTTTAGTAGTGGTTGCTGATGTGTGTCCGTCTCTCAAGGAGACATCCTGGACATGGTTGAGTTGTTTGGCTTGCTGCTTGAGGAATCTGATGGAATTCAAATAGCAATATTAAGTTCGTTCATGCTTTATTATTATTACTCGTATTATATTATATTCTGGGCAGCTTGCACTCAGATTGCTGAGCAAGTTGGGGGCACGATAAGCCTAAAAAGCCGCACAAGTCACCTCAGGCAGGCTAAATTAGGCCACTGCCTACATGTTGATTAGCAGTGGCTCCTTGCTTCGTTGAGGCCCAATTTGATTATCCCGCCCACGGCCCACGTATTTTTTGACAAGACCCACGGCCCACGTTGATTAGCTATCGATAGCGGGGCCGCCCAAAGTCGCGCGCTCCGGCCTCCGCAACGAGCTCGACCCGCACGCTGCTAGATTTTGCGATAGAAGCCGCACAGGTCATGCCCAACCTTACCGGACTACGCTATTACCATTGCTAACCCATGAGTGGCCCAGGTCATGACATTAGGTGGAGACCACCTGTTAGATGCACGTGTTGCTAAAAAAAAAACTACTTTCTCCGTTTTAGATCATAAGTTGTTTGTTTTTTTACGTGTATTTTATTATGTATATAGATATATTTATGTCTAGATAATTTAGAATGGAGTGAGTATTAGATGCACATGGAATCCAATTTTGAAAACGTATTTCGATCGTTTAAAAAATTCGAAACTTGGCACATTCATAATACACACAAAGCTGTCGCGTGTGTCTACAAAGAACGAACCGAACTAATTAACAGGGTTTTGACGTTGCACCGGCGGCCTGATTCGTCTCGATTCAGACTTGCCCCGACCCTAATTGTTGTTGAAGAAGAACGGAAACAAAAAGTTGTGATCCACGAGGAGTACACACATCTCTGCATGCCCACCAGTTCTTGCATATGATCTAGGAAACAGGACAGCCATGCATGTCTTGTTGCTGCCCCCTAAAGCCCTTGGCATTGTGTTGTCGTCGAGCTACAAGCATACTGGACGGTGTTCTCTCCTGTCAGTACCGTGGTGGCTCGTGAGGACGTGAAGTCCGGCCAGAAGTTACGACGACCGACTAGCTCCCCTGCGCGTGCACTTTTTGTTGGATTGGTAGCTTTGCATCGTGGCCCGGCCGCCAACCAAATTAACAGCCAACGCGTAGACGATCCGCGTCGACGCCATTTGGAGATCTCGATCAGCAGATGTACATACCCTGTCGAGATCGACCAGGCTGTTACCCTGTCAACCCTGTCAATTTTTTTTTTTAAAAAAAGGCAGTCGTATCTGATTATGCTAAGCTAGAACAGAATCCAAGTATGTAACTATATTTAATTCCTCGAGAGTACGTACTTTTGCTATGATAGGTTGGTACTGAAGTAATTAAGTTGTTCATTATTGGATGGATCTGTAGTTCCAATTGTCGTTAATTTGGCAGTGTTCATGCTATAATAGCGACCTGATCTCACCTCCTTTTTCAAAATATTCTAAGCAATTCAGACCGTCTAAACTCTTCACTGTCTTCAGGTGTGGTTCCGCTGCAATGGCTTCAGAACTTCAGATCGCAAGCATGCAGAGGTTAATTTGAAGCCATGAACAGCAGTTTACCATCATTCTGACGATTATCCCTTTTTTTCGCCTCCAAAACATCGTGTGTTGCAGTGCTATATATACCAATATGCCTGAACCTGACGCAAAAAACAAAACTAGTGTATGTTTCGCCTAGCTAGTTGGCATTGTCTTGTTGTACACCGATGAGCGCGTATTGATTTCTTCAGCGCGTTGCCTTCTGACGAATGACGGTCTCTTTCAGTCTTTGTGGCGGTGCAACAAGACACGAACAGTGGTTAGGCGCACTTTTTACGTGTTTTTTTAAGCCTGAAAGGCGTCGCGCGTTTTGACTAAATTCAGGTTCAGGTTCCGTCGAGCTTGCATCATGCGGGAGCAGGGGACAAAATCCAAGCAAAGCAACCACTACCTCTCTCATTCAGCGTTACCTTTACACGGAGGGTGGTCTGCCGGCCGGCCCAGAAAGCAAAGGCGGCGAAATCGCGTTAAAACACGCACATTTGTCAGCTTGACTCAACTCTGTGAGTGAATGCCGTCCGGAGCCAGCAGACATCGATTGGTTTACTTTGTCGGTGTACTTTCAGGTGTACTAGCTAGCTACTACTAGCTAGGATCTTTAATTTGCTTAGCTGATCCTCCAACTTGCGCGATTACACTTTCACCAAAGCCAGCCTAAGCGAACAAGTCTACGCTAATTAGTTGTTGTGTTTCACAGGCGAAGTGGCGCAGCAACATTGCCCACCTCAAAAGCTAATCGCGTACGTGTGCAAGTAGAACTGGTTTTGCAGATTGTGGCCTTGCCAACTTATCTAAACGGATGGAGGGAAAAACAAAGTGAGGTTCCGTAATTCGTCAATCTAATAGAGAATCAGAGAAGCTTTAACGAACCATTGTCCTGTCGATTCAACCGTCTGAGAGGCATCACGGGAACCAGTACGTTGCTCTTGCCATCGGAGGCAGTACGTAACAGGGCGCGGCGCGTGCGTGATGAGCAGGATGACCTCGTTGACACCGAGGTGTGCGCGGGCGGGGCAAGGGTAGTTGTGCGTGTGTGTGCCCCATCGACAACGGTGGATTGTTGAGGTAGCGCCCAATTAATGTTAACCGTTCAAGGGTTTCTACTTCTCTGCTACGTACCCATGCAAGCATGTGAACCGATATATGGTGGTGGTAGTAGAAATTCCGTGACAGACACTGACACCGATCGCAAAAATCATAGTCCGATCCGATCCGTTGGGCCGGGCCGCCCCAGCACGATGCACCAACATGCATCTGTAGGCGTACTTAACTTCATCCAAGGCCGAGTACGGCAAAAAGGCCAACATCAACATACAATATATACTACTAGTACACCTGTGGGAAGTACGTAGTTAACTTCATCCAAGCAGGCTGAGTACGGCAACGAGGCCAGAAACGACGAACAGGAACGAATGTTCGTCGCAGCAGCAGGCCAGGGCCAGCGGCAGCGGCAAGCAACCGTCGCCGGGTTCGCGCGCCGAGAGGCCCTGAACCCGAGCATCGTGCTCCTCCCACGCTCGGCAACCGGCACCGTCCCGCGGTACGCGGCTGTCCTCACGCCGGCCGGGCGTAAACTTGAGCAACGGGCCGGCCCGGCCCGGCACGGTCCGGGCACGGGCCCATAAGGCCCGCGTGCCACCGTGCCATACCTCCCCAGGCCACCGTGCTTGGCCGACGGTCCAGGCACGGTCCGTGGGCCGTTTTTCGGGCCATGCCGGCCCGATAGGCATGTGGCCTAATAGGACACCAGGCCGGCCCGCAGCCCGCAATGTATAAAAACCCCAGGTTTAACTCAAATTTTCAACAGATACAAGAATCAACAGAAATTTCACAGATCACAGATTCACAGTTCACACTTCATGGACAAACTCAAGTCAAAATGAATAAAATTTGAGCTGTTGTGCAATGCCGCCTCATTAAAAACCTTTCTAGGTAAAACTCACACCTCGTGAGATAAAACCCTAGAAAGAAAAAGAGTACAGCGTCACAGCTCATTATATAAAATTAAAAGGTTCAAGTGTCGAAGTTATTACAAGCCAAAAACAAATGTCTCAAAGTCTCACTCTCACACTCACTGCCTCACACTCACACTCAAACATCATCAGCAGCAGTAGATGGTTGGCCCGTCGTCACCATCACTGGCCATCACCACCTCTCGGCACCGTTCCTCGACGGCCCCTACGGCACCAGCTACACGCCGGCGACCTGCAAACAGGAAACAAGAAGAAGATGAGGTTAGGCCGTTAGGGGTACTTGCCTGCACAGAGACGGAGCCCGACGCCGGAGAAATGGAGAAGATGACCGGCGGCAACAGCACCTTCCCGAGACGACTAGATGACGACGAGTGACGGGAAAGAAGAGGGAAGACTGAGCGGCAGAGAGGAAGAAGAGAGTACTAGAGGAGGGAGACAAGAGGAGATCTCCAGATCCGGCGGTGGAGACCTCGCCGGAGTGCGTGGCAATGGCAAAGGCAGGTGGTCGGCGGCGGGCGATGGAGGGGAAGGGGATTAGGGATTTAGGGTTTCGAGGTTGGGGGGGACCGGGACTCCGGGAGAGAGAGACGAACGGCTGCGCGGCGGCTGGGCGAGGGGGGAAATGTTTTAGGGTTTAGGAGGGGCGCGGCGTGGGGGTATTTATAACCCCCTCCTCACCGGGCCGCGACCGTGCCTGCCGTTGTTAGCGGGCCGGGCCAAATGACGGTGCCTCGTGCCGGGCCGAAAGCCCGCGGGCTGCATGCTTATTTTTAGCCGGGCGCTAGCTGCCATGCATTTCCCCGGCTTCCGATCCAATTCCAGTTCCAATCAACCACTGCGCCGGCGTGCGTATAAACCAGTGCTGCATGCATGCGTGGCTTCGTGCATGCGGTGCGAACGAGATAAAGACGAGCCGGCCGACGACGACACGGGCGCGCGCGCGCGGCCTGTCTTTCCGTGCGCCCACCTCGTTTCCCGCCGGGTTCGCCTCCACCCCATCCGGCGGCCGCGCGCACATCCACTCATCCCCACACTCGGTGCACCGGGAGTCCGGGAGCTGGTTCACGTACGTACGCGCGGCGCGGCGCCACGTTGGGCGGGCTGGCACTTCCACCACGTACGACGTGTCGCGGCCGGGAGGGCCCCAACAAAACAGGCTGCACGTCTGCACTGCACCCCAACACCCCGTACGTTGACTCTTCGCGCGCGAGGCCAGAAATTAAACCCAAACAGTAGTGTACTTGCATGCTAGCTCTGGTTTGTAGGCTAACTAAGCTTGGCTGGAGTCGCGAGTGGTACACTAGCTTAGCAGCAGTGCCGATCCATTATGGAACGAACATGCCGTGCGTGGTGGCGCTTGATTCTAGCGGTTGGCCGCGCTTTGCCAACGCGGCGGACTCCATCTCCATGTGGCGCGGCAGCCGCGCCACCGCCCTTCGCCTGCCCCTGCCCGCCACACTTCTCTCTGTCGTCGTACTATTTGTTTTCCCTTAGCTTTGGACTAATTATGTGCTTGGACGACTCGAACGACATGCCACCTCCGACTATCTAATTAAGCTTGTCGATCGCCTAACGGATTTCGCACGATCAGAAAATCAGCTTTGGACATACATATATACTAATATGTGAATGCGATTAAGAAACCTAACGCATACTCCGTATCTCAGTATTTGTTTGGCGGTTGATCTCATCAGGCACTGGTGGACCCACAGACAGAGACGGTTGTTCCACGTCGTGAACCAAACAAAACTGTTACCTTCAGTTTTACAATCACATGATTCTCCCACGCCGCAAAACCAAACACGTTGTAACATGCACATGGATTATGTGAAAATATCATAATATGTATTCCCTTCGTTCCAAATTGTAAGTCATTCTAATAATCTTAGAGAGTCAAAACATTGTTCAGATGAAGCCGTTAGAGCCTCCCGACCCGTCTCCCCCTCTGGGCGACGGTGATGGCGTTCCTGCCGCCCCCAAGCCGATCTCCCTCCTCAGCCCCTCTCCCTCCAATCCAACCTTGGATTCGAGTTCCCCGGCTCTCGATCTACCGTCCCATGGGTGTTTCTCGGGGAGCTCGGCCCCTAGCCCGCCGCTGGCTTCGTCTTCCCTGGCGCCCTTGGTGCCTTCATCGTCGCCCATGGTGGCCTTGCCGGCGCCGCCCGCCTCAGCCTCCCCATCGGCGGCCTCGCCGCGGCCTGCTGCCTCCCCCACTGCGTGTGGTGTGGACATGGGGACCCCAGCCGGGGTCATGGATGCCGCGGCGCGCCTGATGCCGCCTCCAGTTGCCTCCGCTGCCGGTGGACTGGACGTGGGGCCGTCGGCCCTCTCCCCCACCCCCTCTCCCTCGTTGCGGCGCGGCTACTCGATGTCGTCGTTGAGGAAGTCCTCGACGAGGAGGACGCTGAGGTTGGGATGGAGCCGGAGGCGCCCCACCACCGCGCCGCGCTTCGCGCCCTCTCTGAGATGCTTGGGGACGATGCTGGGGGCGACTCCGGTGCGGCCGTCGCGGGCCCCATCCTTAGTCACCGTAGGCAGCGCCGCCGCCGCCGGGCGCGTGGTGCCAGTGTGGCTATCGATCTAGCCGCTGGGCGGCGCCTTCCTCCACCGGTGGCTGCAGGCAGCGCGGAGGACGCGGCCATGGTGACCTCTCGTGGTCGGGCAAGGCGCCGACGTCGCCGACACAGCAGCTTCACGACCGACTACCTTCGTCCATGGACTTCACCGCCACATCATCGTCGGCCGTAGAGGCACGCCAAGGCTGGGGGATCTCTGCCGCCTCGTCGCCGTTTGTCGCGGCGGCAGCACGCCGTTCGCATGAGCTGACTCGCCGTCCTCCTTCCGCAAGGCCACTCCGCCACCATGCTCCCAGGGTGGGCGCACCTGTGGATCCTGATGGCTTCACGCTCGTGCAGAGCCAGAGGCGTGGCCGACGCCATGCCCAGCGATGCCATGCCCAGCGTCGCCCGCACCGCCCTCGGCCCATGCCACCGGGGCTCGTTGGACGCTGCTTCAACTGCCTCTCGGACAAGCATGTCCATGCGCTCTACACCGTCCCGTCGCACTGCTTCTACTGCCTCAGCACTCGCCACCGGGCAAGGGACTACAGGCTTGGGCGTTCACCAAGAATGGCCTCGCCTACGCCAGTGCCTCCACCGTGCTCACCTTTGCCATCGTCTCCGTGCCGCGCTGGACAAGGCTCGGGACCTATGTTCAGAGAGGTGGGATCTGTGATCGTCGGCGACGTCGTTTGCCCAGTGCGGCCACCTCTCAGTCCTCGGTCGTTGTCCACTTGCTCCGGTCTGGACGCCGGTGGAGAGGCTGAGGGGCAGTTCGTGGTCGTGGGTGCTCTCATCTGCCCGTTGGGCCCTCTGCAACCACCCCGGATGGCTGCGGCACGGACCACGCTCGAGCTGCAACTCTGTCCGGATGATGTCTGGTTTGACTGGTGGGCCGACTTGGTCGAGGCCTAGTTCACAGTCCATTAGCATCCGACGACCGTGGTGGACGATCTGCCACCACTGCCCTCTTTTGCGACACCTCAGCCATTGATCGAGCTGCCGGGCAGCAGCGCCGGCAACGCCGCCGGCGGGGAGGAGGTGGACGACGCCGTGGGGCAGGGGTTCGTACCGGTGGCGCCCGATCTGGTGGCGGAGGATGTTGCTGCTGCAATCGTCTTCATCGACTCTCTGCGTCTACCGCTGCAGGAGCCTCTCATCCCCACCACGCTGCGCATGTGCCAAGGGCGTGAGATGATGATGACCGGACACTGACTATTGCTGCTGTTGTCGTCCCCGCGGAGGCTGTAGGAACGAGCATGGATGTGGCCCGCGTCGATATGGAGGACGACGGGGAGGCTGCCGAGACAGTGGAGGATGTTGGGGATGCTTCCCTGGTTCTCCACCCAGAGGTCACGACGTCTTCCCCGGCCTCTATGACGGACACCGACAAGGCGACACCGGTTGCTTCTATGACAGTCGACGACTTCATCTCCCGTTTCAAAAAGCCGTTGGATCAGCCTATCATCCAGTCGCCACCGCGTCTCGGGATCACACATGACCCGAGAGCCTGTACTGATGAGGAACTGATCCCCAGGAGGAGTGCACGGTTGGCGGCCAAGAGCAAGCATCGGGAACCGAACCCGGACGCCCAGGCTAGGAAAATACTGATGAAGAAGCTGGGCATGGAGGTTGAAACGCGAGAGCCGGACACAGCTACGTTTGACGAGTTCCATGCTGCCTTCACACCCCTGTTCCCGGAACAAACCAGGAAGGCCATGGAGACTTACTACCTAGGGGCCGATTCACGGCCGAGGAGCTTGCGATGGTCTTGGACAAGCCGTGAGGAGTCGCATTTGTTGAGCTCTCCAGCCTAGGGTCGCATAATTAGTTATCCATGTAATAGAAACGATAAGGATCCAGTAGTTAGGTTTGCTGTTGGGGATCCAGTAGTTAGGTTTGCTGTTTGGGTTGCTGATGGCTTTTCATCATCATCATCCTAAGCCTATGTTGTAGGTCTTACGATCATTCCGTTCCTCTTAATGAAATACAGACATATATGGTTGCTCGCGAAAAAAAATATTTCAAGTTTAATCAAAATTATAGAGAAATTATAAAGATTTGTGACATCATATAGGTGTACTATCAAAATATCACTAATAAAGAATCTAATGATACTTAGTTGGCATCACAAATATTATTACCTTATCATATAAATTTGGTCAAACTTAAGATGCTTTAATTCTCCAAGATTCTTGTAATGACTTACAATTTAAGATAGAGAGAGTAACTTCCTTTGTTATGAATTATAAATAGTTTTGACTTTTTTTACATTAATTTTACTATTTTTTAGATATATTATATGTCTAGTTACTAGTGTTAACTAGCTGCTATTGGCTGGTTTGGCCGAGCTAGTAAAATAGTTGTTAGTTGGTTATTAGCCAATAATCTAAAGGAGCTAATTACTATACTAACTAAATATTATATCTATTAATCCAAACACGGCGTAAGCACGTATATAATGGCAATAATTCTTGAAACAAAATAAGTAGAGGGTGCAAAGTTGTAGTTGCCGGGTTTAAATTTCTTCTGGTTTGTGACTGTAAGAAAACCAAAGGCCAACGTGAGAGCTTAGCGTGACTTAGACGACATAATGGAGTGGAAATGTGGGCTCTTGCAGGGATTGCTTGCTGCTACTCCTGACTTTTGACAAAGATTTGTTCGTCTTTAACCGAAAAAGTTAGAAATTGACATGTACATACTTGGCAACTCGAAGAGCCGTGAATATATATACAACGACACTAATCTTTTTCATATAATATAATATTGTATTTAGTATCGTCGAAAGAACATATTCTTTTTGTAGTAACAATAAATCAATAATATATAACAATTTTACTAGCTTTCTACCAGTAGTGATATCGTTCTACAGCAAAATGAATTATCTAGAAATTTTCTGCCTCCAGATCGAGTCTCCACTATTGGTATAGGCCAGTGTCTCAGAACAAGGGGTCTTTAAAAAGAACATTATATATTTACATGTATATTTTGGTTAAGAATCTCAAGATGATGTTTAGCTACAGAAAAAATTATATATACATGAGATATTTATATGGCTGATGTCGACCAAATGACGGACATGGCTGAGACGCAAACATCTGGAGATTCCAAAGCAGTTGCGTATCAGCAGTGTTGCAGTACAGCCGTTGCTGATCTTAATTCCATTCAACGAGATAAACGGTCAGGTCCGGGCGTTCCCAACCAACTCACTAATTTCAAACCCCCTTTATCATTACTCATTAAGTCATTAGCAGGTCAAGACAATCATGACAAATCACACCAAGATGATCATGAGTAGGTTAGAGGAGGAAGACAACTTGTTCAAGGTCATGGCAGATCATCAGTCATCACCATCAACCTGCGTACACAAACTCCTGGCCCTGCCGCTGAGATGCCACGTCAGCCGGCTGACATGGTCAAGCGCATGCAGGAAGAGGAAGAAGGTGCCCAGCTGCCTAGCAGCAAGCAAGCTCAACTGCCCAAGCCCACATCGTTGACTCCTCTACCCCTTGGTGGGGCCCAGCAGTGTCGCCGGCGGCCCCTGCCGCCGCTGCTTGCTATATAAACGGCCTCCGCTTCGCTTCCCGCCCTCCTCACCGGCTCACTTCCAAACAGAGGAAAACCGCTTCGCTGTGCTGTAGTGACCAGGACACGCACGCACCGCGAAAACAGGCGCCGTGTTTCCTTCCTTGGTGTCTCGTCGTCTCGACACAGGCCGCGAAGGCCGGCGCGCGATCGATGGAGATGGAGGCGGAGGCGGTGCCGGGACGGTGGTGGACGTGGAACGCCACGGCGGCGGTGGCCGCGGCGGGGGCGTGCCTGCTGCTCATAGTGCACGTGGCGGCGCGGGTGGCGGACGCGCTCTGGTGGCGCCCGCGCCGGCTGGAGGCGCACTTCGCGCGGCAGGGCGTGCGTGGCCCGCCGTACCGCTTCCTTCTGGGCTGCGTCACGGAGATGGTCGCGCTCATGGCGGAGGCCGCCGCCAAGCCCATGTCGCCGCCGGACTCGCACGACGCGCTCCCAAGGGTGCTCGCGTTCTACCACTACTGGAGGAAGATCTACGGTACGCACGCACACGCATGCACCGGCTAGTCGATCGTCGTTGGTTCTTCGCTTGTAGTCCAGCTCTGGAGCTGAGTGATGATGTATTAATGGCGGCGGCTCGTGGCGGCGGCGCATGCAGGATCGATGTTCTTGATATGGTTCGGGCCGACGCCGCGGCTGACGGTGGCGGACCCGGAGCTGGTGCGCGAGGTCCTCCTGACGCGCGCCGACGCGTTCGACCGGTACGAGGCGCACCCCGTCGTCCGGAAGCTCGAGGGAGACGGCCTCGTCAGCCTCCACAACGACAAGTGGGCGCTCCACCGCCGCGTCCTCACCCCGGCGTTCTACACCGACAACCTCAACGTACGCGCACACCGCCCTGTCTCTCTCCCTCCCTCTCAGTTGCTTTAATCTGATGATCGCTGTCGGCAATCAATGGTGGCGCGACACTGACACGTGCCCTGTCCAGCGGCTGGCACCGCACGTCGGCAGATCGGTGGCGGCGCTGGCGGAGCGGTGGCGCGCCATGGCCGCCGCCGCCCCCGGAGGCGAGGTGGAGCTGGACGTGGCGGAGTGGTACCAGGCCGTCGCCGAGGAGGCCATCACGCGCGCCACGTTCGGCCGCAGCTACGACTCCGGCCGCGTCGTGTTCCGCATGCAGGCGCGCCTCATGGCCTTCGCGTCCGAGGCCTTCCGCAAGGTCTTCGTCCCCGGGTACAGGTTCTTCCCGACCAAGAAGAACCGTCTGCAGTGGAGCCTGGACAGGGAGATCCGGCGGGGACTCGTCACGCTCATCGGCAACCGCAGCGACGAGGCCGCCGCGCGAGACGACGACAACGACGCCGCCGAACTGAACGACAAGGGAAGCGACGGCGGCTTCCGGGACCTGCTGGGGTTCATGATCAATGCCAACAAGACGAAGAAGGCGGCGGCGCCGGCGATCCCCGTGGAGGATATGCTGGAGGAGTGCAAGACGTTCTTCTTCGCCGGCAAGCAGACGACCACCAACCTACTCACCTGGGCCACCGTCCTCCTCGCCATGCACCCCGACTGGCAGGAGCGTGCTCGCCAGGAGGTCCTCGCCGTGTGCGGCGGCGCCGACGAGCTCCCGTCCAAGGAGCACCTCCCCAGGCTCAAAACGGTACAACATTTCTTTCCAAACCAAACCACCAAACATCTGCAGTCCTTTTCCCAGAGGGGGCATTTCTGTAACTCCGCTACGACAAAAAGTCTCACTTTGTTTGTTCCTCCCTGCTCTCTCTCTCTCTTTCTCTCAACAGCTGGGGATGATCCTGAACGAGACGCTCCGCCTGTACCCGCCGGCGGTGGCCACGATCCGCCGCGCGATGCGCGACGTCACTCTCGGCGGCGTGTCCATCCCTCGCGACACGGAGCTGCTGATCCCGATCATGGCGATGCACCACGACGCGGCGCTCTGGGGCCCCGACGCCACGCAGTTCAACCCGGCCCGGTTCGCCCGCGGCGCGGCCAGGGCGGCGCCCGCGCACCCGCTGGCGTTCATCCCCTTCGGTCTCGGCCCGCGGATGTGCATCGGGCAGAACCTGGCGCTCCTCGAGGCGAAGCTCACGCTGGCGGTCGTGCTCCAGCGGTTCACGCTCGCGCGGTCGCCCAGCTACGTCCACGCGCCCACCGTCCTCATGCTGCTCTACCCGCAGTACGGCGCGCCGGTCATCTTCCGGCCGTTGCCTTTGCCGGTGCCGGTGCCGGCGCAGGTCTCGTCGCGGCAGCAGGTATCCGACGGAGCATCGACGACGACGGAGATGACGATGGGACCACGACCCTCCTGCTGATGTGATCGATGACCATACGACGTACGTACCACTAGAGATTAGTAGTGAATAGTGTGATAGTAGGGAACAGAAGAGCCAAGGAAACCACTAACAAAAAAAAGCTTGTCCTGTCGTGGCATGGTGTGGCATGGCCGGTGGTGGCGGGACGCCCGGGCGGACCTCCCTGCTTTCTGGGCGGCCGGCCGGTTGGTTAATTGCCGGAAATGCCCCCCGTTGGAAGACTAGAACAACAGGACCGGAGCAGCAGAGAGTCTCTTGGACTTGACGATGGCGTGGAAGAAGACCAACAAACCAAACCCACATCTGCTGTCGGGTCGGTTCCATTTGTTGGCTTCTCCTTCCGTGGATTCTTCTCTCTCTCGCGTGTGCGTTTGCGTGTGCTGTGTCACTGTGTGCAGCAAGCAGCAGCTACATACCAGCGGCCTCCAGTATGCAGCATATGTATGTGTACAGACTTATTTGTTTGTTTATTTATGTATATATATACAAAAAAATGTTTTTGATGGGATTAATTGGAAGCGGAAGGTCCAAAAACCAGCGCAAAGGAAATGGGGACGGGATCGATGGATGGATCGATATTTGTTCGCGTTTTCCGTTGCATTGCACGCGGTATTCCATTGCGTTTGTGTGCCCAGCAGGCTTGTGATCCGCTACTTTTTGCGTGTGGTCGGCGGTGCGTGTCGGGTGCGCGGGGGCTCTCGTCATCCCGTGACAGTTCTATGGAGAAGAGAATTCGCTGGGTGAGGTGCTACTGCTACAGGACCGCGCCGGCCCTTTGCGCTGTCCGGCTCTCGACCAGTCTCAGCTGCATATGCCAGAGTGCATTAGATAGCTAGATGCTAACTGTTGAAATATGTAATACATGCTCGAAAGGTTTTAGAAGATTTTAAAAATAATAAGAGATTTTTTCATATATAAGGATAATATTATAACAAGATGAGAAGCTTTTAGAAGACTTTAGAGATGTGGAGAGGATAGAGTTGTCATGCTTTATGGCAACTTAGAAATACTCTAGAAGTTTGAATATTTTATATAGTAGAAAAATTTTAGAGATAGATATTTATAAAGAAGAGTATGGAAGTTGTACATGGCAACACCACAAGGGCCATGAACACCTATAAATAGAGGTGCTCCCCTCCCTCCTAATATACTATCACCAAAAGGACATATCATGGCATAGACATAAGGTAGGAGATGGAGAGGTTGCCATCATAGTGTGGAGGTATCTAGAATAGCCACATAAAGAGTATAGAGAGTGTTGTATCAAGTTATGAGCAAGTGAATAAAGGTTTAAGTTTCTTTGTACAGAGTCGGTCTCGGTCTCCCGTGTTAGTGTCGGTGTAAAGGTCTTCTCATAGTAGTGTGGGTTTAAGGGTTCACAGAAGAAGTAGTATCACTCCAGTTTGGTATCACTTTTAGAAAGTCGACGTCAAGATTAGAGGCGGCAATTTCTCGGCACTAACTGAAATCTCCTGTAGTAGCCGGTGTGTTCGTATTGCTCTAGTAGTACACACCATCATCTATAGTAGCCGGTGTGTTCGTATTGCTCTAGTAGTACACACCATCATCTATGCGTGGCGCGGGTTCCTCGTCGCCAGCATCGTCACCTCTGACGCCGATAAGCACTCCCAGAAGTCCACTCTCCTCCAGCGAGCTCTACGCCTCTGGAACCGTCGCTGTCGAGTGTCGACGACCAACATCCTACATTCTCTGATATACCATCGTTTTGACACATCTATTAGCTGGCTTAAGGCCATTTTTAGCGAAGAGTTTCATGCATTAATTTAAAAAAAATATAGAATGAAATAAAATACAGATGGAAAAATCATTCTTTGTATATTTTTGTTCTTTTTAGTTTATTTTATATATACATTTAATTTCATGAGTTATTTGAAGCTAAAAAATGAGCCAAAAGAATTCTATCTTGGTAAAGCTCACATTTTCTCTCTTCTTAGAAACTTGCCATTTCATAAAGAAACGCTTATGTCATAAAACCTGTTAAGTACATAGAAAACTTTCATTTAGACTGGCCTAATTACCTCTCGCTAGCCACCATTATCTCCTTGCAATGTTTCCACCACAGTCCGCGTGTTTCTTTTGCCCAGTGGACTTCGTTACATCGTTCCACACAAACCCCAAATATTAATTTCAAGATTGAATTGCATCAACTGATTTATTTTCTTAACAAACTCAGTTGCATGATCGTTTTGGTAAGTGACTTGTTTTATTACAGGTAATATATAACCGGATCCAATAGGTATGGATACTACTGATCTCATATTTATGTTCATGTTTTCTCTAGGATTTAGAGCAGGTTGCGAATCTAGGTTCAAAAGTTATGGGTGTCATCTTCACTAAACCACTACTATTTTGCAAAGGAAAACACAACGCATCATTATTGTCATGTGACAATAAAAATTGGCGGGATCCGCCCTAGATTTAGAGTCAGACATAAATAGTTGTCGTATACAAAGACACATATATAGGGTATTTAAAACTGCTCCGCTCCATGTTTTTCAACTAAACGGTTTCGTCTCCGCACCCGTCGTCCGATGAGAGCATCTAAAAGAGCGCTCCACAAGCTCTAGCTTTTTATAGAGTTGCTCCATCGTAGAGCTTGTGCAGCAGCCTCATTGTCAATACAAATACAAATGCGGATGCCGTTACAAATAAGTAGTGGTGAGTAATACTGGTACGCATCAAGAGCTCCGTATCACAACAAGTCAAGAAGCATGCACTGATTGGTTTGTGCATGCGTTTTCCCACCAGATTTGTACCGGAGCTGAGTGCGTTGCGTCCTCAAACGGGACCCGCCGATGTGAAATGTCATGTTTTATAGCCTGCACAAGCAAACAAACTCCGTTTTCTGTCACCTCACCTCCAAAAAGGCGGAGGCGGCAGGAGAGCTAGCTAGCTGGAGCGCAGGGACACAGGAAAGGACGCTACGTACCGTACGCCGCGCCGGATCGATCGACGGCAGCGGCTGCCATGCTGCCGTGACCGGTAGGTAAAATCCGCAGAGTGGTGGCCGCAGTCACGGTCACGGACCCGTGGTACTAGTACGTGTACGTCCAAACCGCCAGCCACTTCGAGGGAGAGCAGCCGGCCCGGCCATGCCAGGCCACGGCCAGCAGCGCTGCGCTGCGCACGGCAGGCAGCCTTTGTTCGATCCATGGCGTAACGAGACGACGGCTCGATCGGACGGGACGGGGCGGGACTGGACAGGACGCGCAACGCAAACGGCCAGGCTGCCCTGGGCAGGCGCGCGCGCGCGTCGTGGCACGCGACATGGGGTGGTCTGCGCCTGGCAGACGCGCCGGCGCAAGCGGCCACCACCAAATCCGTGCGCCCGCGCGGTGCGGAGTCGCTAGCTGCAGATGCATGGATAGGCTCGGGACGCGGCTCCCGCGCGCGCGCGCGCGGCGAGACACGAACCGGGTTGCCCTCTCTTCCCTGGCGTGCCCGCGGAGACCGGACCGGAGGACCCCAGCTGTGCAGCGTGCCTGCCGGTGCCGCGGCATGCGTACCGCATGCGGGTGCGGTGCCGTGGTGGTGGCCTGGGCCCCTGGCGCTGTTGCCTGTGCGTGTGCGACGCTGTGCCTCCGGCCAGTTGATCGATCGCTGAACATCGTCGCTGCGCCTAGCGGCTAGTGGCCTCGGACGGTATCGGGATCGGGGCGCAGTCGATCCGCGCGCACCGCAAGGCACGGGTGGCGCCCGCCGGCCGCCGCCGTCCGGTGTTCTTCCATTCTCCCCGATCGGCCCGGCGGCGGGCCGGCCGGGACGTGCAGTTTTCGGTAGGTTTGCCGTATGTTGCTCGAGAGTGACGACGACTGACGACGTACCTTCGCGTGTCCCGCTATGCACTGGCGGAGCTATGTTGGGGCCATGGCCCCCCCTTGCCTCTGTGTTTCGAAGGAACCAATATTCTGTTCAGCAGCACCCAATGCAGGTGAACAGACCAGCAGCTAGCGTCAGCTCTGTGCCTCCATCATAGGATATGCCTCCCTCCGTTGCTCTGCGGACAAGCTACAAGCCTACGAATGATTTTCTTAATGATCTTTAATTTTTTGCTTCTAGACTAAAATCAGGCTGGAAGCTATATATACATGCATATATGATAAGTGGCTGATTGAGTGTGTGTGTGTATATATATATATATATATATGATATTGATACATTAATCTGAGAATCTGATGGTCTTCATGGACAAAAAAGTAGACCACACAATATATTTTGTTTACTATGACCTCACTAGTAAAACTAATTTCTCCACTGCATGTGTACTTACAGTTTTGATCGACAAATTGGCCCCCTCTATATTTTGTTTCTGGCTCCGCCACTGCCGCTATGGACGTGAGAAATGAAGCGTCCAGGCAGTCACTCATGTCATGACCGCCCTGCTGCTGGTCGTCGCCGTGACAGATTGTTCGCCGGACTTTCCGACGGTTCTGATCGGCACGCAGTTAAGCGCGTCAGCGGTAGACGAGAAGATAAATAGAGCCAAGCCGGAAAATAAGTTTCAGGAGGAAAACGAGCAGAAAGGTGACGAAAAACGCGCGCCGGTTCGGTTTTGAGTTTTGACCTGCTGCCGTAGTACGGGACCCGGCCGGTCGGCCGGCCTCTAATTCTAGTTCCAATGGATGACGCTAGTACACGTACGTACGATTAGTCTCTGTTCGTTGCCACGGCTGTTGATTTTTGTACCTGATCCTGTAGACCGAGTTCTTCACGAGTCGTCGATCGATGGTGAGTGCGACAGGTAACATCTCCTGCTTCTCTGCTTCTCTGTTGCTGCACAAGTCAATACGCCAAGAAATTTTCGTCGCGCGACTTCCAACAAGCTAGTATGCTGCAAGTATTTCTGAAAACTTTGCTATTAGGCGTACAGTAGAGTAGCTCACATTCTGCGACTGACATGTGAACAAACTTTAGACGCCAAATTGGTGTATGCATCAACAACGTCATGCATGGAAATAGAAACCAACATGCATGGTTTCAGAATGAGTACTCTTTCAGAATCACCCGGCCTGCTATGTTTCTGAAAATCTGAAAATAACGGCGTATAAGAACCACAAGGAGCTTGTACCGGATCTTGTAAAAATAAAGATTCTATCCTGCTATAGCTACTGGAACAGCTAGGAAACTTTTAATTTCCAAGCTACTAGTACTACTGTATCCAGATCTTTGATCAGCTACACATCGCTACGACATAGAATGCAGAATTTACCCTCGAGTAGGTTGCTAAAAGACGGCGGTCCCAAGATCGACAGACATCCATCGGCATCGGCTGCCGTCATCTGCTGATCGATCTGATCCTGCATGCCTGCCGCGGCGCCGCCACCAAGACTGACCGGCCGGCCGGCCGGCAATGGAGTACTGGTACGGAATAGAAGCTAGCGGAGAGCAGTGCACGGAAAAGGCGCACGTCCTGGCAATGGCATTGGTACTGCGTCGATCGATCGCCAGAATCACCGGTCCATTCCATTCCATTCGATCCAGGCATCAATAATGATTGACCGGGCGGAGGCTAGAGCAGAGCGATGTGCCCGGCGGCCCACTGGCCACTGCCATCGAACAAGAGCGCCGGCGCGCCGCAGTGCAGGCCTTCATTCCCTGGCCAAAATTTACCATGTCACTGGCTTGCACTTTGTGGTACACTGTGATGTGCAGGTGTAGCAATGCAGAAATTAAGAACATCTAGTCAGATGTCTGTCATATTTCTTTTTAAGATGGCAAGAGAGTTTTGCCGCTTTTAATTATCTATAGTAGGATAAAATGAAAGAAGAGTGCAGACTTTACTAGTGGGGCTAGCTAGCTACCAGAGCATTTCAAGTACTCGGATTTTTTCAGCCACTCCCAGACAAAATTACTGAAAATCGTGAAATTTGGCTGAACTTTTTTTAGAGACTTTAACAAGAGATATAATTTTCTAAAACTTTTAGATTGAAGCAAAATATATCATGATTTAGTACTAAAGCCCCATTGAATAGAATATTATGTGACATAAACAATAAAAAAATATGAGTATGCAGTTATATTATTTAGAATAAAACACATATACATTGAAAAACACATACACTTTAGTGTAATACGAAATTTTGGAGCTTTCTTTCGTTCACCCCCGTAATTTTGATCCCTGCTTTTTTTAACAAAATAATTTGAACCCTGCTAAGATAACTATATCACAACTGAAGACCTCAGCACTACAGAGCAAGATAACTGACCAAGATAAACGGAGTACAACACTCCTAGTATAAGCAAGGGAAGCCCATCGGATGACTATCAGATTAACTGCAACTAATAATGTTAATTTTCAGCATGTAGATCTTGTAGCAACTTGCAATGCATACAGCCATCAAACATGCAGCATGGGACCTCCTCTAGAGGCTATTATAATCCAATAGTTTTACCACTAGCTTAGCTAGTTTTAGGGAGGTTAGAGAAAAGTGCCATATATATACTCTATTCATGCGCGGACGAGATGGGCAAACGTTTCATAGTCACATGTAGTACTTCAACTGTTAGATGGTCCTCTAGAGACTTAATTAGAGAGGCATGTGGCACAGTAGAAATAGGACATGTTCGTTTGTAGCTTCCTAAATGTAGCATTTGCTGCAACTCGATCCATAAGATAGAGGGAGGCCATGTGACTAAAACAAGACCAGACCCCCACTCCACCCACCAAACAAGCAAAAGCTTGGCTAACTGGCAGAATTCTCTCGGGAAAAAAGGGGCATGGCAGGTGTAGGAAGCTAGATATCCCTTTTGGTGCCTTCAAGCAGCTAATTCCAACGTGTGGTTCTCTCTTTGATTCTGATGTCTCAAGCATTGCCTACCTTCACCACCATAGAATTGTGTGCCGAGGAAACATCTCATATGGCCCTTTAAAAGTTCAACAACTAGATTGTAAGTCTGTAAGATAGGATGCGATTGATGCTAGCTTCACATGATCAATTCCATTCTAGTTTGCCAGTCACAGTTGCAATGCTAAAGCAAGCTTGGGTCTACATTATTGAAACATGGCACATGTATATGCAAAGCTGAACAATATGGTGTATAGTACATGCCTGACTCTCATGAAAGAAATAAATATTCAGAATGATGAGATATCTTGCATGACAAACCAACTAGTACATAACTCTGAAAACAAGGATGAATGAAGAAAAAAAGATCCCCTCTAGAATTATTGTGAAATAACTCACATACCATACCACCATGGATTGAATTGTGCTATGAATGAAGATGAGAACAAAATTGTACCAACAACTGTCCTCACTTCTCAAGCGGATGCCCCATTCCCTTCTGCCTCTAGATCATCGATCTGGCAGCTCCATGACTCTGACGTGGAACTTGCGAGACGTGGCATATCATCATGTGCAATTAAGGGCCGAGTTGGTATCAGTTCTGAATTCTGGATTCCAATACACGCAATCATCTGCGAAAGAAGCTCAAGGCCAGTCATGAGGATGAATTAAGAAGATGCATTGGGAATGATAATGATGAGATATTTGTTGTGGGAGAGGCATGCTTTGTCATCCCTAATAACCACACAAAAATAAGGACAACTTGGTACTAACTGACTACTCCCTATTAAAAAGAACTGACAAACTAAGGCTTTAATAGCCCTGCTTGATCCAAGGACAAGTATTTATCTTGACCATTCTTACTTTATGTTATCATCAGCACATGATAGAAAGTGAACAAAAACAGTTGCAGGAATGACATGTCCTGACATAATGACACTAAGTACTACACCACACCAAAAGGGCTCTAAAGAGCTGGCATTGGGTTACCGACAAAATGGTGGTTGACCATGGTTTAACTTAGTTGCTTAGTTGCAGTATCAAAAGCACCATGCCAATGCTTGTTGTACTATATAAATACAGTAATAGGTCACATGCACAATTAGCTAGTACAACACAACTTAATTGATAACATGACTCATAGTACAGTTGAGTTTTTTACCGGTACTGATTCCCTAGCCTATATATGGTGGAGTAGCTTAGCCTAGATTCTTGATTATCTTTCACCAAGGAACACATGCTGCGTTGACAAGAAATTAATCACACGGACGATGCTATAAATTTATATATGCTCTGACGCTAAACACAATGAGCTATGTGCCTATGAGAGTATGAGTTGGATGAATCATTCAATGATCCAATGGTATCACAAGAACATGGAGAGGTATCAAACCTTAGCTTACCTGCTTGCTAAATCAACTTCTCAACTGTTATTAGGAAACTGTCGCCATCAGTAAATTATCATCAGAATATTTTGGAGTACTAGAGCTGGTTGAGCAGTTAGTGCGTGATGAGACACCTGGTCTGCATTACCATTGCACATCCGCACAGCATCTTCTGGCTCACTGCAGACACATGAACTGATGACCTTAACTGAAACCTGAAAGGCAGATAGCTCCGTTATTGCCTTGCTAAAGGAGCATTCCTCCCCTTTGTGTGTCAGCATCATATAGCCCCAGCACAGCCATGGAAATCTGTCGCTTCTGAAGAAATGTCAATAGTCCTAGAGCGTCACAGAAAGTCAAGAACATCATAACAAAGAGTAGCAGCTCTGCTAGCACAATCATGCATGTGACATAATCAACACTACTCCAGAAGCAATCAGCTGATCAGATTCACAAAGTATCAGTCAGTCAGATGACAAACACCACGGCGCCTTACAACGATCATCTCCAAGCTTCCAATCAAGTGTGTAATCATAACAGCAGGCAGCAGCCTCTTGAGTGTTGAGCTCTATCTTGGTGACCATCATCACATGCCGGCCGGGCACATGGCAAGATAGGGACGAGGGGGGCTCGTCAGAAACATCAGTTGCTCCAAATGGGCCGGTGAAGTGGAACTTATCATGGATGTAGCTAGCTAGGAACTAAAGCTAGAAACAGTGCAGGTCCACCACAGCAGCACCTCGTAAGTTTCTTTGTTGCCTTGTGCCGTACGTACCTCGCCACTGATCCAGCGGTAAAGCATGTGTCCCCATGAATGCAGTTGGCTGCTTGTGTTCCACCAGCTGAAGCATCAAGCAAGACGTCCGAGAATTTTACATGTAGATATAGGCCCGCCGGCCCCTAGGATGGTGGACTACTGGACTCGTCATTAAAGCCTTGCGCGATCCAATGGTTAACTATAGGTCTTGTTTGGATAATGTCCAACTCACTCCAATCCAAGGATTCACCTCAATCCACATGCCAAGTGTGTTGGTGTGGATTCAGGTCAAATTTAGTTTAAACTCCACTCCGATCCACCTCAATCCATGTGGATTGATGTAAATCCGACCACATACAAACAAGGTCTTAGAGTACAAGTAGATCGAGAGGTTAATCTTTCGAACAATATAAACTGGTTGGTGCAGAGACTGACTTGAGGCTGGAGAATTTACGTTGAGAAGAAAGCCTTGGACATGGACAGATGTTGCAGTGCTGGCTCCTCACAAGCTGCCGGCGTTGCCAGCCACACTCCTGCGGTACTGACGGGAGTGTACTCTGCATGTGCAGAGCAGCAGAAGGATATTGGCGCTGCCATTCTGTTCTGTTCTGCTGTCACGGTTGGTATCAATGCTTGCTGGGCACAAGAAAGCCTTTACTATGCTTTTGTTGGCTCAGTAGTGCCCAGAGCATCAGCAGCCATCTCAGGCCCATAACGCACTGCCACTGGACTGCACTGCAACTGCAAATGCGGCACGGGTCAGCACTGAGGAAGGAAGGAGTTCGTTAGGGTGGTGGCAGCACTGCGGTCTGCTGCACTCTGCAGCGACGACATACCGATCATTATGGCTGATGACGACGACGTTGTTTGTCGTCGGCGCGCGGCAGTGGCGGCAGGCAGCGGAGGAGCAGATGGGCACCACCGGGACCGGAGCGGCGGCAGCCTGGTCCCCGACCCGCCACCGGTCGTGCCGCTGTCGCCGGATCCCGCACCGGCGTGGCCCCACTGCTTGCTTCTCTGAATCTGCTGGAGAATGGGATAATAGTACTTGTCAGCTTGTAAAATTGGCTTGGCTCATTCACCTCACATGCAGGCTGCACAGTGCAGAGCCTTCAGAACAGGCCCTTCTACTTGGCTCGTTTACTAGCGTTGGAAGCTGAGATTGATTTACACATCCATATCCTTCATGCTCTGCTGCAATCAAATGCGTATATTATCCAAAGCAGAAACACCATCAGTTCATGACATTAAACACAGACCATCATCATCACTTGATGAAAGAAAAGAAGAATGCTCAAGTACGGAGAAAAGGATGGATGATGTTGCAGACCAGCAGCTAGTAGCATCATGCTTCCCTGTGATCTTCTAATGCTTCGATTGAACACAACAATTTCAGGTAGGAATAATAATTTATTTACCCTACAAACAATGATCATCTAGGCATTTTGGTACTCAAGGTCTAGTGGGTTTAGATCTGGTTCAACATAGGTGGGGCCCGTTAGTTGTAGGCAGCTCAGGTCTATGATGTTTGCACCCATTCTGCTGATGCCTCTCTTCAAAAACTGGTATATTGAAATCCCGATGGTTCACTATTACACAGATCTGACAGCAATCTCGCTGTTACTACTTTACAGTATTGTAAATGTTTTCTTTGTCGCAGGCAAAGATTGAACAAAAAATACTGTAGGTGAACACAGAACAATACAAGCTTATTGTCAAACACAAAGTCAACATCAGCTGTAAGGCCAATAACAAGCTGAGTTTCTAAACACGCAAGTATAGCATTAAGTTCAATGGGAAGTAAAGAGATCGAAGGTACATCGTCCTACACCATGGAGAAACTTCACTTGTACTTGACTATAAGATAAGCTTCTTGCTTGCTCATCAGAACGACAAGGGCATAGCCACTTCACTTCTGAAAATATGTGATTGTCTATCCATTGTATTTCAAACATGCCACTTCACTTCTGAAAATATGTGATTGTCTATCCATTGTATTTCAAACATGTTCCTTCAACTGCACAACAATCAAACTTGAGTTCTGCAGGAAAAAAATTTAAGGGCAGCTGGCTTTACAACAAAAGGTGGCCAAAGAGTTCTCCAGCAAAATAAGTCTGTCTCCCTGACCTGACTGGAGCATATCATATCATATTTCATGAAGAACACCGGCTCTAGATTACAAAACACTAAAACAGATATATGCATCATATTATGTACTGGCAAAATACTGTACAGACATACCTGCAAGTTTTCCTTGATGAAAGGCCAGACCATGTAATCCCAACAGTTTGTGTGTACGTGGAAATTGGCTGCAAGAACTAGGGCACATTTGTATCTTTTTACAAAATTCCTAGTAAAAGAGCCTTCCCTCTACTTCCACATGCCACCATACATATTGCATTGAAAATGAAACAATTTTTCCAAAAATAAAACACCAGATAGGGGAGTGCATGCACTATATCTCCTCTTTGAGAGCGTTTGGGAACTTTTGTTTGAGTTTCACACCATTTCACCTAAATCACTTCTTTTAATAAACAGATAATAACTTCCGATTGCAGAATCACAGTGTGCATCAATCTGTGAGCCAAAATGAACTTACGCTGATTGCAAATTAAAAGCTCATAAAGCCAAGAAATCATTCATGATTGTCCTTGCAATAACCACATGATTATTAAAATCTTGGAAACAAACAAATTAGTACTACATATCCCAGACAGAATATCTGTCTGTAATGGGGAGATAATGGAAGCAGCGATCTAGCACATTGAGAATCAGTACCAATTTCTAATTAGATGTATTAACTTGCACACTGTAAAGCTTTTTCCCCAGTTGTCTAAGACTCCATTTATGATACCATAACAACTTTAGGCAGCAAATGGTATTTTTTTAAGCACATTCTAAGTGTTCAACACAAAACATGTAAAGCAAAATGTGGGACACAAAGTCATTGTGGATGTGGTCACTTACAAAGATCTTCAAATATATTTCAAGAACATCTGGGATATTACTATTCCATTATCCAACAAAGATTTCAAAAGTATCATGATAGCCATAGTGTGTAGCATAAATGTAACAGCACCCTTGTTGATGCAAGATTTCTTAGGTGAATACCCATAAGCATAACATGGTTGAGGTATTAAGGGGCAGCTGCTTGATTTCTCAACCACATCCCCTTGCTTAGCTCGCACAAACCACGACGATCTTGTCCGTCCAGGCGAGCTAAAATGGCTCACTTACAGCAGCAAGGAAAATCTTAACAGTGTGTAAAACAATATGTACCTGACGGACAAGCTGTGAGCTCTGAGTCCCTGCTTGGCGAGGCTACATAGTAGCCAGCAAAGGTACCAAACCACTCCTAACTTCTAGTCCCTACTCCATATTTACCTACATAACTAACTCAAAACAAACAGCTCCTAAGTTCTAGTCCCTAGTACATATTTACCTAACCTTAATTTTAACTCAAAACAATCAGCACTCCGTAACATGCCTTGAATATTTCTTGAATCTGTAAAGTCTATGCAAGCGACCTATAATTGCCTACCTAAAGTACTGTTATTTTTGTGCTGAAGGGTAGGTATCAATTGCAATTGCAATTTAATATGTTAATGATATTTTGAGAGCTGTACTAATATGAAAATACAGCTAGATTGTTGGTTACTTTATTTGGAAAAATGTGTATCAGTGATCAAAATTTATTTTACTTTACCTTGTCACTATCATTCAAATCTTCCTCAAATAAAAAAATGATATAAATACAACCAAAAGTTCCAGTAGCACTTACCAAAGAGGGAATATGCTTGTTCTGTGAAAAATCACACAACAAACAGATCACCTTTTTGTCTCTGGATCATAAACCAATCCAGTTTGACCTTTTTATCCAGCAACCAGTAATAATCTGGAACCACAATCTTGGCCCTGCTTAACCTTAATTTCGAACAAAAAGACCAAAATAAATCTTTGATACAAGTTTGAGGTAAGAAAATACAAATAACCACACGGGGCAGACCTTTTGTGCTATTATACTCATATACATTTTATAAGTAAACCAAACTGAGTGCTCCTTAGGCATTTTGTGTTATTATATTAATTATTTGTGAGCATAAGGGTATGACAGCTCACATGGAAACTACTATCCATTATGTTGCAATGACGTATCTTGGTAACTTATAAAAGCAAGGCACAAGAGAATCCTATCCTAGAAGAAAAAATATAATGATCCTAAAAGTAAAAGGATATTGAAAATTTGAAAATAAATTTAGTACCAATGTTAGTTCAATGGAAATGTTGCCACATCTATCGCACTGCAAAACATGTGGCAGACTCCTCCATCTACAAGAACCTATGGAAGGATGCTTTAAAAGCCTACAACCTTGACCCTGGAAAGTTCATGAGAAGTATCAGATTTCCTTTCCCCGAACTTTGCTGTTGCAGATTTGAACAATAAGGAACTGCCCATGCACGAAAGCTGCTACTAAATTGACAGCAAAAAAAAGCATTACAGATTAGTCAGCCCACTAGGCAACACATGTCAAGAGGAGACATACAAATATTTCACAATCCATACTCGTTGTTTTTAACCACCTTTCGAGACAAGCATAGCATGACTATAGTAAAAGCATTAACACTACAAAGACAATCATTTACAAAACTAAACTTCCTCAAGGATATTCAATCATTTACAAAACTAAACTTCCTCAAGGATATTCATAGCTTTATATATCTTTGAGAATTGAGCTTGTACATGCTTTGATCAAAACATTGCAAGTTTAATCATCAATCATCACAAACACAATCAAGGAGACAAGGACTACTGGTAGAGTAGTACAGTGCTAAACATCAACACAAGCTAATGCAAAGATTAAAAACAGAGGTGTTACAGTATGAAAAGCATTAATACTTTTTGAGACTGTCACAAAATTTAGAAATCTTGAGATATCTATAGTACAAAATTTCCCAACCGACTCTTTTCACAAGTAAAATTCTACACATGAAGCACTCCAACACCTCAACTCTTAATGAGATTTCCTAACTTACAATAACTTGAAAGATATGAAATGTCACCAGGAAAGTAACAACAAAAGCTATCTGGAAGTAACAGCATGGGTAACCAAACTCCTCAATTCAGCTAGATGTTCGTCAGTTGAAATATTCAGTGTTAACCTTAGGTTAGTCAACAAAGCCTCTTGCTCCCAGCTAATTGACCCACAAGCATACAAGGCTAACATTGTTGAACGATAAGCATGTAATTCCAGCAAATGGGTTTCTTCCAACAAATGGGTTTCTTCCCTCAATCCATTGTTATCATGTTCTGATGTTTCTCTTTCAGATGTAGAAACTTCATCATCATCAGTTCTAGTACAGGTATCTCCACTTTGGTAAAACAAATTATAATACTGTGATCTATGTGGGGTACTGTTAGGACTAGAACTACCAACAGAAGATGAGATACTCTCTGTGTCACTAAATTCTTCAGTTGTTGTAGTATGCCCTTTATGATTAGAATGCATGTATTTCGCACCCAGCATAAAGCATGGGGAATCAACATCATCTACCTTTTCAGCCAAAGGGAAAAAACCTCTATCAACCAGCTTTGAGTTCCTTCCATCTCTATTTGGTGTCCCCAATCTCTTAGTAATTTCACTGCACTGAGGATGTGTTGATATAGCAGACGATTTTCTCTTGATGCCTCTAGATGTATCACCCTCCAAAGCATTCTGGTTCTCAAGTTGAATACGGCTGTCCATTCTGAACTTGTGGTCTAAATTTCCATCTTTTGATCGACCTCTGAATGCACCATCATCCAAGCATCTTGCCGAATACTGAAAATGATTGAAAGAAAAGTCTCATTAGGATCTAGGGCATTCCCATTAATACTTGAAACAAAATCTAACTGCTCATGGATGAACATCAAAGAACCTCAAAATACAATAGACCATGTTAACTGCTTGATTGAGCTAATGTATATAAGTAAAAAACAATTTTCTATTTATCACCTTATTAATTATTGTAAATAAATCTAATCTAATTTGAGAATTGTAGGACCAAAGCATTACCTTCTGAGTCACAACCCATCTGTCATCTAGCCAAAGCTTCCTCAACCGAAGATCCGATGCATGTGCATTCAACTCCAGCGAAGAACCAAGAAGCCTGACTAGATATTGATTCTTTCCAAGCACTCTCACCACCTCAGCAACCTTCCACGAGTAGCTGTCAAAGGCCTCAAGAATACTACCCAACCTCCAGCGTACATGATCATCCGCAGGAGGGCAAGGCCTCATCAACCTTCTTGGCACCCTTTCAACAGCCACACTAGAGTCAACGGGACTCTCATCATATCTCACCAAGTAGGTGTGTCCATTGCCAGAGATGATCTCACCAGGCCTCCACGAACCGAATGGCACCTCTGCCTCCTGCAATACCTCCACCTTGCTCCCCTTGAAGAATCTCATCAGATCGTTTTGCTTCGTGAACTCTGTTGCAAACGAGAAATCGAAGATACAGTCAATAGTCGAACAAACTAGATTAACGGGCATCAAAACATAAATCAGACTATAACAGGAGTCAAGTATGAAGATTTTCAGCTTCTACAGGAACACCCAAAAGATTTTGAATGGAAGAAATCGCAGCCTTGACTACAACCGAGTATTAACAAACAGAATATGAACAACAGATTAACGAGCGATGGAGCCATTGCAGCGCAGGAACATCAGCGCGTGGATCCGTCATCACAGGAACAGGAACGAAATCGGAGCGAGTCGCTTGGGGCTGTTGCAACAAAAACATCGGCCTCGCATATCCAGTATCCACCAAGGGGCGGGCTTTGTATATCCAACCGATTCATCCCGATTCGTTCCTCTTCCCTGAATTCTCGATCTGATTGTGATCACAGTGGTAAGTAAAGAGATCGATCTACCGAACAAATAATTCTCCGAAAAATAACAAGGAAAAAATCATCAAGCGAAGTTAGGATCCTTACCAACAAAAGACGGAAAGGGCAGAGCAATGCCAACGGAGTCGCCGGCGTGAGGAGCGCGACCGGCTACCGCCGTTCTTCGGCGGAACCACCGGAGCCGACGACGACCGCCGCCGTTCTTCTTCCGACGAGGAGGGCGCTGGCGGCGGGTTCAGCGCTCGCGGCCGGGGCCAAGCGCGGCGCGCGCGGCGACTCGACGATTTGCCGCAGGAGAGAGGAGAGGAGCCCGCGATGATCCGCCGCCAACGCAAGGAATTGCTTGCTCCACAGGCACGGCGAGGATTTGACGAGCGGAGGAGGAATCAGGGGGCGATTTCAAGAGCCAGAAATAAGCAAAATTTCCAGTCGGTTTTATATAAAAATTTAATTAATTAATTCGGGCTTGTGCGGCCGAAGCGGTTTATATACGGGGAGGGGGGAGAGATGGTGGGCCCGCGTCGCTTTCCGAGTTCGAGGCGACAAGGGCCAGTCTCATCACTGCCATTGGTGGTTTGGATCGAAACGGCCTCGGAGCCGGTTTGGGCCTGGGCCAGCCCATCGCTTGTCAACCGTCTGTTTGGCGTTTGACGGTTGAGATGAGATCCCAGGACGCTTGTCAACCGTCGTGTGTTTGTTTCAGCTTCAGAATCAGATGAATCAGGTGAATTAGGTGAGGAATAATGAGAGAAAAATAGTGAAGAATTAGTAGAATCAGTAGCTCCAGAATCAGAAACAAACACACCCTTTGTCTGATGGGTTGTCAGGTGTGCGCTTTCCCCTCTGTCCAAATCTACATCAATTAGTTATTCACGTTTTTTAATCTAGTTGCCCAATTTTTTTTCATGGTTTTAACCTAGCTGTGGATGATCCTAAAACTCATACCCGATTTTTTGGGTGGCAGTGCGCTGATTTAGTTGAGCGCATGTGATCTACCGAGATCTTTTGCCGTATTAGAAAATGCCTTTTTCGTCAACTTCTACAGCTCACGGTAATGATGAGAATCGCATGAGTATAATCGGCAATGATTGTTTATTCCCCTCGCTTCGAAATTTAGCTTCCTTGCTTTGACCAGGAGATTACAAAATATATTCCATATCTATCATACCAAATATAAATGTACAAAGAATTATTTCATGATGGATTATTCATGAACTAATTTGATTTTTGTGTTTTGTAATCTTTTACAAAATTGTCACGGTTAGAGAATTTCCGTGCACGTGCTTGAGGGCAAAACTATAAATGGACCTATATTTTTAGAATGGAGGGAGTAGTTCTAAATTATCTGTCATGCTTCTTATATTTGTTGTTAGTCAAGTCAGTACCATGCTTCATGTATTTGTTATTAGTCAAGTCATTGAGTATTCCCCAATGTAGATTGTAGCTCAATCAATTAGGTTCCATGTGATGGAACATAACTATCCCGATGTAGATTTATTCTATATATATAATTGGTGCTAGTGTCATAAGATGTGTCTATAGGGGTAAAACATACATTCGTGTGTGTATGAACTATGTGTTTGTACTTTGTCTTTCTTTTTTTTCTAAGAAAAAACAAAGAATCTTTAAAATATATACAAAATCAAACATTTAGTTAACTTGAGCATAATATTCTAGATGGCAAAGCATTCGGTGCAAATCATTTATTTAATGCACTTGTGAAAAATACTTAAAACACACTATCTAAAAGATTGCAAGACTCTTATGATTCTTTCTTCTAGTATATACATACATACGAAATTCATCATTCTTCATATGAAGTTTTAGAAGACGGTTTTGCATTGTGGATGTGCACAAATTCAAGAAAAAAAAATACTCATCTAAAAAACGAACTCCTAATATTTTCTTACCAGCTGAGAGAGAGTAGCTTGACGGTTTACAACTAGTATTTCTCCTCCTCTAGTTTTCGTGGGCATAAAGCTCATCTCTCTAGCAAGTCGTGTCATCTGCCCCAAAACCGCCATACGCCCCGTACCCCTTTTTCATGTGGCGGCAGCGTTAGTGCCTTGGCAGTCACGTTTTAGGCGCTGCCGCACGTAACCCCACGGTGCTCCTCTCTTCTCTCAAATTAGCTGCTGGCTTTGCTTGTTTACCTGGCTTTCATATTCCTTGCGTCCCGGAAAGATGACCCAACAAAAGCAAATGCAAAAAAATCTGACACTCAGCAGCATTAAGGGACAACCTCTTTACAATATTACAAAATAGTAGCGCTTAAAAAAGGGTGCTAATTTAATTAATAATTAGTCAGAAAAAAAAACATCTGTTTGTGGGAGCAGTAGCTTTCAGGTCATGGTTTGGTTGGACGCAAGCAACGAGTGGCTGCCATTGGCCTCACCGTGCATTGCGTTTCTTGGAGGCGGTTTGTCCATGAGCCATGAGGCATGAGGAAAGGCCAGCTTTAGATGGAGACACCTGGATCTCGATTTGCATCTGCATCGCTGACAATGAGGCGTGAAAATCCGCCAGGGGATCGCAAGGATGCGTCCCGGGCTCAGAAATCTTGGTGGTCACGTGTTCGGGCGCCAGGCGCGCAGATTTGCTTCACGCATCCAACAAGCCTGGCTTATCCCATTCCCCATCGGGTGGATATACCAAGCTTCGTTCTATCGAAAATTTCGTATGTCATCTTGGAGAAAGGCCAAGGGCCCGTTTGCTTTTTTTGGGTGAAGATTTCGTGTACCTGAAGCATCGGTTTACAGACCATGAGACTGTTTCTTTGGTCGCTGTTCAGCGTAAATTAATCCCATTCCCATCGCCCTCTGTCAATCTCAGTTGAAATTCAGAGAAGAGAGAAATTTGACGATATCACGCCCCTCTCTGGCATTCTCTGTCAAAATGCAGGGCACGTAGTACCACACAACCAAACGGCTGCAACCTTTAGTACAAGAAATGTCATTTTAGAAAAATTTCCATTATGATTATAAATTGATGCCGTTTTAAAGCCGGCGTGCTGGTTTTCGAACAGACGCAGTTTTTCCATTTTCGAAGAATCACCTCCCACCGGATTACCCTATCAACTGTCTAATGATATGGAATACTTACAAGTCGTGTCTAAAATATGCGCGGTATAATAAAAGTACAAATATGCAGAATATTAATTATGGTTAATTCGTTTACATTTAGATGCGTAGATGCAATTCACTTCCACCTCTTTGAGCTAGCTCTGCAAAGTACAAGCTGGTGGATTACGTACAAATACAGAGGTGCTTCTTTGAGGCACATACAAGCAAGCCAGCGGCACCAAAAGTGGTGGAGCTTCTCACAGACTCGCAGGCCACGAACCCCATTAATTCCAGCCATTTCGCTTGATAAAATAGCCATGTTCTTTAATGATTGGCCTCTGCTGGGTTTAGAAACCAGCTTCGACACTTTATGCGACTATGACTTCACATGTATTGTAGTATAGGATATCCAAAGAACAAACCACAACATGTCCAGAAAGAATATTAGAACATGTAATGTACGCATAGTGTTGGGAAAGAATACATGTCATTTTGTATACAATATGTAACAATGAGCCAAATTCAGCTCAACTGAGTATGGCCCCTTAAAAGAATGTATCCGAAAACCTGCTAGTAGATGAAGTACTTTCTGTGCTATAATCCCCACCTATGTATTGCCTGATCATGTCTAGCCTAACATTTTTTGTTTGTTTGCTTTCTTTCTCTTCTTTTTTTTTTTTTTTGTTGAACTCAGAACTCTTCAGTTGTACTAGTAGTAGTATAACACAACCAGACTCAACCTGCCAGGTTCACTCACGATCCCCACTGATTCTCAATCTGTATATACACAGAAAAACCACTAAATCAGAAAGTAGTTCAGCAGCACAAAAGAACATTTTATGCAGAACTGCGTTGTCAGTGGTGAGTGACACCATCAAATACACCGTGGAACTTGAAATTGAAAGGCCATAACTGTGAAGATAAGTGTGTGGGTGTGGAGAGATATCTGAATCAAAATGATGGTTTTCTAAATACCATTGATATGCATGTCAAAAGAAACTCTGAGCCATGTTTTCTCTCCTGTGCCGTTGACAAAAAAAAAAAACTCTGAGCAAATCGTTGTGCATTTCAAAAGGCACTTTGACTGGTGACAGAAACCTAAATCAAACCGACGATTTTCTAAACCAGCTCATGAGTTTGGGACATGGTAGTGATAACGTGAACATGTTTCGTGATCTTGCAGCGTTGGCATACACAGCAATACTATTTCAAGCAAATGTCAATCGACCTCCTATTGTAAGCATTACAATTCTGCAAGAGCGCATGGTCTGTGCAGGTATTGTGCAAGAAGAAAACATGCGGAATAGAGGAAATTTATACCAACCAAGGCAGAAGGAAAGAATGACTCAGTATAATTGATATAGGAAAAGAGATTGGAGACTGATTGCTGGAAACAGGACAGTGGCCTGCATTTAACAATGTCGAGAAACCTGAAGATGCCCATCTACCATACGCTAGCCCATGTTCTGAGGGTAGTGGTGCTTGATACTTTGCCCCATGTTGACAGCTAGGAATTAAGGTTATGTATATATGCCTCAACAGTTTTTGTAGTGCATCCAGGTCACAAAGAAGGAAGGAACACTTTTAAAACTGTAATTAGATTAACTACGGATAAAAAAGAATCCGGTGTCTTCAGAACTTGCAAAACTGATAAACAGACCAGGGGAACTACATTCTTCAACTTCAACTTCTTTTATTCTCATTTTTAGCTTAAATTTCTCACGCCCTTTCTCATTAATTTCGCATGGTTAGTATCGCAGCAGGTATGAAACAGAGATGTCGCCCTCCAGCTGAACGATCTCACTTCATAAAAACCTCGCCAGACACAATGGAGTTCCGACTTCCGATCACGAGCAACCGCCCCTAGGCAATCGCCAATTCACCATACCATCGCAGCATCCAGCAGGCAGTCTGAACCTTACCGAGGTGGTGGGTGTGGGAGGCGGCGGAGAGCCAGAGGAGGAGGGCGCAGACGAGAAGCACCACGGGGATGCAGTGCACGGCGCGCCCCAGCGCCCGCGTCCGCGCCGCCTCCCGCCGCCCCGCCGCCGACAGCGGGTCGTACGTCGGCAGCACCGCCTCGCTCCCGCTGACGACGACGCCGACGCCGCTGTCCGACACGCGCGCCCCGCTCGACGATCTCCTCATCCCCGCACCCGAGAGAGAGACGCGGCCGGTGGCAGCCTCCGAGGCTGGTTGGACGGGTGGGGGCGCCGAGGCGGGGGGGACTCGGGCTGATCGATCCGAGGCGGCGCGCACGCGGAACGTGCGGTGGTGGGTGGGTGGACACCGCCGCCGCTGCCGACGGTGCGCTGGGCAAAGGGTGCGCGGGGGAAGAACGCTTTGACGACGCGACGCGGTGTTTTGGTGCCGCGTCAGCGTTTTAGGCAGGCGCGCGGCTTCGCGCTGTCCCTGCCACGACTAGGCCCTGGTGGTGGTGGTGTGGCTCGCTCCCTCCTGAAGCACGCTCCTCTACCTGCTCGTGATGGCTGCTGGGTCCATTCATTCCTCCGCGTCACGGCCAAGGACCGACCGTGTTTCTTTGAAGGAGTCTTTTACACGTTTGTGAACAATATTGATGTGGTACAATTTTTCTCTCTAAACTTTTTTAAACAGAACTCTTATTAAAACCATTTAAACTACCTAGGTTTAAAACGGCTGCCAGTCTTTTCTTTTAGTTAAAAATTTTGGTAAATACCTGATAAAAATTTTGGCACGACGATCTTAAGGATCAACTCATTACGGCGGCGCAACATCTGGAGACGTCCGCTTTAGATTTCTTCGGTTCCATTGGATGGTTTTCGCAAAGACATGTTGGTTATGTTTAGTCAAAGACTGATTATCTTTTCAGTTAGTGTGTGTGGTTGTAATTTTACTACAACCGAACTTTGTGCCAGGTTTAAAGTCTGTAATAATGGGCCTGATTCTATCTTCGGATACATGAAACCGGATACTATATCCTTTATCTAAAAAAAACTGATAAAAATTTTGAACCCATAGAAAAGTCTATGAGCTTCTAAGAAAACCCAAAAATTATTACATATTGGGACATGATGAACTCAAGTATTTAGAGTTTGCGAAAATGTATCTGAAAACTTCAAAGAGATTTAGTTCTTAGTAAATAGATAAAAATCATTAAAATCTTAAAATTCACAGAACATTACAATTGATGTCTAAATGTGTTTTATAAACTTTCCAAAACAAAAGTTTGAGATTCTATCGACAAGATGTTGAATGCACTCATGTTGCTTCATCTTGTCTCTGAAATTTTCATATTTTCTTCTTTCTGTAGACCTGAATATAATTTTTTCCTTTTATACATACTTTCAAGAGTTCAGAAAGTTTTATATGAGTTTGTTGTATTGTAATCTATCGCTAAGATTTTCTCGTAACCTTTAGAAGTTTAGAAGCATTTTATGGTTTAAATTCCTTATCAGATACTTAAAACGATGAAAAAGCAGACCACAACATCAGTTAAGGGAGATAACTTTTTATACTTTTATAAGGACGGGTCCAAGTGTTTTGGTTTGCAAAATCATGTGTTTGAAGTTTGACTAGATACACCCTTCACAAAGACTACTATATAATGCTCCCATGAGCAAACAACGAGTAGCAAGTACTAGTACTAGGTTGACAATAATGAACGGGTAATAGTCCCGTTCTAGTTCTATATCTATCCACCAATTTTTATATTTGCAGAAAAATACAAAAAATGCGGACAGAGGCGAGATGAGGTATATATCTGTCATTGTGCGATTGTGATCTTGTTTTTAGGCAAGATAGATCCATATTCATCTTTATTCTACAAACGTCTCGATTGCCAAAATCCGTAAAAGTCTCTAAAAAGTGAAGGAGGTAATTAAGGACTTCCCCGTCGCTCCACTCTGCCTGGTAGACCTAGGCTCCATATTTGCTTTGAGTGTTCCAATCATCTCAAGTAGGGGTCTCACACATATTAGCTTGTAGAGGAGCCGTGTGTTTCGTGTGACGGAGTAGAAATTCCCATCGGACGCATCTTGTGAGGATAAAAGTGAAGGTTTGGTGACACATAGCTAACTTGGCTCTATATTTGCTTTGAGTGTTCCAATTATCCTAAGTAGTGGTCTCATACATATTAGCTTGTAGAGGAGCCGTGTGTTTCGTGTGACGTAGTAGAAACTCTCACGCATCTTGTCAGGATAAAAGTGAAGGTTTGGTGACATAGCTAACCTTTTCTCTGCGCGAACTGAACTTTATGGTACAGACTTTATGGTACAGACAACCATACGGGTGTTTTGTCATCGGTTCTCGAACAACACTTCTGTTATCCTGCGTTGGTCCTGCTCTAATGCAGGGCCGGGTGTGGTGTCAGCGTGATCCTTCTGACCCTCGGTTAAGTGAGGGAGGATGAGTATTGCATGAAAAAAAAAAACAAAATGACCGCAAACACGATGGGAAGACGAACTGTTGCCAGCTCGGGGAAATGCGAGAAATAATCGGGTCAAAAAAAGACCAGCGCATGTGAAAAACGAAATCAATCAAACAGGAAAAACATGGGAGGTGCGAGGGGGGTGGGTGATAGAACCAGCGGGCTGCCGTGTGGCTCAGGTGCTGAATATCAAACTAAGGACATAGCGAGGAACTGAACTTTTTTTTTTCTAGAATCTATGTCTCAGCAGTTTCGGGAAAAAAAAACTATGTGGCCGCCATCTGAAAACAAACAATAGGTAACGCAAATGAATAGTAGAAGGTTAGAAGAAGATTTACTCAGATAATTATAGTTTTGTATACATGCTTATTCCGTTATGAGCACGCAACATCCTAATTGTGCAAGAAAGAGTTCATCGGTTGATGCTCTGTAGGGCCGACGGCTGCGGCAGCGGGACATTTGGGGTTGCAGTTGGGGCACTTTGCTTGACAGCGGTCCAATGTATAGCATAACAAGAAGGTGAATCTTTATTCATGCAACAGTAGCAGTCTTTATAGTTTCCATGGAAAAGACACGATCTTAAGATGCAAAACTGGACCTCGAACTTGTCCTCATCTATTGTCGTGGAGGCCCTTGCATCCTCAAGTAGTTGTCGGCTACCTGCAGCAATACGTTGTTCCTTATTAGCATACAGTTATATTATTTTCCTCCAAATGCACACGTATGATCATCACACTGTGCAGGCGATGCAGAGAGTACTACAACGAGCAACAACCACATGATCATCACAGACACCGGGCCGTTGGTCATCATCTTGGATCGTCAGGGAAGCAAGCAACTTATTAGAAATTGAGTTGGGATCACTGCTTCACAGATTTTGTTTGGTTAGACCCACAAAGTAGCGGTATCAAATAGAGCACAAAGGAAGGAAGGAAGACGAAGACATTCAAAACAGATCTAGCTTCCTTACCACAAAAGCCATGGCAGGGCCAACCTGCGAGCTCAATCAGATCGCTTCCACTTGCAGGTGCCCAAATCGAGTTCCGCTCTGCCTAGATTGACTACCTTTGACAGCTGATCGATTGGACTACCTTTAAAAGCGGCGCTTCGGACATCCACGCCGCAGCACCGGCCGCCAGCCACCAGTAGGAGCTCCAACTCCTGAACTCCCGTTGTGGCAGCAAGGCTGAGGAAAAGCAGGTGGATGCGTGCGATCGCGAGTCACGAGCGTGGCGTTGGGGAGAGACGCGAGACGGTGAGGTCAGGCAGCATGAGGTGGAGGTAAAAAGGAGACATGAATAGCCTTTGCAATCGTACAGGTACAGTGATTCTTCTTTTTCTGTGAAAGAAACATACAGTCTGCAGATCTGTACTTACTGATTTCTGATAGTACAGAAAAAAAAAAACGAAATCATGCAGATCGGCATTCTGGCGATCGACGTACGTATTATTCATTCAAAATGCATTACTGCTTTTGTGGCGCTAATTATCGGGGATCCAGGATGATTGGATTGTGCAGAACTAGAAAAGGATGTCCTGAACTTCGAGATATCACATGGGGTCTGCCTCGCTTAAAATATGCGCGAGGATGCCTGGTCTAACGGGCGCATTTCAAACGTTTGTCACCGTTTGGAATGCAGAAGCGGGGTGAGTATTATATTCCAGAGCATCAAGCTGGAGGTCATTTCTGTGATCAAGGGCAGGGTCCATCAAGCGCAATATCTAAACATGTGGCATGTTTATAATATCTCTAGGATTCTCTACCATCATTCTGAACATGTGGATCAGTAGGCAAGATCCTGGAGATTGGCTGCCCATCATCATATTCATATGATCTTGATCTCTCAGTAGATGGTGGCAGATGAGCTACCAATCTATTGCTGTAGATACTGAAATTCTAGCCTGACGAGGTAATTGGCAGTGCCGCATGAGATACTTCAGCTATGGTTCCTACACCTGCACAATTCATTGTGTTTGCTTTACACACGTCCATTGTCAATTGTCAAGTAACACAAACATGGCTCTCCATTCATGCTGTAGCAGTCTCGATAGTCTCGATCCTCAGGGTACAGTCTTAAAATGCAAAACTTGACCTTGATCTTGCCCTCGTCTAATGTAGTGGAGGCCCTTGTAACCTCAAGTAGTTGTCAGCTACTCGCAGAAGTATGTTGTGTTCATTATTAAAACACCAATATTGTTTCAAAATGTATAATACGATATGAATTTCAAAATGTATATAGGACCAACCATATACCGAGTATACCACCAAAAGTCATATATACTGAGCAAATGAGTACTAGAAGGTCACAAGAAGATTTACTCAGATAATTATAGTTATGTATACATGTTTATGTTTATTCCGTTACGAGCACTCAACATCCTAATTGTGTAAGGGAGAGTTCATTGGTTGATGCTCTGTAGGGACGACGGCTGCGGCAACGGGACATTTGGGGTTGTAGCCGGGGCAGGTCGCTTGACATTTAGCCAATGTTGTATAACAAATATCTGAATCATCAGTTTCACAGCAGTAGCGGTCTTCATAGTCTCGAGTCTCTCGACTGATAAGACATGATCTATGAATGCAAAACTTGACCTTGAACTTGCTCTCATCGTCTATTGTCGTGGAGGCACTTGCAGCCTCAAGTAGTTGCCTCAATTAGTCATCAGCAATGTGTTGTGTTCATTACTAGCATTACACTCCCAAATGTATGAATTCAATGAAACGGGAACAAAGGATTGTAATCTACACTACTTACATTGTGCAGGCGAAGCAGAGAGTAGTACAACGAGCAACAACCACATGATCATCGCATACACCAGGCCTTTGCAACACCTAGTCGTCATCTGGGATCATCAGGGAAGCAAGCAACTTGTTAGAAATTGAGTTGGAAGCCAGGCAACAATTGGCCACCCAATGTGATACTTGATTTGTAATTTTTGTACAAGTATACTGTTTTAAATAGAAAAGTTATACATTATGAACTTATTTTGAATGATGAATCTAAAAACCATGTGGTGTAAATCTGTGGAAGGTTTTATGTATTGGTGGGCAAAGTCAAAGAAGTTTGACTAACTAGAATCCTAAAACGGCTTATTTGGCATGCACTAAAATTAAAATGCCTATCTAAACACCAATATTTTTGCTGTTAAAGCGTCTGTTAATAAATATATAGTGAATTATAATGCTCCATGATAAGATATTTAAAAAAGACAAATACCTTCAAAAGTTCCACCATATATACTCTCTCCACCAGTCCCTCTAAAAGGAGTACATTAAGCAATACTTTCTCTACTTAGTGAGTTAGGATGTTTCCAAAAAAAAAAAATCAACAATCAGGTGTGCAAGAAAAAACAAATTACGACGACGTGTACATCAAAGAGCAACACAGTTCCAAAAAAGGGACCAATCATCAATAGTGCTGTTGAACACTTAAAGAAAATATCCTCAAGCTGAAAACTTGCAACATAGGATAACAAATATTAGCTGCTAAGATGTACGATGCAGTAAAACATGAAGAAAGATGTAAAATAAGGAGAATGCCCTAGGCGAGTTCAGTGGAGACTAACACTTCAGAAACATACATGATATCAATAAGGAAAACTTCTGAGGAAATGATGGCATGTGATGAAACAGGATACAAACATTTTATTTTTTGCATAAACTATGATGACAATTGAAATTATCATTTTAGATGAAAATTAGGATGACAATGTAAAAGAGCCATAGAAAGCGCACTCATAGAATCAGACTAAAAATCTGTTAACAAAAATCATGATACAGCTGTTTCTTCCATACTTCATGTTTCACATGTTCCCTAAACTTCCTTAAGTGGCACATTAACATGCACAATAACAATAGCAAATGCAATGTGTTCCCATGCTGAAGAAAAAGAAAGCCTAATTGTGCATAAAGAAACAAATTGATGTATTGATAACAAGAGTTCAATGGGTAATGTTGTATTTTCACATACCTACACTATCATAACCACAACAGATTCCTTAGATTCAAACTTCCAAGAAGATATAACAAGAGCATTGTAACCTTAGACCAAACAGAGAAAACATGTACTGGACAAATTCTACTTATAGAATAGATTATATATTTATATCAGAAAAACTTGGCAAAACATATTAAGGAACTGCAAACTAGCACATAATTAAATAATTTATCACACGACAATCTCTATCCACAGGACAAGCAAAGAAAGGCATGGAGCCTATCACTCACCATTGTTTTTCGAGAAGTCATCACCCCTAAATAACATAAAACATGTCAATCAGATGATCAGGTTAAAATCAAACCCAAATGGAGTAGAGAGTACAGACCATAGAAAAAAAATGTGAGACTAAGAGGAATGGAGGAGACATGGCTGCAAAATGTTTATTATTTCAAAATACAAGTAAAATGGCATAACACCTATGCCATGAGTCCCTTTTAATGCAGTGAAATCTTGTTCCCCTGTAATACAATGGCGATATAGTTGTCTTTCCAACTCCCTTCTAACCTGATGTACAATACAACAATCAGTACAAGGAATAGTGCAAGAATTACATATAAAAGAAAGAAAGAATATGGGGGTTTTAAAGAAAGAATATTCCTTAAATGAATTGGCATTAAGAATAGACATTTTGTATAAGGGTTTAAAATGCTGCATCTAGGTGAGGTTACAAAACTATGCAGGCAGGCTAGTTGGAGCATCTTATCTCAGAGCAATGTGCAAAACTTTTCATTAGGGACATTTGTAAATGGTAAACACATATAGTCATATATAGTGCTTACCAGAAGGAGCATGCAACTGAACAAGTAAGGAAGGCATAATGCTCGGAAGTTCTCAGCTCTCTTCAGAACAACGTCTGCAAACAGCTGAAATGGCATTTCTAACTGTGAGCCAGGGGGGAAAGTCTGTAAAACTGCAAAACCCCATACACATTCCAACACAGCATTTCAACAGTACTAATTGCACAAATAACTGTGCTCGGGCTGGAAACCAACCTATAAATTCAATATTGCTATGAATAAATAAAAAACTGACTAAAACCTAGAACGAACTAGGTAGCATTGTAAATAAATATGAATAATAACTAGCCACTCAAATTTGAGTCAAAGAGGACTGTACCCACCAATTGAGTTAGACTCAAGTTTAAATTCGACATTACTCATAATGTGCTACAATGCGGCACTGGATAATTCATTCGATGGCCTAATCACTCGATTCCCCAACTTTAACTCTGAAAAGTACACGGAAGTATGAACCCCTAGCACGCTCTGATCCGAATCCCCATCCCCCGCGGCCTTCAACACATCGAATCCAAACCCCCAGAATCAAATGCGCAAACGATTCCGCATGGGGGAAGCGCACGAGCTCGCGCCGCGTGATTACACGGAGCACATCGAGGTACACGGGCAGACAGCATCGAGTTAAAACTGTAAAAGCGGAAGAGGGGCACGAACCGTCAACACTCAGCACCGCACTAGCAGCATCCACGCTGCGTGCCGCCGCCGCCGCCGCACACAGCCACCTCTCGAGCTGGTGAGGCCGTGAGGGTCTGAGGGAGCGAGGTCTCGAGGAGGTGTGCTGCTGAGTGCCGACGCCGAGAAGACGAGACAGGTACAGGGTCACAGGGACAGGATCGCAGATTCACAGTAGTAGTAGTAATTGGGGACGGGCCACAAAATGACCAAATGGCCGGCGTAAATGTACACACGGGCCTCTCTGGTCCACGGGCCTCTCGTAGCGACACGGCCCATCAGGCTTTCGCAAAAGCAACAGAACCCACGTCGAGGGTAGAAGAGGACTGCGAAATATCCGAAGAGCTCGCGGAAATGGCGACGGTGCTGCCACTCGCCGCCGCCTCGGCCTCGGCCGCGCCGAGGACCTGCATCTCCGGCGGCCCAGTACCCGCGCTGTTCCTCGGAACTCGCTTGCGTCTCAGCATCCACAGCCCGCCGCGGGGCGTTGCCTGCGCCCTCCGACGGAGACCCTCCAAGTACAAGGTAACTAGACTGTAGACTCGCGTCGGTGCTGCTTAATTACCTCGTCTCATGTCCCCGCTGTCCTGATTGGGTTTAGTTGTTGTTCGGGTGAACCATGAATGCCCTTGGAGGCTATAGGATTGTGGGAAGTACTGGTAGGTTGGGGTAGCGGGTAAGATGTAATGATGCAGTTGGTCCTTGGCCGTACACCTGTTTGAGAGGTTATTCGAGTAAAAACTAGAGCTGTGCTTTAAGTTATTACAGAATTGCCTTGGATGATTTAGCTATGTTCTTTTACCCCTTCCAGCCTTATCTTGTACCTTAACATACTATCTACAGCGTTCATGTTCCTTTATGTATCACTGTGAATTGTAAGTGGAAGGCTTGTTCAAACCTTTCTCCTTGTTACAGACTAAAATCCAAAGTGAGGATAATGTAGCGGCTGCAGAAGATGTCATTGATGATGATGATGACGAGGATGGCGCACTTGAAGCACTTTTCAAGCAGCTGGAGGAAGATCTTGCGAATGATGATTTATCTGTCGATGAGGATGGTATATCAGAAGAAGATATGGCAAGGTTTGAAAAGGAGTTGGCAGAAGCAATCGAAGATGCCAGTGGCGTTGATGAATCGGCAGGGGATTCGTTGCTGAGCTTTGGGTACTATGGTATTGATGAGCAAATAGATGGAAGCCAACAGCCAGAGCTGAAAACCTGGCAACTCCGGAGATTGGCTCGTGCACTGAAAATAGGTCGGCGTAAAACTAGTGTAAGCAACTATATATGCGCTCGAGTTTTCTCTCTTTTTACTTTCCCTGTTGGAAATCAGTATGATATACATTATGTTTGGGCATTGTTTTGGAATAGGCAAAGCTTTAAAATAAACTATTGAAAGCTGTGCATTTTCTTATCCATGTGCTCTTTTGTATTGCAGATAAAGAATCTTGCAGGGGAGCTTGGTTTAGATAGGGGTTTGGTAATTGAAATGCTCCGCAATCCACCACCGAAGCTTCTATTCATGTCTGATTCTATGCCTGATGAAGTCCCTTCTATATCTGAAGTGAAGGAAACAGAACCCCCTAGTTCGATCACTGCTGACGAGGTTGATACCACTGAAATCAAACCCGAGTTGGAGCTTCCAGTGCATGTCATGAGTGCAGAATGGTCTGCACGAAAAAGACTGAAAAAGGTGCAACTTGAGACATTAGAAAGAGTCTACCTGCGAAGCAAACGGCCCACGGTAATTAATGTTCCGATCAAGATCATCCAGACTGCTTAATAGCTTATCGTTCACTTACTTTATTGCATTTTATGCAGAATACAATGATTAGCAGCATAGTTCAAGTGACAAACCTTCCACGAAAGACCATTATTAAGTGGTTTGAGGAAAGAAGGGAACAAGATGGGGTTCCTGACCATCGTGTTGCATTCAAGAGATCCTTATCTGAGATTGGTTCTAGTTCATAACTACTTCAGATAAGCCTTTTGTTCATTGCAAGTTGCAACCCTTGCAAACATGTAACTTTGACTTCTAAGCATGGCAAAATTTGCAAGCTCAACATGGAGTATCTTTTAGATTGTAGCAATACTATCAGATCAGCCTAGAGCCTACCCAACTTGCTTGGGAGTTGGGACTAAAGGGCTTTGTTATTCTAATACTGTCAGATCAGCCAATGTGACAGGTACAACTCCTAACTGTCACTTGCATTTCAGTTGGCTTCACTCAGGACCACTATTTTGACTATTGGCTTCAGTAAAAGTTGCTTTGAGGTCGTTTGACCAGATCTTGATTTGTTGAATGATAAATGCTCATCGGTTCTTGCACACTCTTGGCTTGGATCAACTCTCTGCTGGGGATCTAGGCACTTCACATGATCTTTGTCGTAGCCTGGTTTCTGTAGGACATGTGCCTGGTATTTTTGTTTATTATTTTTCTGCAAGGGATGCAAGATATCCCAAGTATTAGTCTTTAGGTGAACCAAAAGTGAAGCTGTGTGACAATCGATATCAGTTGTTAGGGAGAGGCAGTGACAGCGTAACTGATACCATGCATAAGAAGCATGAGTAGTGTTATGGCCTAACCAACCAATTATGTGGTCCAACTAGCTAATTATATAGTGACTGTGCTGGCAGTTCAGCACCCTTTTGTCTGTATATGGTCAACTAAACCTGTTTTAAGAGCTGTGATTCGATGTTCATATAATTGCTTGAATCTTAGTTTTTGGGTAGTTCAGTTATAGTCTACTTTTGTCTCTGCTACCGTGCAGCACCTAACTTTGATAGAAATATCTTGGTGTTTTCAATAAAAGAGTTTTGTGTCGATGAGTCTGCACTAAGGACTGTTCATGGCATTAACAGGGTCAGATGGCAGGCAATAATTTTCATTGATCAGGTGGTAGGTGCATCTAGAGAGATCTCTTGACACTTATTTAGGACCATATCTGTTCTATCTCTATGGTGGATATTTTGTTATTGTTATGAAGTCTTTACTATTTAGCAGTATGCTGTAATGTTGTTGGTAGGAATTGTAGCATATGGGAACATGTACAGCTTTGTAGTGAGGTATGAAGCAACATAAATGCTTGTGAGAACCAGAAGTGAGACTAGCAAATACAAGAAAAGAACAAGACAATAATAATTGGTACTTTATATGTCAAATATTTATGTACTACCGTAGTTTGTTTTCCTCTGACCTGTATAAAGTTGTTTGGCTGTCAACTGATAGTCTGGTACCAAGAGCTGAGTACAATTGCCATTTGCCTTTGTTTCTTCCCCTGGGCCCTCTCAAGAGCTGAGTACTAGTCCATTAACCAAATTTGGGTAGAGATGGTCGACATCGCCAGAGGCGTGTAACGTTTTCATGCCGACGTATATCATACACCTTAAATCTTAATGGACTCATGATCTATCAATTATCATCATATCATTGTCAAACTTTACAGTGGAATGTAAAACTGTTGAAGAATGCATGCGTATTTATTTTCTGGTAGCTGATGCATGCATATTTTCAGGTAGCTCCCAGGCAATTGTTTACCACCTGTAGTGCGTTTGGTGAGGTGCATCTCACTGCTTCTATGCACTTGTCTTCTCTTCCTCCACATGCTCACGGTGTGAAGTAAAACCTGTGGCATGTGCTGCAAAAATAGAAAAAACATGTGCCTAATATTCTAATCTGATGAGTTCTTGTATACTGTTCTACATGCAGATTAAATATAATCTCTGCAGAACCCAGTTAGTTACTGGAAAACAGGCCCAGGGCCCAGGCACCTTTCCATGGCACCGGTTGTTGACTGCTCTGCTGTCTGCACACTAATGGCAGTCTCTGTCCGTTTTACATATATAACACAGAGGGGGGCCTGCAGAAGCGGGCAAAGAGCAATACTCAGCTGAAGGCCAGAAGCACACCGTCCAGTTCGTCCTCACCCCTTTGCTCTCCATACTAGCAGATAAGCTGGTCCTTCTCACAGAGAGGGGAGGTGGATAGGTGGCGCCCATGGCTGAATTGCAAAGATCGGCGACGACGTTCAGAAGGTCCGGCTCCTCGGGCCTGGTCTGGGACGAGCGTTTCCTGACTGAAGCCGAGGCTGGGGCAAAGGCCGGCGATGGCGCCGTAGAGGATCCCCAGCCGGAGCTCAGGCACTCGAGGAGCGTCGGGAGCATCGGCATGCTGCGCTGTGGCGTTGGAGACAGAGACAGCGATAGCAAGAAGGCCAAGGAGAAGAAGCAGAAGCAGGGGCACAAGGAAGAGGCGCGCAGCAACCTGCAGGTGTTCCGGACCAAGGACGTGGCTCCGGACATGGACCCGCCCTCTCCGAGGGTGTCCGGCTGCATCCTCTGCGCCATCTTCGGCGGGGGCTCTGGCGGCGCCGGCAAGGCACGCCGCCGGTCCAAGTCCAAGCCCAGGAAGAAGTGATGGTGCCATAGCAACACGTACGTACGTTGTTGGTGCATCTGTTTTTTTTCCACTGTAAAAAGTTTGTTTGGGCCATGGTTGTGAGTTCACATGTTTATACTGATAGTCATATCATATGAGCTTGCTACTCGATATACACCATTTTAGTCAGGTTAGTAGTTCCTCTTTTTGGGTCGGTTGGTTGGTTTCTTGATCCAGATCCATGCTTTGAACTTCGATTGAGCGACGGTTCGATCTTACTGGTATATGCGTGCAGCAGCTATTGAGATCTGGGGGCAATTTGTTGTTCTTGTTCTTAGCTTGGTGCAACCTTCCCTCCTGTTCTGGCGCTGCTGGTCCTTCGGGAAGCCTTTGAGTTGAGCTGCTCCAATCTTTGATGGCTCGCATGTGGGGTGTGTGATCCTGTCAGGTGTTGTGTGCCTTTGCCGGTGCAGAGGTGCATAAAGAATTGGTGTGAATCGGGCGGGGCATATGGGCGCACCGCGTGCCCATGTGAAGCTTGGGTCGTCGGCGCTGTGACCGCGAGGCGGTTTTGTTGGGAACTGGGACGGGTTGGACCGATGATTTGGTCCGTTTGTTGGGGTGTGTCCATCATGGGCGCAGATGCCATGGTCGGGCGGCTGAGCATCTCAAGAATTCAAGATCATCATCTCAAGGCCGAGTCGCACCACATTCACAGGAATTCGACAGGATTTCCACATGAATTTGGCATGAAATAGTATAGTTCGATTCTGGTGTTTGAGGTTTTTGAATCAGGACTGAAACATGTGTCTGTTCGTGCGATGAAGACGCTCGTGGTGGAGGAAGAGGAAGCATGGCAGACTGACAGGGGCATTCTTCAATGACGAGGAGAAGAATCCGGGCAGCAGCGCATCGTGTCCTTGATAGTCTCATAGAGACGACGCAGGTAGAGGCGCGCGCACACCGGCAAGCTGTTGGTGGCATCTGCTGCAGTGTTTAACACTGCGGATGTGACGAGTGACGATAATTCAGAGTGTTAATTAACAAGTTGGTGAGCGACATGATGGTGGAGAGGGACGGCCATCCGTCCGCGCCGATACCCATCATCCACGTCGTCGTCGAGACGTGAATGTGAACGTGGATGTATATCCCCAATTGAGTCCTGCGTTCACACGGCCGGCCGACGCTCGCTCGTCTCTCATGCCGTCGTCGACTCGACCGGTCGACGATGTGCCGGCGGCGGCGGCGTCACGTCTCTGCGTAATATGGACCGGCGGTGGCCGTCTCTTTCTCCGGCACCACCTGCTGCGTTGGCCAACCGCCCAACCCTGATTACAATTATCACGTCTCTGATGGATGGACCCCAGATGATCGGTAACATTCTGACGACTCCTCGATTGATCGGTAACATTCTGACGAATAGTCTCCTGCTGTTCTCTCCTTAGCGTTCAGTTCAACGGCATCTCGGCATGTGTGCTTGACGGCCACACGCTAGCTTTTACTTTCCGAACAATGTCTACTGCTAGTCCAAAATCGTGGCTACGCTCCATGTTTCAACACATCTCCAACTGAACGATCTGTTTTACACTGAATTCTGTGCTCCGTCTCCTAGCGTACAGAGACACATGATGATACTATATGTGTTATGATGACACAGACATTTGTGATCTAGACTGTTCACCTAATCCGGTTCCGCTGGCCGGCGCTAGGCACCAAACCGGGCAACCTGACGCTGTTCCTGGGTTCATGTCGTGTGGTGCTTTTTGAGCTGTCTCCGGAAATATGAGCTGTCCAAACTCCTTTGCAGTAGCAGGCGCTTGGCTGCTAAAGGCCGAATGAGAGCACCGAAACCGGAGGGTGCTGCTGGGGCTGGAGCAGTCCATAGTTTCAATCGAGGAACCTCTATCCTTTGTAGAGTTTCAGCAAACCTTCGAGGAACCTCTTTCCCTGCAAAACACGAACCCTTGTGTTGTTTTACTTGGTTACCGTAGCCAGTAACCGGTTATTTTGCTCTTTGGCTGTTTTTTTTTTCTCGAATACTTGCTCTTTGGCTGTTCGTCACTTTGGTCGTTTCATTCCTTTGTTGTATTTTTTTCGAAAGATCTTCCTTTGTTGTATTAGGTATAGACATGTGTTGAGTGTGAGGTTCTAAGATTTGCTTAGCTTAGTCTGCATCATATTCGTCACTAGGTTGTATTGTATGAACTTGTTTCAATCTTGTACTCCTAGTGAAAAACTTTTGCGCCCCCAGCGCATGTTCTCGAAAAAAAGGTGTCAAGAAGGAAAAAGAAACTGCTCCAGTACGTCATTAGATTGGGAGAGCACTCGTAGGACATGAAGGGGAAACCTTAAGTACGGTGGGTGCACGTCTCTGATGCACAGAGGAGGGGGGGGGGGGGGGGTGGGCGGGGGGGGGGGTGGGGGGGTGGGCGGGCGGGGGCAGGGTGGTTTGAGACTATGTTATGAGTTAATCGTGTGATGGCGAATTGTCGAAAAGTGAGGACTGGGGCGTCTGTCATGGCCCATGGTTCAGTGGGCATGGGCCGCTAGTCTGGGCGGGCTATGTGACGGTGCGTACATGGGCTTCATCCAGCATGTAGCCAACCTGATCGTTGCCGTGCCAGCAAGCCAGGCCCATCTTGACACGATCCATTCATTTTTTATAAAATTTATTATCATCTCATCGGCCGAGATTTTTATTTTGTGTGACATATTTGAAAAAATATGTAACTTTTTCGTAAATGAATATGGAGATAAATTCATATGAAATCATAAAGCTCAACGTGATTAGCTCATTGTTTGTCAAAGAAAAACATGATTAGCTCATTGCCTTTTTTTTAATTTAAGGTCATATACATACCAAACCGATTGTACTTTTAGGGGTTCAAATACTAGCAGATGAAATTTAATTTGAGGGAATTTGAGAGCGACCAAGGCTAACCAAAATCTAGCAAGCGGAACAAGACATGAATTGTTAAGAGCATCTCCAACACTACTACCTAAAACTGGAATTGCTCTAATGCACCACCAAATCTAGGAAATTGTTTATACTACCATTAGGTCGAAAGTTTCTATTTAGTAAAGATCACTCCTAACTCATGTGTCTACCATGCTACTACCACGACCCTTGACAAATAAGCATAGGAAACAAGCAGAAGAAAAATGTTGAACTAAGCACAATGTATGCACAAATCGATAATTTTGTTCTATTCATTATTGCCTCTATGCACCATAATAATCGTATCAAGGACCATATAGTGGAAGAGTACCGAAGAATATTGGAAAATCATACTCCATTCTACCTATAAAGGTTGTCCATAGCACACCTTGGATAGGTCGAAACCAAGGAAGTATACTTGTTTTAATTATCAATATATGAAATAACAATCAATTTTTTTTTGTTAAATGTAGTAATAAGAATATAATACAGCAACTTTTTTTTTTGTTCTATCGAAGCATTCAACAAGGTACCCTTATATCTTCCATGAGCTGATGAGCATATTGCCACACAAGTTGCATATACAGTCACTGAATTATTTCACAATGTCACGTAACATCAGAAGTTTGCACGCTCCGAAAGCTGTCTGCAACGAGGCCAGTGGATGGACATTCATGACCGACGTCAACTGGTAGCTAGAAAAGCAAACCCAACTTTAATAAAAGACCGTAAGTAACAACTTAACCGTGATGACGTTGCTAACGAACCCGGCGATAGATGACACACCGGTCTGCGGCGCGTACTAGCGAACCTGACGCCGACAGCCCGGCAGACAAAGCGCACAAATCCGCCGTCGAATTCAACATCCCCCATCCCGCCATCCCAGCAACCATCCCTCCTCGGCGAGGTCTCGGCCGGTGTCGCGTTGTGGCCGACGACGAGCCACCGGCGCACGCCGGAAAAAGGCGAGGCGCGCATTGAAAACGGGGACGCCCCCAGCCGCCCGCCTTCGTGCCGGCGTGATGTGCTCGTCGCTGACGCGCGGGGTCCCGACGCGCCCGTGGCCACCGTGTCGGCGAGCGGCAGCGGGGTGCGGGGCCGAGAGCGCGTCCACGCAGCGCGCCTCGCGACCTTCCGCTGGGCGCGGCCAACGCGTGGCGCCGGGCGGCGAGACGTGGCCGGGGTCCCGGACCTTTGATCCGGCGGGCCCCGCGGCTCAACTGGACGCCCCTGTCAGTGTCACGTCGGCCAGAGCTGGATCCCCGGAGGCGGAAAGCACAGCGTCTTTTGGGCTTTTTGCGTACAAAACCTCTCTTTCCTCGTCGAATTCTATAACTTTGCAGCCTTTGCTTTGTTTCGTGAAAGCACTGCCGGCACGTGAAATAGGAGAGACGATGAGGGGGCCGTCTGTAAGAGGATCCCCGTCGACCATGCTGAGCAAATTGTCGAACACTTTCCAAGTTGAGGCAGCAAGGAAGCAAAGCGCCAATAAAGAAAGGTTCAGGAGACAGAGAAACGTGCACACAATTAATACGAAATCTATCATCCCCCTACCGGCTGCCGACGACGAGCCGGTCGAGCGCGCAGCAAGAATATGCAGCAAGATCAGACTCAGACGACGAGCTCGCTGCCCTCCAGCAGCGAGCGCTCCTCCAGCTCAGCGCCGCACACGGAGGACACCAGGGAAGGCACGCAACACGCTTTGCTTGCTTTTTCTATGACGATCTCTTTCATCTCTATGCATGCGCTTCCGACTTTTGCTTGTTCTTGATTCACCACTTTGTTTGGAAAGGATCTTTGGTCTTGGGTTCTTCTTTCCTCTTTCGAAGGAAACCTGTGTAACTTTACAATACAGAGTGAAGTGCAGCTATGTACACGTTGATAGGCTAGCTTGCATGCATGCACGAGCTAGAGAGATCACGACTGATTTTAACAAGATCATCGCTACGTGCAGCGATGGAGAGCGACGAGGAGATCGGGAGGGTGCCGGAGGTCGGGCTGGAGCTGGCCGGCCCGTCGACGTCCGGCAGGGACAGGGAGGCGACTGCGGGCACCGCGGCGGCCGCTGCTGGGACGTCATCCGCGTCGCAGGCGGCGGCCAGCGCCGCCCGCCGCCGCGGACGCAGCCCCGCCGACAAGGAGCACCGCCGCCTCAAAAGGTGCGTTGTTGCCTTTTCCAGCTGGATCCGTTGCGATCGAGCTTACTAGCTGCTTCTTGTTGGTACGGTACGATCGCGAAGGACGTGCTAGACTCTCGTCAACAGACCCAATCGAGCTTTTGTGTCGGTGTAGTGTAGTAAGAAAGTACTGTATACTGTAGAATGCTAGACCTAATTAAAGGCGGTGTTTCACGTACGCAATAGCTGCCAGTGGGTACATATACAATGTTCCCTTTATGCGATTCACGTCAGCAAAAATATAAAATAAAATAATCACCATAAAAAGTTTTTTTTTTTTTACTATATTGTTGTTTCATAATATTTTATTTGTTAACTCATCTAAAGTTAAAAACATAGGCCATCGCATCTTCTTTGTCGTCCCACCTTAAACATAACATTATGTCATCAGAAATATATCATCCTTATTATACGGCATTTAAATGTGGATGAAACTTCCACGGAGAATAACCTCGTCAAAGAAGACATTACCTTGATCGGATAACATATATACGGACATGGATCTGTTGTGTATAAAAAAGAGAGAATGAGGTGGAAATATGTTAGGTTGTTTTATATAACTGGTTTTATTACCTATAATTTTTCTCTCTTGCATGTTAAATCCTTTTTCGGCTAGGTCCTTGGTGCTGTGAGATTATTCGGTTTGACTGTTTAATTAACTCAGGAAAAATCTTTTCTAGTCTAGATTATGAAATGGAGCCTTGCAATTTGGAAGGGCTCCGATCCCGGACTTCATGTGGTTTCTAAAAATCAAGCGCTCTATATCACCTAGCATAATTTTAGGAAAAAGTGAAATTGTTTCATGTTTTCCGAGTTGAAACTATTTTCTATGAGTTTTTTCAAGGTTAAATAAGATTTTAGTGTTTCTAAATACATGTTTTTTTCCTAGATAACAAAATATTTGGATCTTTTAAGAAAGTGTTTCTACAATTTTTTATAAATTTTAATTGACCTGTGTGAACTATGGCTAAATTGGACAGTTTCAAAAGTTGTCAGCTAAAAGTGCATTTCAAAATTGCTTAGGAGATGAATTGGACAGTTTCAAAAGTTGTGGTAGTCTAAGTAAAGATCCTATTTTGTAGTTGAGGAAGGAAGATCAAACTTGTGTAATAAAAGTTGGGGAGGATCAGATGGACTTTTTTCTTTAGTATTGGTATGCTGTTTTTTTTTTTTTGAGAAATTAGTATTGGCATTGGTATTGCTACAAGGAACGGTGAGGAGCGATGTCGTATCGGGCATCCCAAATCACAAATGGGCCTTTTCGTAGCCATAGCGTAGCCATAAGCCCACCGCGAACTGAACTATTGTATCCACAATGGACAACTGGAACAATGCAGTGGACACGAGCAGCGAGCAGATTAAAGATTCTCGTACTCATCATCATCAGGTTGCTTCGGAACCGGGTGTCCGCGCAGCAGGCACGGGAGAGGAAGAAGGCGTACCTCAGCGAGCTGGAGGTGAGGGTGAAAGACCTGGAGAAGAGGAACTCGGAGCTGGAGGAGAGGCTGTCCACGCTGCAGAACGAGAACCAAATGCTTAGACAGGTACACGCATGCTGCAGCATGTACAGTCATATAACATATGTGTGTTCCTATTTCTTGGATAATGGACCAACTGCAAAGTAGTTTAGCTCACTAGCTCTCATGAATAGTACTAGTTTGTCTCAAATTGTAGTTCGTTTGATTTTTTTTATTTCAAGTTTGACCATCTCGTCTTATTCAAAATATCATTTCCTTTGTTATGACTTGTTTTATTAACGAAAGATCTTCGAGAATGACCTAAATTTAACTACTTTTGCTCAAATTTTTTGAAAAAGATGAGTGATCTAACTTGAGGTCAAAAAAAGTCAAACAAACTATAATTTGAGACGGAGGGAGTAGTAATGTGCATGTGTAGTTAATGTCCAAAATAAAAATGCCTAACACTAGAGAGGTACTCCATGGCTCCACTTTGTAGGCATATTTTTAGTTGAAATATGTCTTTCTGCAAGTTTGACCAAAGCATTAGTCAAATTATGTGCACGTTTAGTACATAAAAGTTATGCTGATATGCTTGTATTTCAAGTTATTTTAGCATCTTATTAGTTTCATAGTAATTTGGGATGTACTTATGAAAAAAGAAGTTAGAAGGTCAAAATCTACCTTTCAAGATTTGTTTATACAAAAATACACCCTCCAATAATGGTTGGAGATGTTAATTCTTTTCCCATTGCAAGTCAAACTTCTCTATTTTTTTTGTCAAAGTTTATATAAAGAAAATACACGCATATTGAAAAAAAATCAAACAAGGTTTATTCATAAAATATATTTCGGTAGTGCACTTATTTGATGTTATTGATTTTATGTAGTTGTTAAGTGTGTTTTGTCTACAATATGGTCCAGGTTAGATAAATTTAACTTAAGCATTGAGATAAAGTTAGAGTGACCTAAATGAAACAAAGATTGCAATTTGATTTTCCTACCTGCAGATACTGAAGAACACCACTGTAAACAGAAGAGGAGGCCCAGGTGGCAGCAGTGCCGGTGGAGACAGCCAATAGCTGTCGTCTATAGAAGACTAGAACCAGTTGCATTTTGAAGAAATTTAATTAAAGCAAGGAAATACCGATCGAGAGCTAGTAGGCTGTTCACCTGATCAGTGATCAATCAAGCTTGTTACTTAGTTGACAATCTCATATCCTCACAGGGACACTGTGTTGCATATGCACGTGTTCAGTAGTCCGTTCTGGAACTTCTCTCTAGCTGTACAATCGCGTTGCCAACTTGTAATCTCGGTCCGTCTTCCTGTAGACTGTAGGCAAACTGTACTGTAACTGTAACTAGGTTTGTCTGAATTCTGAATTTCTGTGTCACCTGTACAGCGTGCAGATCATGTGAATTTCAGATGACACATGTTAGGTACTCTGATCCTTGGTGGAACAATGTTGCTAATTAGAAAACTGAAAATAAAATCGGCCTTAATTACTATTCGTTCAAGTGTTTGAAACTGAAATGTGCGACACTTGCAGGCTTACAGCTTTTTCTTGGGCCGGCAATAGACTGGGTCACGATCTAGTAGTTCATTCTCGTGCCAACATCACGGTTGACCAGAAGTGTTTGCTTAGGTTTACACAGGAACAAGAGTTAGATGCCGCGGACTCTGATTCCTCGGCAAATACTAGCTCACCCCTCTGTCTGTGTCTGTTACCACCACAGCCACAGCTATTATGCCTGTTGCAGCTAGTGCACAAAAGGTAGTTTTGTCCTGCCGTGTCGTTTCTTCCACTGAAACCGCCTCGCAAACATCGCAGGAACGACCCAAATCTTGTCGCTCCCATACCCAGCCAGATGTGAATTATCTGGGGGTGTTTTGTCTGACTCAGAGAGAACAAAAGAGACTTTCTTCAGATGGAGACGTTTTCATTATTCACTGGCTTCTCATACATGGTTTACTGAGGAGAAACCATGACATGTGCACATCACACTCTGAATAACTGAATTGTTCGCCTATTAGTTACGATCAAGATGGACGAAGATAGCCCAGAGATCGTGCCTGTCAACTCCCCGGCGCTGGACCATGACCCTGACCAGGAGCCTGAATCTTCAGAAAGGTAACTGCTGCCATGTCCTAGCTCATGCTATTTCATCAGTTCCGCACCAATGCCGTTGCAAATGCAGACCATGTCAATTTCATTATCGCGCAGGATTATCATGTGTGTCGAAACAGGTTTTAGTTTGCTTCCTGTCAACAAGAATAAGTTTTACTTTCTTTAGCAAGATGAGAGCATGGGGATTTCACTGGAATCCTGCAAAAGACATTGTTCCATGTGCAATTCCTGCAGAACTTGTGGGTGCCGAACTGGGCCTTAGCATGTTTCGCCATGGCTGAATTTGCAGCGGGGAAGGTGACCATGACGGCCCACCTGAGGCACTCAGCGACAAGCTGCCGCTCCCGCCTGGCGAGCTCAACCTGTACCGCGCGGCCGTCGCGGTGCGCGTGGTCCTCCTCGCCGCCTTCTTCCGGTACCGCGTCACCCACCCGGCGCGCGGCGCGCCCTGGCTATGGCTGGCCGCGCTCGTCTGCGAGCTGTGGCTCGCCGTCGCGTGGCTCGTCGCGCAGCTCCCGAAGCTGTCCCCGACCAACCGCGAGACGTACCTCGACAGGCTGGCATCAAGGTACGAAGGCGACGACGACAGGGACGGCGACGGCGACAAGCCGTCGTCGCGGCGGCTGGGCGGCGTGGACGTGCTCGTGACGGCGGCGGGCGCGGGCGCGGGGAGGGAGCCTCCGCTGGCGACGGCGAACACGGTCCTGTCGGTGCTCGCGGCGGACTACCCTGCGCGGAGGCTGGCCTGCTACGTGTCCGACGACGGCGCGGACATGCTGCTGTTCGAGGCGCTGTTCGAGGCCGCGGCGTTCGCGCGGCGGTGGGTGCCGTTCTGCCGGCGCCACGCCGTCGAGCCCAGGGCGCCCGAGCTCTACTTCGCCCGCGGCGTCGACTACCTCCGGGACAGAGCCGCGCCGTCGTTCGTCAAGGAGCGCCGCGCCATGAAGGTGATCGATCGACCACTCATAGATCAGCAGAAGAGATTGGCCGGCCCAACTGATGAGCTGATCGTGGCTTGCTGTGTTGCAGAGGGCGTTTGAGGAGCTGAAGGTGAGGATGAACTACCTCGCCGCGAACGCGCGGAAGGTGCCGGAAGACGGGTGGGTCATGACGGACGGCACGCCGTGGCCGGGGAACAACACCAGAGACCATCCTGCCATGATACAGGTTCTTCTTGGGCACCCCGGCGATCGGGACGCCGCGGGGGACGAGCTGCCCCGGCTGTTCTACGTGTCGCGGGAGAAGAAGCCAGGATTCCAGAACCACACGAAAGCCGGCGCCCTCAACGCCCTGGTACGCCGCCGTCGTGGGTCTGTTTGTTCATCAGCTGCAACCCTGCGATGGTTTTCTGAGTTGTTTGTTGGCCAGCTCCGGGTGTCCGCTCTGCTGACGAACGGCTCGTACGTGCTCAACCTGGACCACGACCACTGCGTCGCCAACAGCGGCGTCCTCAGGGAGGCAATGTGCTTCCTCATGGACCCTGACACCGGGAACAGGACGTGCTTCGTCCAGTTCCCGCTGAGGATCGGCGTCGAGGACGACTGTGGCGAGCGGCATGACACTCGAGACTCTGTCTTCTTCGACGTAAGTGATCTGATCAAAGCTTTACCTGCACAATGCAGCGCTGAGAGCTGTAACACTAACACCACCCCGTTTTTGTGACGCTTGGTTTCAGATCGACATGAAGTGCCTGGACGGCATCCAGGGCCCGGTGTACGTCGGCTCCGGCTGCTGCTTCAACAGGAAGGCGCTGTACGGGTTCGATCCCGCGTTCTCTGAAGACGACGACGACATGGAGGACGCGTCGGTGCACCAGAGCAGGTGGTGGTGCTTCGGGAAGGTGAAGAAGAGAGCGTTTAGTAGGATCATGTCCACCGTGCCTCTGCTCGACTCGGAGGACACCGACGAGCTGACCGAAGCAGGCACGTCGACGGAAGCTACCAATTCTCATTCGTTCTCAGTGCTCGCCTAACCGTCGGCATTGCAGGAAGAAGGCGGAGGCTGCGTTCCTACCGCGCCTCGTTGGAGCGGCACTTCGGGCATTCACCGGCGTTCATCGCGTCAGCGTTCGCGAGCCAAGAGCGCGACGTCGGCGGCGACTCGTCCACGGCCTCAGACGCATCTTCTCTTCTCAGGGAGGCGATCCACGTCGTCAGCTGCGCGTATGAGGAGCGGACCAGGTGGGGCAAAGACGTCGGCTGGATGTACGGTTCCGGCGGCGGCGGCGTGGTCACGGGGTTTAGGATGCACGCGCGCGGGTGGGCGTCTACGTACTGCGCGCCGGCGCGGACCGCGTTCCGGAGCTTCGCGCGCGCCAGCCCCTCCGACGTCCTCGCCGGGGCGTCGAGGCGAGCGGTCGCGGCCATGGGCGTCCTGCTGAGCCGGCACTGCCCCGTCTGGTCCGGCGCCGGCGGGCGCCTGCGGCTCATGCAGCGGCTGGGCTACGTGAGCTGCGTCGCGTACCCGCTGGCGTCCCTCCCGCTCACCGTCTACTGCGCGCTCCCGGCGGCCTGCCTCCTCACCGGCAGGTCCATCTTCATGGACGACGTGGGATACTACTACGCGGTCCTGCTCATCCTGCTCCTGTCCTCGGTGGCGGCCACGGTCGCGCTGGAGCTCCGGTGGAGCGGCGTGACGCTGCGCGCGTGGTGGCGGGACCAGAAGCTCTGGGTCGTCACCGGCACGTCCGCGTGCCTCACTGCCGTGTTCCAGGGCATCCTCCGCTCGTGCGCCGGGATCAACGTCGATTTCTCTTCCACCTCCACGGAGACGGCGGCGACCAGGAGGCGGTCGTCGGCCTCGGATGACGACGACGATGGCGCCGGAGGCGAGGCGCGGAAGGCCGTGCTGCGGTGGTCGAACCTGCTGATCCCGCCTGCGAGCCTGCTGCTGGGAAACCTCGCCGGCGTGGTGGTGGCCGTGTCGTACGGGGTGGACCACGGGTACCAGAAGTGGGGCCCGGTGCTTGTGAAGCTGGCTCTCGCCGGGTGGGTGGTGGCGCACCTGCAGGGCTTCTTCAGGGGCCTCCTTGCGCGGCGGGACAGGCGGGCGCCCACCATCGCCGTGCTATGGTCGGTGCTCTTCGTGTCCGTGCTCTCGCTGCTCTGGGTCAACGTCGACTCCTACTCAGCGCCGCCGGCGCAGCCCGTGTCGCAGCAGCCGCCGATCTTGTGAGAAATTGAAGAGGAGATTCGAAGATGGGCCGTGCTGCGCACTCCAGGCCCATGACCACCGTGAGGGCCTACGCATGAATTCTACTCACCTCATCCGGCTCGGTGCATCGATGGGGTCATGGGGACAGGAGATAACGTGGAGAGAGAACAGAGAGAAAAAATGAAGAAAGAAAAAAAAGAAAATTTATCAAAAACAAGAAAAAAGATGACAATGTATTATGCGTATTTTACTCTTTCAACGATGAAGAGAAGTTATTTTGTCAAACTATTCACCAAAAAAATAGATTCAATTCACTTGTAGAGTTGTTTGTAGATCCAAAAAGCCAAAAAAAAAAAAACTGATTTGAAGTCGTGCGTCAGTCAAGGACTCAAGGTCCGTGCCAGTCTCGGTTGGATCCTTCACAGTTCACACAACACAAGGTCCGGCCACCGACGGGTCACCACGGCACCACTCCACTGGGCATCAGTCAAAAACGTCAATAGTCAAGCACGCGGCTGCACGTCTAGTAGTGTTGTGGCCTTTTGACTTTGGAGCGTACTAGTGCGTTGACCATATTTGCCCAAACACAGGCACGGCAGCAGGCATGGCGGTACCACGTACTGTACTTGCCAGTCCTATCACCGTTTGGTTTCAGAGAGCTGATAATAAGGTGCACGGCTGGGACGCTGAGACGATGCCAAACGCAGGAAGCGCCGCGCAAATGCAATGCGTGTTGAACACTTGGCAACTCTTTTACTCTTTTGTGTAAAAAAAGGATTTGTCCGGATAGATGTAAAAAATTGCATATAAATATCTTTCTTAAACTCTGATGCTGTCTATATTAATGGATAGCATAAGAATCCCAAATAGATCCATCATAAGTTAAAAAAAAAGTAAAAATAGATGCACAAATACATCACATAATTTTGTTGTTTCTAAGGCTAGTCGAAAGGGTCTTCTACGGTTAATCTCAACACTACACTATTGCTTATAGGCTCAGCCTCCACCTATTTTGTTACTAATGCTTTGTCTTCTAGCCCCTAAGGTGATGCCCATTGCTCCACCGTGTAGTTTTACCTCAACTTCCACCTATACACTTAGTGTCTAAATCATTAGGAATGTTAGCCTCATAGGGTGTCAGATTCTTGAGGAAGTACAGTGGCTTACCCTGACAAAAATGTTGAAGCAGCACCATGATGTAACCTTGTGGCATGAAGAAGAGCACTATTCAACAAAAAAAACTATTCCCTCTATCCCAATCGGATACAATCAACATTGATTGAATCTGGACAGAGTATGTACACAGATACATTTAATTCCTTGTAAATCTAGACACTTTAAAGCAACGCTAAAACGTCAGACTTCGTGGGACGGAGGGAGTAAGAAACTTCGGGCAAAAGCTTAGCCATAACGTTGGACTGTAGCAGAGGCAATAAGTTTCGCTTACATTGAGATGCTATTGGTCCCAGCTCATTTTAGTGTACGTCGAGCACAACTTTATACTGAGGTTAACACTAGGTGCTACCTTAAGACAAGTAACAAAAGCTGTAGCTCCATTCATGTTATGTGCAAAGACAAACCAAATCATGTACTATTTTTGTGGTGCATGTAAAAGAATCCTTTGCACAAGGACAATTAAGAGCGTTGGGCTTGAAGTGGGAGACTAATTCGATTGTTAATGCCTTCAAATTTTCTTTTCTATGCACAATAACCATTTTGTTTTTCTCGAGAACAGATATGTTATTAAAAGGGCTGCTCTCATATACATTGTCATGAGCTAATTGGATAAAGTGCTCTTGGTAAAGGGAAATGACGCACAACTATATATTAGAACAACGAATCTGATCTGATTACATAACCATGATAAAGGTCATGGTGTAAACCAACAGTCATTAGATAAGCATCATTGGCTTGTTAGACGAGAAAACATCATGGAGCAGAATAACATACCTTTTACTTGATTTAAAATTGAAAAAAGAAAAGAAATAGGCCAAGAATCATAGTAAATACAAACCCATTTTTGATATCTTATTCCCACGGTTAAAATAGATCAATGAGATAAACACGTACACCCTTGTTCTAAAAAAGGACATAACTATGAGATTTGTCATATGTGCAAGTCAAACTAGATTAACTTTATTCAAGTTTATAGTAAAATAATATTAATATTTATATTTGCAGCTATATTTACTGCACACATATATTTGTATAATTTTTATAAAAATACAATAGTTCTTATTGTATACTAGCAAAAATATCCGTGCATTGCAACGGGATGAAAAAACTATCAAAGATTAATTGAAAGCAAGGGCCTGACATTACATATTAATCGAAAGCAAGGGCCTGACATTACATATTTATTTATGTTTTGACCTTTCTATAACTTTATTAAATACTGTAATTTATTTTTCGATGACCACATGAGGTGCGCCTCGTTAGTGCCAAACGGCGTGTGTCATTGCTGTAGATGCGGAGCCGTTTACATCGATTGCACCAAAAACTTAAGAGTCCAGCGCCATCGTAAACGGCTCTACATGTACACCAACAAATTAACCCAACTTATCAGCCACGGTACAATGCTTTTTCGTCCAAAATTCAACAACATCGGCCATCTTATCGGCCACATAAATGATACAACAAACAAACACAATTTGTAGCCTACCTTACCATACTTTGTCCATTGGCAAGCATTGTTGAAAATGCTAGACATGTGTCCTTAAAAATCTTTCCGGGTCTAGCAGCAAAAGAACTGTGTTGATGCTATTCACGTTAGCGAATTTGACGTAGGTATATTTTTGCTAATCTAAATAAACCATAATAATGTCTTGAAACTTCAGAACAAACCTGTAATAGCACTGATATGGTACTATTACGATGTCTCGATTATACGGTTTAGAACTGGGTAACAATGGAGTTTACAAGCTCCGGTGGGCAAGGTTGCCGCCGGCCAACTCGAGCCGAAGCCCGCCGCCTAGATTTCTACCGGCAACAACCAAGACGAGTTCCATACGCTAGCAACCGGGTCTTTTAAGCGCGGCAGTTACAGCTGCTTGCCTGCAGCATACGCCAGACGCAGCTGGGCCCGAAGACGAGGTTTCACTTGCTCCAGCTTGGGCCTGCGACTCTCTGATTGGGCTTCATCGTCCTCTTGCTCTTCCTTGTTCCTGGGCCGGGCCTCTTCTTGTACACCGTGACATATCCTCCTCCATTTGCAACGGCTTGTCCCCAAGCTGTGAAACTTGGATACTTCCTGATCATTTCATCCTCATCTTCCCAGGTAGCCAATTCAGCATATAAGTGACACCATTTAATTAGTAATTGATAGGTGCAACGATGACCCTTGGTCAAGACACGACGATCCAATACTAGTTCTGGTGTACGATCTGGAGACACATCCTCAGGTATAGGAGAGTATGAAACAGGAACAGAACCAATTACCTTCTTGAGAAGTGAGACATGGAATACAGGGTGAACTTTTGAGTCCGAAGGAAGCTTGAGCTTATATTCCATTGTACCCACTTTAGATTCAATCTCATAAGGCCCAAAATACCTATAAGCAAGCTTAGTGCATAATCATGTAGCCACAGACTGTTGCAAATAAGGTTGGAGTTTGAGCCAAACCAAATCACCAGGAGCAAACTGACGCTCAAAACAATGTTTGTCAGCTTGATGCTTCATTCGTTGCTGAGCGCGAATAAGTTGTTGTTGAATAAGAGCAGTGATAGTATGTCTTTGCTGAAATCAGTCTTCCAAGTCAGGGATAACACAATCCTGCTTCGGATCAATGCCAAAATGCCGAGGAGGATGGCCATAAAGAATCTCAAATGGTGTGTGATTCAAAGCTAAATGACAGGAAGTATTGTACCAGAATTCAGCTAAGTACAACCACTAAGACCATTTTGTTGGAATAGTATGCAAAAAAATCTTAGATAAGCCTCAATGCACTAATTGACACGTTCGATTTGTCTATCACTCTGAGGATGGTATGCAGAGCTCATACACAAGTCAGTACCAGAAAATGTGAAGAGTTCTTGCCATAAACAACTGGTGAAAATCTTATCTCGATCAGAGACTATGGCAGAGGGCATACCATGAAGCTTGTAGATGTTTTCCATATAGAGCTTGGCAATTTGTAAAGCAGAAAATGGATGTTTCAGTTTGATGAAATGAGAGTATTTGGAAAACTTATCGACTATCACCATAATGCAGGTATGGTTATCAGAGATGGTAAGCTCTCAATGAAATCCATTGTGACTACTTTCCAAGCTTGGTCAGGGATAGCAAGTGGTTGAAGCAAACCTGGGTATGGAACATGTTCAGCCTTGGTTTGTTGACAGACCAAACATGCAGATATGAAGTCTTGAATTGTATTCTTCATGTGTGGCCAGTAGAAGAGTTTCTTGATTCGTTTGTATGTAACTAAGAACCCAGAATGTCCACCAATGGGACTCAAGTGTAACTGTTCTGTAACTTTGGCTTGAAAAGCTGTAGAGTGGCCTAGCCAAATAGCCTATTTGTACTTGATTACTCCTTGATCAAGAGAAAAATGTCCCTGAGGATTAGTGATAGCTAATGAAGCCAATAAGTCTTGAGAGACCTTATGATCAGAATAAGAATCTTGAATTTGCTATAGCCAAATGGGTACCGCAGTGGTGACAGCAGAAAGTACAGCAGTTGGGTGAGGCATCCTGGACAATGCATCAGCAGCACAATTACTAGTGCCCTTTTTATAGAGAATTTTGTACTGGAAACCCATGAGTTTAGTCATAGCCTTCTGCTGCCAATAAGTGTTAAGCTTCTGATCTTGGATATGGATCAAACTCTTTTGATATGTTAAGATGGTGAACTCAGCTGGAAGTAAATAATCCTTCCACTGGTCAACAGCTAGAAGAATATCTAAACTCTCTTTTTCATATGTGGAAAGTCCTTGATTTTTCAGGCCAAGTGCTTTGCTGACAAATGCAATAGGATGGCCATCTTGTTGTAACACTGCACCAATACCATACTCAGATGCATCAGTCTCCACCACAAATGGTTTCTAAAAGTTTGGTAGGGCTAAAACTGGTGCAGAGATTAAGGCTTTCTTTAGCAACTAAAAAGCCTATTCAGTATTAGCAGACCACACAAACAGAGCACCTTTCTTTAGCAATTCAGTTAGAGGTCTAGCCAACATTCCAAAATCCTTGACAAACCTTCTATAATATCCTGCTAAGCCAAGAAATCCCCTGAGTTCCTTTACACAAGTTGGGATTGGCCAATTCTTGACATTAGCAACCTTAGTGGGATCTGTTGAAACACCAGCAGAGCTTATCACATGACCCAAATAGTGTAACTGGTGTTGAGCAAAAGTGCATTTAGAAAGCCTGACTTTTAGCTGATGTGCTTGAAGTAAATCAAAGACCATCTTGACATGCTGAACATGTTCTTCATAGGATGAGCTCTATATCAATATATCATCAATAAAAACAATGACACATTTCCTGAGAAGAGGAGCTAGTACATGGTTCATAACTGACTGAAATGTAGTAGGTGCACCAGTCAATCCATAAGGCATCACTTGATACTCAAAATGGCCATGGTGAGTTTGGAAAGCAATTTTATATTGATCAGCTTCCTCCATCATGATTTGATGAAAACCAGATCTGAGATCTAAGGAAGTGAACTACTTAGCTCCATGAAGTTCTTCAAACAATTCCTCAATGATTGGTAAGGGTACTTATTCTTGACAGTATAAACATTGAGTCATCTATAGTCCACACACATTCTCTATTCGCCATTCTTCTTAACCAACAGAACTGGAGAAGCAAAGGGACTTGTACTTTCCTTGATCATGTTAGACTTGAGAAGTTGAGCCACTTGCCTTTCAATCTCATCTTTTTGAGATGGTGTATATCTATAAGGCCTTAATCGAAATGGCTGAGTTCCTGGTTGTAAAGGAATTGTATGAGTCAACGATCTTTCTAGAGGAGTTCCTGATGGTTCTTCAAACAATTCAGGACACATATCCACTAGCTTGGTGATCTCAGGAGGAACTTCAGATTTAGAAGGTAATTCTTGGTCAACTGCATAAACTTGGACCATGGTCAGAATCTGATCAGATTTTTCAAGAGCTTGAAGTTGATTCAAGGTGACCTCTGTACATTGATTAGCAATATCAGTGATCCCAGTCAGCTTGACTGTCTGTCCTTCATATGGGAAGCTCATCCACTTCTTCTTCCATTTCATCTGCATAGGACTAAAATTCTCCAACCACACCATCCCCAGAATAGCATCATAAGAAGACAGAGGGAGAATCTTGAAAGTATTGGTAAACAAATGATTTTGCACAGACTAAGAACAATTAACTAACTCATGGGTACACTGCATGGTAGCCCCATCAGCAACCTTTACTGTCATAGGTTTAGCAATTCTAGTCCAGGGAGAAAACTTAGCAGCCATTTGCTCACTAATAAAGTTATGGGAACTTCTAGAATCCACCAGAATGATAGCAAATTGGTTATGAAGAAAGGTAACAAACTTGAATGTATTGGCTGCAGATATACCTTTAGCAGCATGGTCAGACAACTCCATCACCTCATCATCATTATCAGATTCAGAAGATTCAACTTAAGGAGGAGTATACTCAGTTAAAATAGCCCAAACTTCTTCCATCATTTGCAGAGGTACTATTGCAGAACACTTATGTTAAGGCCCCCACTTTGCACCACATTTATAACAAAGACCCTTGGCCTTGCGATATCTTATGAGTGTAATGTCCTAGATGGCTAGAGGGGGGAGGGTGAATAGCCTATAAAAAATTATACAAACCACTAGACAAAACTTGATTAGTATAACAAATGGCGTAAACGCGGTTTTGCCTAGCCTAGATTGTGAGCAAGCCTCCTAATGACAATTCTAATATGTATATTATGATCTCTATGTCACACAAAGGCTATATCACTACTTTCTAATCTATTGAGCTATCAAGATAACTAATTCTACATAAGCTACACAATATGAATATATATATAACAAAGTAAATACAAGAGGAAGGATGGCAATTTCAATACCGACAGTGAAGTAAAGATGTTGCCAATCACCAAGATGATATTCAATCAATCACAATGAAAACAATATAAATATATCGATGAAGAATCAATCACCGGGAGACAAGAGATGACACAATTATTTTTCTCCTGAGGTTCACTTGCTTGCCGGCAAGCTAGTTTCCATTGTGTCGACCAACACCTAGATGGTTCTTTGATGTGACTTGCAAGCCACTTGCCTCGCAAGGCACTCCCTCGCAAGGAACCGCAAGACACCACTCTCAAGTGCGGTAACTCAATGACACGAGCAATCCACTAGAGTTGAAATTTGGCACTTCGCCAGGGAACCACAAGAACCCCTCATAAATATCACCTTGATTGGGGACGGACACAATTACCAAATCCCCTCACCAATCAATCCAACACCAACCGTCTAGGTGATGGCAATCACCAAGAGTAATAAGAATACCACAATTGCAATCACACTCCTAGTGCCACAAATATGAATCACAAATGCATGCACCTAGGGTTTCCCAAACCTCTCACTAAATGAAACCAACCATGGAATGGAGAGGAGAGGGAGGAGATCCTCTTAGAGCTCTCAAATCGATTACTACAGCAAGCTCTCTCACTTGAATGGAGCACATAAGCTTGGGAGTGAGAGAGGAAGGATTGAGAGCTTCTTGTTCTAGAGTTTGCAATGGGGAAGAACAAGAAAGAGGAGGCAGCTTCTCTGCATTTTCGTTGGAATGGAATGAGCTGCTGAGAAATGGGGGTGAGAATGATTATATACTCGACGCCCAGATGAACTACCGGAACTTTCAGTGAAACCCACCGGAACTTTCGGTCTATCTCAGATCCGACGGTTGGGCTTGAAAAAATACTGGGCTAACCGAAACTTCCAGTTAAAGTACCGGAACTTCCGGTGGAACCCACCGAAACTTCCGGTCAATTTGAGATCCGACCGTTGGGCTTAAAAAAATCACACTCAGACTGGGCTGATCGGAACTTCCGGTTAGAGCGCCGGAACTTCCGGTGACCATCGGAACTTCCGGCTAGAGACCGGAACCAAAAGGACGCACGCGGTTGCTCATGAAAAGTCAACTACCGGAACTTCGGTCCGTGTACCAGAACTTCCGGTTCGGATCAGAACTTCTGATTTTTGGTCGGAACAAAATGGAGGCGGGCGGACGCGCGAGAGTTTGAACTACCGAAACTTCCAGTCCTACAACCAGAACTTCCGGTGCGCCCAGCTGATAGAAACATTCTCATTCTAACTAAAGTACCATCCCATCCAAAAGTTACCAAATCACTTTAGCACTTGAGATAGCATTTCTCCAAAACTTTTCAAGGGAATTTTTTAACCATCTCAACAAGCCACTAAACCCCAATGCATATGCAAAATGAAATTCAATTTTAGTGGCACTAGATGAGTAACGCAATCATAATATTCCCCTCTTAATAGTACGGTTATCAAACTTAAATCACTCACACCCTCTATGGTGTCTTGAGTGCAAACCAAAAATGGCCCTATAGATTATACCTTTGCCTTGAGCCCATTTTGTCGATCCTCCAACCACCAAGCCTTATCATCATGCAACGTCTTGGTCCATCGATCTTGATATTACTTGCTCTTCATCATTGGTTGGTCCATCGGCGCCAAGTCTTGCCCAAGCTTCACCGTCGCACGGTCCTTTGCTTCGAAGCCTCAACTTGCTTTTCACACTTTCAACCGGTCCATCGAGCCAAGCCCATCTTGATCTTCACCATGCTTAGATTACATAACTTCATGTCATGCCTCAACATTGAGCTCCACTTGGCATGGACTACCTTTCTCTAAATCATCCACTTAGAAACAAGGTTAGTCCTTAGATTTCATCAATTATCCAAAACCAAACCGAGGACTTTCAATCTTCCCCTTTTTGGTAATTGATGACAACCTCACAAATATGATTTTATAATAAAGATTTTGAACTTGTCATGCTTGTCCAAGCAATTTGAATCATGAATAAGATTTGGACAATCATCACAAATTCGGTTTTGGTAGGATTAGCTCCCCCTACATATGTGCATAGAGTTTGGATTGAAAGCTTTGCACATATGTATGGATATGAAATTTGTGGGAGAGTAATTCTACCAAAATGATGCTAAGGTGTAAGAAATAGACCTTTGAAGCGTGATACCAATCGGAGTTGCTTTTACACCATCCTTAGCACCATTGTTGCACTAGACATTCATCAAAGCTCAAGAACCCCGTGAGATCAACATTATAACATAGGCTCTTGATCCACATGTAAATTTAACTAAGTCTAGTTACAACCTATTCATGCTAGTATTTTATTTCACCATTCACATTATAGTACTAGCATACACCACACAAGCATAAATATGAAATTTAAATACATGTGCAATGAGCAAGTAATATGTTAATGCACAAACAAATGCAATAAATTGTTCATGAGCTTGCTCTCCCTATTTGTGTGCTTCATAAAATTTTAACTTACCCCTTTCCATTGGCATAACTCCATTGGCATATCTTTATGACTTATCTCTCCCCCTTTGTCATTGATTACTAAAAATGTATGGTCAAGTTGTGGAGAGTAAGTTACATTAGTTATTTTGGAGAGGTAGAATCAAATTTTATCAAATTTGGTCTCATCTAGCTTACTTGCCAAAGATGTTCAATTCGGTTTGAACCAATGACAAGCTTCTTCACACCTTACTAGAAGAGTTATATTGCCTATGTTGAATTAAACACTTATAGCAAATATTCTAGACTCAACACTAGGATTGCAAGCTCACAAACATGGCATATATCATCACTAGATCTAATCAATCATAGAAGTAATAGTGATGCTATATATCCATCAAATTCATTTGATTTCTCATGAATGCACTTAGGATGCAACTTGTATGTCTACATGATCTAGCAAATCCTAATATCCCATGAATTACATGTCATTACAATTTTACCTTGCATAGTCAAAGGAGAGGCATATCAAGAGTGGGTGGGGTGCATTCAACTCATATTTGAGAAATAAAGAATGTTCAACTCATTCCTTAGCTTACAAAACCTCTTCTCATCAAGTGGCTTGGTGAATATATCGGCAAGTTGATCATCGATACCAATGCTTTCAATGGAAATATCACCCTTTTGTTGATGATCCCTTATGAAGTGATGCCTTATGTCAATGTGCTTTGATCTTCCATGTTGGACCGGGTTTTGTATCATTCTAATTGCACTTTCATTATCACAAAACAGTGGTATGTTCTTGAAATTGAATCCATAGTCCTTCAAAGTTGATTTCATCCATAGCAATTGTGCACATCATGCTCCCGCACTAATATATTCGGCTTCGGTGGTAGATATTGCCACACTATTTTATTTCTTTGAGGACCATGACACTAGTGATCTTCCAAGGAATTGACATGTTCCACTAATGCTCTTCCTATTGATCTTACATCCCCATAATCGGAGTCTGAATATCCAATCAACTTAAATTGTGACCCCTTGGGATACCATAGTCCAACATTTTGTGTATGCTTCAAGTACCTCAATATTCTCTTTGCGGCCTTGAGATGACTCTCTCTAGGTAAGGCTTGATATCTTGCACGCATGCATACACTAAACATGACATCCAGCCTTGATGCGGTGACATAGAGTAAGCTTCCAATCAAAGACCGATATTCCTTTTGACACTATGTTGCCACTAAGATCACTATCAAGACTTTCATTGGTGCCCATTGGAGTTGAGATTGCCTTTGCATCAATCATGCCAAACTTTTTTAACATGTCCTTGATATATTTGCCTTGACTCACAAATGTGTCTTCTTTTAATTGTTTAACTTGAAGACCAAGGAAGTAGCTAAGCTCTCCAATCATGGACATCTCAAACTCTTTGGCCATTATTTCACCAAATTCTTTGCAATAATCTTCATCGGTTGAACCAAATATGATATCATCAACATATATTTGCACAATGAATAGTCATTTCCAATCTTCTTGTTGAATAGAGTAGTATCAACCTTTCCCACTATGAACCCCTTAGAGATAAGGAAATTCCTTAGCCTCTCATACCATGCTCTAGGTGCTTGCTTCAAGCCATATAATGCCTTCTTCAACTTGTATACATGGTTGGGTTTCTTCTCATCTTCAAAACTGGGAGGTTGCTCAACATATACTAACTCATTGATGATCCCATTGAGAAATGCACTTTTCACATCCATTTGATATAACTTGATATCATGGGCATAAGCATAGGCTAATAAGATTCTAATTGCCTTCAATCTTGCCACTGGTGCATATGTTTCTTCAAAGTCAAGACCCTCTATTTGAGTGTAACCTTGTGCAACTAGTCTTGCATTGTTTCTCATAACTATGCCATCTTGATCTTGCTTGTTTTTGAATACCCATTTGGTTCCAATGACATTGTGATCTTAAGGCCTCTCAACTAATTCCCAAACATCATTTCTAGTGAAGTTATTTAGCTCATCTTGCATGGCCATGATCCAATCGGCATCCTTCAAGGCTTCATCAATTTTCTTGGGTTCTTTCATTGACCCAAATGATGCATGCTCACATATCATTGCCATAGATCTTGTTTGCACACCACTTCTAATATCACCAATAATTTTATCAAGTGGGTGATCTCTTGCAATATGGGTGGGTTGGAGCACTTCATTTTGATTGCTTGAGCTAGGTTGGTCATTTGACTTGTCTTCATGAGATGGTGAACTAGCATGATGATCTTGCACTTGAGAACCAATAGCTTGCTTGATGGGTGATGTGAGTACTTGATCTTTGTTATCATCTACATCAATCACTTGCCTTGCTCTAATATCCCCAATGTCCATGTTCTTCATTGCTTTAACAAACCGAGGTCCACCAACATCATCCAAGTTGTCTTCCTCATCTTGAGATCCATTGGTTTCATCAAATTGTACATCATGGACTTCTTCAACTAGACCACTAGCATTGTTCCATACTCTATAAGCTTTGCTTGTTGTTGAATAACCGAGTAGAAACCCTTCATCACATCTAGAGTCAAACTTTTCAAGTCTAGTGCCCTTCTTCAAGATATAACATTTGCAACAAAACACTCTAAAGAATGAAATATTTGGCTTTCTTCCATGAAGTAGCTCATATGGGGTCTTCTCAAGCAATGGATGACAATAGAGCCTATTGATTGAATAGCAAGCCGTGTTGATTGCTTTATCACAAAACTTGTGACTCACATTATACTCATTAAGCATAGTCCTTGCCATATCAAGCAATGTTCTATTCTTCCTCTCAACAACACCATTGGAGGGTGAATTGTATTTGGTCGAGAATTAGTGTCCAATACCAAAGTCATCACAAAGATCACCAATTCTTGTATTCTTGAATTCGCTCTCATTGTCACTTCTTATTTTCTTGATCTTGATTTCAAACTCATTGTGAACTCTCTTGACAAAGGTCTTGAATGTATCAAACACTTCACTCTTGTCACTAAGAAAGAACACCTATGTGAATCTTGTGAAATCATCAACAATGAAAAATCCATATTTGTTCCCACCAATGCTAGAATATGTTGTTGGTCCAAATAGATCCATGTGTAATAACTCAAATGCTTTGCATGTGCTCATTGTACTCTTCTTAGGATGTGCACTTCCAACTTCCTTTCCAGCTTGACAAGCACTACAAAGTCTATCATTTTCAAACTCAACATCTTTCAAGCCATTGACTAGATCATGACTCAATAGTTTTTTCAATTGCTTCATGCCAATATGACCAAGTCTTCTATGCCATAGCCAACGCATGCTAGATTTGGATATCAAACAAGTTGAAATAGATGTTTCACTAGCATTGAAATCAACTAAATAGAGGTTCTCAAATCTAAACCCTTTGAATATCACATTGGAACCATCCATGCTCACAACCTCAACATCATTTAGTCCAAATATGCACTTGAAACCCAAATCACAAATTTGTGCCACCAAAAGAAGATTGAAATCTAAGCTTTGAACTAGCAACACATTGGATATGCTCATATCATTTGATATTGCAATCTTACCATTCCCAATAACCTTGCCTTTCTTGTTATTATCAAATATGATACAATCAATGCCACTAACATTATCATTGATAGAGTTAAACATTCTTAATGTACTGGTCATGTGTTGAGTGCACCCACTATCAATGATCCAATGCCTTCCTCCGGCTTTGTAATTCACCTACAATCAAATCAATGAGATTTAGGTACCCATTTTTGCTTGGGTCCTTGTAGGTTAGTGACTAAGCTCTTTGGTACCCAAATAACCTTCTTCTTTGGGCTAACAATAGGTATACCAATGAATTTAGCTTTCACACCCTTCTCACCCATGGTAAGCACATAACAAGAATTAAAAGGTATAGCATTAACATGTTTCTTGTTTATGTTCATTTTATTGCAATTATGCTCTAGGTGCCCACTTGCTTGCATCTATAGCAATATTGACCATTGCTTTTCACAAAGCTAGGCTTTGGAGTAGCAAAGGCCTTCTTGCCCTTTTTGGGGTTGTAGCCTAATCCCTCTTTGTTAAGAGAAAACCGTTGGCTACCCAAGCACTTTAGCAAGCGGGCCTCACCACCATAGGCCTTGCCTAGGGCGTGAGTGAGCTCACCCACCTCTCTCTTGAGTGTCTCATTCTCAACCATTAGTGATGCATCATAAGTAAAACCATCACTACTAGTAGAGGTAGAGTTGGTGGTGATGGATGAAAAGCTACAAGAAGGGTTAGCACTTGACATGATAATAGGATGATAAAAGGATTCATTGATGATATCACAAGTTATACCTATATCACTTGATATAACAACCTTCTCTTTTGCTTGTTGCTCTAGAAGCAATGAGTGAGCCTTTTCAAGCTTAGAATGAGCATCACCAAGTTTCTCATGGTCTTCCACTAGACACTCATGAGTGGTTTTAAGCTCACTAAGAGCTTTCTTAAGTATTGCTACCTTCATAGAAAGCTTCTTACACTCTTTGTCCTTGGCAATAGCAATATCTCTAGTTTGTTCCATCAAGTCATATAGTTGTTCTTTAGTTGGCTCATCATTATCAACATTATTAGCATATTCTATTTCACTTTCATCATCACTAGCATCATATATTACCTTGTTCTCCTTAGCCATGAAGCATGAGTGTGATGAAGAGAATAATGAAGGCTTCTTGTTGATAGCAATAGAAGCAAAAGCCTTGTTGGAATATTCTTCCTCCTCCTCTTCATTATCACTCTCCCAAGTGACCACAAAGGCACCATCCTTGCCCTTCTTGAGAGTCATCCTTGCTTCTCTCTTCTTCTTCTCAAACTTGCCCCTCTGCTTTGTTGTTGCTATCACAATTGAAGCACTTCCTTGGTTTCTCATTTCTCTTGGAGTTGTCAGACCTCTTCTTGAAGCCTCTTCTCTTGATGAACATATGACCCATCTTCTTGACAATAAGAGCAAGTGCCTCATCATCAATCTCAAACTCTCCTTCTTCACCATTGCCTTCTTATTCTTCAAAGATAGGAGCTTTGCCCTTGGAGGAGGTGGCCTTGAACACCATGGTTTGCTTCTTCTTCTCTTCCTCCTTCTTGTCCTTCTCATCAACTTGCTTGTCATATTTTTTATAGGTCAAAACCTCTCCAAGAAAGTCATTTGGCTTCATTGTATCAAGCCCATCTCTTTGTAGCATCATGATCAACATCTTGAATCTTGAGGGCAAGCTCATCAAGAATTTGACATAAAAATCTTGGTCTTGTGTCTTGTACCCTAAGCTCTTGAGATCATTCACAATCACTCGTAGACGATGAAACATCTCCAAAATGGTTTCATCATCCTTCTTCTTGAAGTTCTCAAACTCACCCTTGAGGCCATAGAGCTTGGCACTCTTCACAACCTTAGTGCCCTCATTGGTCTCACTCAACCTTGTCCAAACCTCATGTGCGGTTTCCAAGTCCTTGATGCCCTCAAATATCTTAGTGTCAATGCCATTGTATATTGTGTTGAGCCATCCTATTGCATGTTCTATTTGCTCTATCTTCATCGGTGAGATTGTTAGGGTTGATAATAGCATAGTCATTCTTGGTGACCTCCAACACTCTCTCATGAATTGAACTAATGTGCATACTCATCTTTCTCTTTCAATGATCAAAAGAACTAATACCATCAAAGAAAGGTGGTTTGCTCCCCACATGATTGAACACAATTTGAGCCATCTTTTCAACACCGAAGGATGTTAAGCCTTGCTAAAAACGGTGACCTAGCTCTATCTTCATCGATGAGATTGTTAGGGTTGATAATAGCATAGTCATTCTCGGTGACCTCCAACACTCTCATGAATTGAACCAATGTGCATACTCATCTTCTCTTCCAACGATCAAAAGAACTAATACCATCAATGAAAGGTGGTTTGCTCTCCCACATGATTGAACACAATTTGAGCCATCTTTTTAACACCGAAGGATGTTAAGCCTTGCTAAAAATGGTGACCTAGCTCCCATGCCATGTGTAAGGTCCTAGATGGCTAGAGGGGGTGAATAGCCTATAAAAAATTCTACAAACCTCTAGACAAAAATTGATTAGTATAACAAATGGTGTAAACACGGTTTTGCCTAGCCTAGATTGTGAGCAAGCCTCCTAATGACAATTCTAATATGTATATTATGATCTCTGTGTCACAAAAGGCTATGTCACTACTTTCTAATCTATTGAGCTATCAAGATAACCAATTCTACATAAGCTACATAATATGAATATATATATATAACAAAGTAAATACAAGAGAAAGGATAGCAATTTCAATACCGAAGGTGAAGTGAAGATGTTGCCAATCACCAAGATGATATTCAATCAATCACAATGACAACAATATAAATATATCGATGAAGAACCAATCACCGAGAGACAAGAGATGACACAATTATTTTTCTCCCAAGGTTCACTTGCTTGCCGGTAAGCTAGTCCCCGTTGTGTCGACCAACACCTAGATGGTTCTTCGGTGTGACTCGCAAGCCACTTGCCTTGCAAGGCACTCCCTCACAAGGAACCGCAAGACACCACTCTCAAGTGCGGTAACTCAATGACACGAGCAATCAACTAGAGTTGAAATTTGGCACTTCGTCGGGGAACCACAAGAACCCCTCACAAATATCACCTTGATTGGGGGCGGACACAATCACCAAATCCCCTCACCAATCAATCTAACACCAACTGTCTAGGTGACGGCAATCACCAAGAGTAATAAGAATACCACAATTGCAATCACACTCCTAGTGCCACAAATATGAATCACAAATGCATGCACCTAGGGTTTCCCAAACCTCTCACCAAATTAAACCAACCATGGAATGGAGAGGAGAGGGAGGAGATCCTCTTAGAGCTCTCAAATCGATTACTACAGCAAGCTCTCTCACTTGAATGGAGCACATAAGCTTGGGAGTGAGAGAGGAAGGATTGAGAGCTTCTTGTTCTAGAGTTTGCAATGGGGAAGAATAAGAGAGAGGAGGCAGCTTCTCTGCGTTTTCATTGGAATGGAATGAGCTGCTGAGAAATGGGGGTGAGAATGATTATATACTCGACGCCCAGATGAACTACCGGAACTTTCGGTGAAACCCACCAGAACTTTCGGTCTATCTCAGATTCGACGGTTGGGCTTGAAAAAATACTAGGCTAATCGGAACTTCTGGTTAAAGTACCAGAACTTTCGATGGAACCCACCGGAACTTCCAGTTAATTTGAGATCTGACCGTTGGGCTTAAAAAAATCACACTCAGACTGGGTTGATCGAAACTTCCGGTTAGAGCACCGAAACTTCCGGTGACCATCGGAACTTCCGGCCAGAGACTGGAACCAAAAGGACGCATGCGATCGCTCACGAAAAGTCAACTACCGAAACTTCCGGTCCGTGTACTGGAACTTCCGGTCTGGATCAGAATTTTTGATTTTTGGCCGGAACCAAATGGAGGCGGGCGGACGCGCGAGAGTTTGAACTACTAGAACTTCCAGTCCTACAACCAGAACTTCCGGTGCGCCCAGCTGAGAGAAACATTCTCATTCTAACTAAAGTACCATCCCATCCAAAAGTTACCAAATCACTTTAGCACTTGAGATATCATTTCTCCAAAACTTTTCAAGGGAATTTTTCAACCATCTCAACAAGCCACTAAACCCCATGCATATGCAAAATGAAATTCAATTTTAGTGGCACTAGATGAGTATTGCAATCATAATATTCTCCTCTTAATAGTACGGTTATCAAACCTAAATCACTCACACCCTCTATGGTGTCTTGAGTGCAAACCAAAAATAGCCCTATAGATTATACCTTTGTCTTGAGCCCATTTTGTCGATCCTGCAACCGCCAAGCCTTTACATGACATGTGACACTCCATGTCATCATGCAACCGTCTTGGTCCATCGATCTCGACATTACTTGCTCTTCACTGTTGGTCGGTCCGTCGGCGCCAAGTCTTGCCCAAGCTTCACCGTCGCACGGTCCTTTGCTTCGAAACCTCAACTTGCCTTTCACACTTTCATCCGGTCCATCGAGCCAAGCCCATCTTGATCTTCACCATGCTTAGATTACATAACTTCATGTCATGCCTCAACATTAAGCTCCACTTGGCATGGATTAACTTTCTCTAAATCATCCACTTAGAAACAAGGTTAGTCCTTTGGTTTCATTAATTATCCAAAACCAAACCGAGGACTTTCAATGAATAATGCCAGTTTCTCATCAATTGGTGGTTTGGGAGCAGAAGTAGTAGCTTCAACAGTATCAGGCTTGTATGATGTAGCAGCTGGAGAATAAGAGTACTTGTTGGACCCTTTGTACTTGTCAGAGGCAGCATCATGCTTCTTAGAACCAATATGAGGTTTCCCCATCAGCACCTCTTCCTGTAAAATGGCAAGAGTGCTAGCAGTATCGAGACCTTTTGGTCTATGAAGCATAACAACAGCTTTGATTTCATCCTTAAGGCCATCGACAAATCGACTAGTAAGGAAAGTAGGATTGACAAGGGATCATGAGCTAGCAACTGATGCATCAATTCATCAAAAATGGTAATATACTAAGCACAGCACCAGTTTACTTAACATGGAAGAATTGACGAATGACTGGTTAAACTGATCCCTATCAAAACGATCAATGACATGTTTATAAAACACATCCCAAGGACAGATACGAAGGTTAAGCTCGATGGTCTGCATCTAGAAGGCTGCAGTACCAGTGAAATTTATAGTTTCTAACTTCACCCAGTTGTCAGGAGGGACATTAAATAGATCAAAATAGGAATCACAGCGTTTAAGCCATAATTTGGGATTAGTTCCATCAAATTTAGGGAACTCCTGCTGCGGGATAGCATGATGATAACTAGAACAACAGGATTGATGACCCGAACAGGAATATGGAGCATGCTTTGAATGATTGCGAGGGGATCCATGATGCTCACCTTTGACCGGAGGCGGTTCGAGGGTAGCATCGCCCCCCGAACCGGACCTTGGGAGACTTGTTTCGACGTGTCGGTCTAACGACCCTTGCGCCGCCCCCTTCGGGATTGGGTTCAGGTGGGCGAACCCCGGCGACTTGAGGTAGACGAAGTCATCATCAGCAACGGCCTTCTCCTTCGGTACGGCAGAACGCAGCTCCACGAATTGCTTGCACAGGGTCTCGACGCTGGAGCCGAGATCCGCGACCGTGGAGTCGATTTGGGGCCGCCACTTGTCGAACTCCTCCTTGGATGTGCGCAGATCATTGATGGAGATCTGGACCTTGTCGATACGGCGATTCCCCTTAGTGATTCCTTCGGTTTGCTCCTTGAGTTGGGAAAGGATGAGCGTGAGCTGATCCTCTACCTTCATGGTGACTTGACGGCTAGTTCGATGGTCGTGTGCCAGAATTTGGTGGGAAATAAGGTGGAATCGGGGATTTGGTGGCGAAGTTGGGCGAATTGGAGAGGATTTGGCGAGAAGAGAACGGATCGAACTTGAAATCCGATACCAAATGTAACAGCACTGATGTGGTACTATTACGATGTCGCGATTATATGGTTTAGAACTGGGTAATAATGGAGTTTACAAGCTCCGGTGGGCAAGGTTGCCGCCGGCCAACTCGAGCCGAAGCCCGCCGCCTAGATTTTTATCGGCAACAACCAAGACGAGTTCCATACGCTAGCAACCGGGTCTTTTAAGTGCGGCAGTTACAACTGCTTGCCTGCAGCATACGCCAGACGCAGCTGGGCCCGAAGACGAGGTTTCACTTGCTCCAGCTTGGGCCTGCGACTCTCTGATTGGGCTTCATCGTCCCCTTGCTCTTCCTTGTTCCTGGGCCAGGCCTCTTCTTGTACACCGTGACAAAACCAGACCAACTCATGGGGAAATTGACGTCCTATAGCCTAAGAAGACCAATTCATTCACAAGTTGGGCTGCACATTAGCCGTCGGTTAATTGGAGACGGATGGCAAACTCCCTACCAGCCCACGAGAGCACGACCCTTATTTTTTTTCTCATTTTTATTTCCTTCCCTTTTTCTTTTTTTTCCTTTTTCCTTTTTCCTCTTCCTTCCTACGGTTTTACCTTCTTATCCGTTCGCTCATTCACGCACGCGGCCGCACAGCAACCCCACGCACCCACGGTCTCGGCATCCTCCGCCCTCACGCCCGGCGACATTTCCCAGCCGCTCAGCTCGCACCTCCGCCCCCACGCCTGGCGGACACGTCGACCCTTGCACCATTGGCTTCGAGCGGCGTCCCTCGGCGACCTTGTGCGGCCCCGGCCTCTCCGGGCCCCTGCCTTCACACGCCTCCGGACGGCCACGCCAGCATGCTCGCCCCCACGCCGAGGGCAAACTCGCCCAGGGACCACGCATCTGACAAGGAGGCAAGTGAAGCTCGATTTTTCAGATCTATCTCCCATCTTCGCTCTGTGTTTGGATCCTCATCTAGCTGCCATTTTTATTCAATTTAGAGCGAGCTTATTTTCGATTTTGACTCAATTGGTATTGAATCTTTGGCCGATTTTTCTTTTCTTCTATTTGTCCGACCAACACGGAGCTGCTATGCGGCATGGGAAAGTTCCGAACGGAACACATTGTGTCTGAGGCCTGAGCGGACTCTGCGGAGCGCTGACGTCGCGGGGTGGACTCGCCTGTCGGCTTTGGTCGCTGATATCCATGATTTGATGATGGAAATCTGAGAATTGTTGTCACCTTTTCTATTTTGATTTCTGTAGTTTTTGGTCTCGCTAGGCTGTTTAATTGTAGAGTTGTAGGATTGGTAGAACTCCTTTACGAACTATATGAAATCAGGTAATTTATATACGGACTGCAAATTTGTGTCTTATACGGACTGCATTTTATTTGGCCAGTAGAAGTCTTATACGGACTCTGAATCATGTCATGCGGGGCCAAAGAAAATATTATTTGGATTTGGAATCTCTCTGACACAGTTTACACACGGATAAGTGGCGGAAGAGGCAGATAGAAATTTTCATGATTATGTATTAGGTAGAGATAATGAATATTAGTTTTCTATACTAACTTTTTTCAGATTTTAACTTATGGAAAGCGAGATTACATTGTTTTCTAGGCAGGGATGTCGCCATGATTCAAAATCCTAGCGTGGTGTACCTCCGGCTTCGAAGGAAACCAAATAAAAGCGCTCTGGCTCTCACACAGTACGCCCGATGGCACATGCTACCCCCACGCCGTACCCGCGCATATTCGGTAGAGTAGTAGGCTGTAGGTACAGTAGGCGTTAGACCTCGCGCTCCAGGTGTCAGAGCAGCAGGCTGTGGGCTCCACATCACGCCTCACGCCGGACCGGAAGGCCGAGCGCCGCGTCCACCAAAACACTCTTCACCGCCACCTCCTCGTCTTCGTGGACTCGCGTCCAATTGAGCGCAGAAAACGCTCTCAGGCCCATACACCAGGTGCACGCACTCCGGTCCCCCGTTTCGTGCGAGCGGAATCTCCGCCACTCGTCTGTCACGGAACCCGCGATCCAACGGTGAGAGTCCACGAGAAGAGCCATAGACCGGGCGCAGCGAGCTCTCCCTCCAACCACTCCCCTCACACCGCCGCGCTGCGCTCACACGCACGCATACATGTACACACACACTGGCCTCTCTCTCTCTCTCCGCCTTCCCTGTGATACCTCCCCTTTCCCTCCCCTTCCTTCCCCAAAAGGCATCGGGGGTTTTGTGGGTTGTAGTGGTAGCCGAAGAGCCCCACCAATGGAGTCGTACGGCAGCGGCGGCGGCGACGGAGGAGGCCCGTGGAGCACGGTCCCGGTCCGCTCCCGCAGGGCGGAGCCGGTCACCACCACCCCTCGCGGCGGCAGCGGCAGCGGAGGCGGAGGCGGAAACCGCTGCCGCGGGTGGGCGCGCTCGCCGAGGCGGTTGATGGGCTTGAGATCGGCGGCGGCGGCGACGGGGAGAGTGGCCGGCGGCTGGACAAGTACGACATCCCAGTGGAGGTGAGCGGGGAGGGCGCGCCGGCCCCCGCCGACGGGTTCGAGGCGGCCGGGCTCGCGGAGGCCGTGCTCCGCAACGTGGCGCGCTGCGGCTACGACAACCCCACCCCCGTGCAGCGCTATGCCATGCCGATCGTGATGGGTGGCAGGGATCTCATGGCGTGCGCGCAGACCGGGTCCGGGAAGACGGCCGCCTTCTGCCTCCCCGTCATCAGCGACCTGGTGGCGCCGCCCGCGGGCGGAGCGAGCGGGAGCGGGTACGGCTACGGCCGCCGGGACAGGGGCTCCTTCGATCGCGTCGCCAAGCCACGAGCGCTCGTGCTCGCGCCCACCAGGGAGCTCGCAGCCCAGGTATGTAGGCTCGAGGTGCCGGTTCGCTCGCTATTTTACTTGGTTTGTCCGCCGTTTTGTTTGGAATGCGGTGCCGACTATGCTCCCGCGCGATCTCGTGGTCGTAGATCTCGTTCCTTCGTGTATCCCTACTTGCATGTTCGAAGGTATTGTAGATGTCACCATGCTGTTGATGACCTTGTAGTCATGTGTGTTGCGTGCCGTGCATGCCCGCTTCCGTAGATGTGCTGTGCGTATGCGGATGTGCGCGGACGATGCGCAGCTGGTTACTATTCCTGCTCCCCCGGGTGGCTGCTGCCCGCGCTCTGCAGAATGCATGTGTGTATGTGTGCGAGTTGGTAGTAGCCTTGCGAATTGAGGTTTTGCTGAATATGCACGGCTCGTTGGGGACGAATTGCACATGCAGCTGCCTAATGTAGATTGTGTAATGTTGCTTGGGATAATATGGCATTGCTTGTTTGCAAGCTTAATTGCTTCTGCTAACAGCATCTGTTGGGTGTTGATTTTGTAGATTGTATTCTTGTGAGAAGTGTGATTTCCCCACATTTCACCTTATTTATGGCGCAAACATTTCCAATGCTGTCTAGTACAATGTGGATGTGTTTTACATTTGTATATTCTTTCATCTGTGCAGTGGAATATTTCTTTGGATCATGTGCAATCTTAATTGCCAGATTCATACTGCACAACAAGCTCATTTAGGAATTTGCCCTGGTGGCCTGTCCTTTATATTTGGTTTGCTGATTGTTGGGCTGGGTCATGTTCAGTTGATCTGTATAGGAGATTTTATATCCTTGAAGAATTTGAAATAGTTAACTACTTGTCTCAATACTTTGTTTTAATCAGCTAGCTACCCATGCCATGTATGGTTTTACTTGAACAGTTTGACTTTCGCAGTTGATATGGATTGCGAGAGATCCTTACTGATAAACTAGATTTGGATTGAAGGATACACTTTAATTGTTGTATGCTTTGCTTTGGTCATGTAATATTGGACCAACTTACCATTTGCCATGATCAATATATAATCCATCCTAGCATGCTAGAAATTTTTCTGCACAATTGAAGGCATTAGTCATAGGACTCTAGTTTCCTGTCAAACAACAGGTCGATTGCAGTTACTGACAGGAGAAATCTGCTGTGTCAAGGTTCTTCTAATTTTCTGACTTTGGTTCGAGGATTGCTGGCATTGTTTCAGTGTGTGGTTTAAAATGCCTAGTAGTCTCTACTTGCTGAATTGCTGTCAACAAAACACTGCACATGTTTTGTGATTTATGGCCTCATGCAGTTTGAGGATGCTCCTCGTCCTTCATGTTGAGTACATAACGTTCTTAGCTGTTCCTTCAATCAGGTCTTGAGAGTGTAATTTATCTTCATTCACCTGGACCATCGATGTGTGAATTGCACTTGTGACTGCATGCAGTTTCCTTTGATTAATGCTATTTTCCACAACTGCACTTTGGGCGTTTAGATTTCTACTCCCATTCCAAATTATAGCTTATTTAGCTTTGTCCTAGTCAAACTTTCCTAACTTTGCCCAAGTTTCTTAGAATAAAAATATTAACATATACAATTTTAAGTGAATGCACAATCAAAACATGGGAGTATTTGATTACACCAATTCAATGTTATTAGATGATGTTAGTGCATTTTTATATATACTTTGTCAAAGTTAAATAAGTTGACCAAAGATAAAGCTAAACAATAATTTGTAACAGGGGTAGTAATTTCAATATGTCATGCTTGCCTGAATGTTAGTTTTGTTGGTCATATTTTAATATAAATCTGTACTTCTGTGTTGATATTTGTGCTCTAGGATGTACTCAGTTGTTCAATTTGGCATCCGTTTCCTTTTATTTGTTTTATTATGAATTTCTCTTTTCAAATGCATTAAGTGGTGATTGATGAAGCGGTTAATGCTTGATTCCTATACATAGTTACTTCTGATGGGATTTAGTGTTTTTCCGGTTTTATATTCAGATTAATGAGGAGGCCAAGAAGTTTTCTTTCCAAACGGGACTCAGAGTTGTGGTAGCGTATGGGGGAACACCAATGTATAACCAGATGGTTGCTGCTTTCTTGCATTCTTTTCGTTTTCTGCACAACACTTGTTTCATTTTCTATTTATATGGAGACTAGTTTATTTGTAAAACAGTTCAGATGTTCAGATAGCAATGTTACTGAATCTTCTTGTTGCTACACCTGTCTTCGCAATATTGATGTGGTTTCTAATTTTTCATGCTTGCTGTTTTTAGCTGCGTGACCTGGAGAGGGGTGTTGATCTTCTTGTTGCTACACCTGGACGCCTTGTGGACATGGTTGAGCGATCACGGATCTCTCTTGAGGCAATCAAGTACCTGGTAATGGATGAGGCCGACAGAATGCTGGATATGGGGTTTGAGCCTCAGATAAGAAAGATAGTTGACATGATGAACATGCCAAAAAAGTCTGTAAGACAAACTATGCTCTTCAGTGCAACCTTCCCACCTGAAATCCAGGTAGAGAAATATGTTTACTATGGTCTATTTTGCTTTGTTAAAGTTGCATGAGCTGGCAGCTGAATATATTTCTTGTTTTCTGCTATAACTTGCAAACTTTGGACGTTATATGACATGCATTTGTTTTCCTGAAAGGGGCAATCGTTGTTAAGCACTGGCAACTAAATGGTTTGAATAGAAGTGGATAACACTTAAATCTTATACTGCACACAGGATTTTAGTCTTATGTTGTGATGATATAGTCTACAGCTATTTGCTGTTAAATTAATACATATTTGACTGATGTCTTAATACGTTTCTTCCCAGAGACTGGCTTCTGATTTCTTGTACAATTACATATTTGTTACGGTCGGGAGGGTTGGGTCAAGCACTGACCTGATTGAGCAGAAACTTGAGTTTGTGAATGATGGGGAGAAAAGAGGCTTCCTGGTAGATCTTTTGCAGAAACAATCTGTTGGTGTGGCCAGTAGCAAGGTATATGGTCTTTCTTATCGTGGATTTCAATAAGACGGTGCCAATTCTTGCTGGAAACTTAATGTTAATTTTCTTATTTTTCTATTGTTTTGAGCATGATAATTTTTTTTTGAGCTTGACATGTTTTTCTATCTGCAGCAGCCCCTAACATTGGTCTTTGTGGAGACGAAGCGGGAAGCTGATTCACTGCGTTATTGTCTAGAATCAAAAGGTTTCCCTGCAACAGCAATACATGGTGACAAAACACAACAGGTGAATGCATTTCTCATCCGTAATTGTCTAGCTGGTTCTTACATTACAGACTCGGAAAATATCTGCTGTGGTGGTTTTATGTCTTTGGCCTCACTGATACAGCACACAGCTCGCACTGGACCATCTGTTTCCAGTTCTAGGCCTATGTAATGTATTCTTGAGGGAAATAGGTCTATGTAATGTTATTGAAAGAGTCAAACTGTATTCCTCGATAGTACATCGAAGGCTTGAAACAGTATTTATTTTCCATGAAGATGATGGATCCACTTTGATCCAACAATTTAAGGGCTTAACTTCATCCACCTGTATTACATTAGCATTCATATTTTGCTACTAAGTTAAATGATTATTAGTGTTTGTGTTTATCATAACTGTATTAATTATGACTGAAAATTGCTACTTTTACTTGGAACGATCTTCTTTGACCTCAACATTCCACGATTCAAATGTTATCTGTTAGCATGATATGGTGCTGTTGGTACTTTCAGCAGAGCCATTTAATCAATTGCTACCAGTGAATGTTTTCTGCATTTTATCTGTTTGGCACAAAATTTGCTTCCCTTTTAGAAGTATCATGACGATCTAATTTATTCTAATATACATATTTTACATGTTCAGTATATCATTTCTTTTATTTGTGCTTTCCCATTTTGTAGGAGAGGGAGAGCGCACTGAAATCCTTCAAGAGTGGCGCCACTCCTATCATGGTCGCCACTGATGTAGCTTCACGGGGTCTGGATGTGCCGAATGTGGCTCATGTGATCAATTACGACCTCCCCAAGAGCATCGAAGACTACGTCCACAGAATCGGAAGAACTGGGAGAGCCGGAAAGGCTGGGATTGCCACCGCATTCTTCACCGAGTCGAACCACCCCCTGGCAAAGGGCCTGCTCGAGCTGATGACTGAGGCAAAGCGGGATGTGCCTGAGTGGCTCGTGGAATATGCCAACAGGCCGTGCTACGGAGGGTCCAGCTATGGGGGAAGAGGCCGAAGGGGCGGTGGAGGGTTTGGCGGAAGAGACTATTGCAGCAGCAGTGATTATGGCTATGGTGGCGATGGTGGTGGTGGTTATTCCAGCCACGGTGGCGGGTACTCTGGTGGCAGCAATAGCTACTCTGGTGGTGGTTCTCGTGGTGGTGGCAGAAACTCTAGTGGTGGTGGTGGCAGTGGATGTTCCTATGGATCAAGTGCTCCTCCCCGGTACTACCCGTCGTATCCCATGGGCACCGCAGACATCAGCGCCTCTGGCTGGGACTAGTCAATGCCCACACGTATCCTTAATGCACATACATATTATAGATACGTATACATATATATAACACTACGTCTGTACTAGCTCGGTCAATCACTGGTCCTTTTGCCTTTGCCAGCCCTCGCCTAGTTCTGTCATATATATTGCCATGGCCCTGTTCCTCAGGCGCATGCTTGGGAGTGAGGAACTTGGGGGTGGCTTTTTGTGTCTGGTGGGAGCGTTGCGATGATGGGAGCCCAGTTGGTTGAACTTGAAGGTTATATATATGCATTATTACTCAGATATTGGCTGTAATGGCGGCAACTGACTCTGAATCTCTGAAAGATGGAATGGGGAGTCTGGTTTCAGGAGTTTTATATGTAGCACCTCGTCACTTAATTTTTTTTAGACAAGGGATATATAAATACCCGGCCTCTACATCTTTGGACGTACGCAGCCAATTATTACAACGTTTCGTATCAAAAAGGAAAAGCAAACTATGGTCTTAAACATTGACCAGGACTCTAGAGTAAACAATAAATATGTTTTCATCCTTTATTAGAAATCTGTAAAGCAATTATCTCTAATCTCTTGCTTATCGATGATAGGATGTCCTTGGTTTGCTTATCACGCTGCAGCGGGGTCTAGAAGCGTAGTCAATACGCTCCCCTGAAAATAACCTACATAATAGAGTTAGTTTTGAGTTTGTTAAAAATAACATCATTCCGGCATCGTCAGATGGCCCAGCACATGGCAGCTACCCTAACCCAGATCACGTCTCTAAGCTTCTTATGCTGATTGCGAAGCCAGTTATCAAACATGTGGCTGATAGATCTAGGTTGAGTTAAATTAGTAGCAAAGAAAATAATCCTTCAAATTATTTTGGCGAAAGGGCAATCAATGAATAAGTGTTGGATAGTCTTATTCATATTACAACAGACACATTTCTGGCTCCCTTTCCAGTTCTTTTTAGCAAGGTTGTCTTTAGTTAGAACAACTCTCCTTTGTAGGAACCAAAGAAAGATTTTGATCTTTAGAGAAATTTTTATTTTCAGAGTTTCTTATGAAGAAAAGGTGGTTGTGTCTCAATAAGATGGAGATACAACGAGTGGACAGAAAATAACCTAGATTTGGTTAAGTTCCATCTAAAGTAATCTGAACCACCCACCAACTCAACATTAGAAATCTGTGCTACTAAATTTAGCCACTCTAAAAGTTTATTGTCGACCAGAGCCCTACGAAAGGAGATGTTTAGGGGACTAGAGGCCAACACCTTCGAAACAGTTGTATGGCGATCACGCGCTATATTATATAGGGAAGGATATTTAACTTTTAGAGGCTTATCTCCTGCCCATGTGTCGTCCCAGAACCTCGTTTTGGTCCCATCTTTAATAACGAAGGAACCTTTAGCTAATACCTCATCTTTGATGCACATGAGGCCTCTCCAAAAATGAGAATCATGGGGCTTAGCTGTCACTTGAGTAAGGGTTTTCGATCGTAGGTATTTATTTGTTAGAAGGGACTGCCACATGCCCTCTGTATTAAGTATATTAACCAAGCACTTTGTCAATAAACATTTATTTTGCAGTTGTAAATCCATGATACCTAGACCCCCTTGGTCCTTAGGACGACATAAGATGTCCTACCTGGCAAGTCTATATTTATGTTTGTCAGTAGATCCTTGCTAGAAGAATCTTGATCTAAAATGATCAAGGTTTTTGAGAACTCCTTTAGGAATCTCGAAGAAAGAAATCATAAATATGGGTAGACTGCTTAATACAGAGTTAAGCAGGACTAATCTTCCCCCGTAAGATAAGTACTTTGCTTTCCAACAAGAGAGTTTCTGTTGAAAGCGCTCTTGAACGATACTCCATTCGGAATTCAGAAGCTGTCTATGGTGCATTGGGATCCCTAGATATCTGAAGGGATATTCCCCAGCATTACACCCAAAGAGATTGGTATAAAAAGGCTCCATTTCTTTAGCTGCCCCATAGCAGAAAATTTCACTCTTGTGGAAGTTGATTTTAAGCCCAGATGATTGTTCAAAGGCACATAGCAAAAGTTTTAGATTCTTCGCTTGTTCTGGGTCATGGTCTATGAAGATAATGGTGTCATCTGCATATTGTAGGATCGATAAACTGTCATCAATAAGGTAGGGGATGACTCCTCTTATCTGACCATCAGCTTTTGCTCTACTTATAAGAAGAGCTAACATATCAGCGATGATGTTAAATAAGATCGGCGACATAGGATCGCCCTGTCTGAGTCCTCGTCTGGTTTGGAAGTAGGGGCCAATATCGTCATTGACTTTGATCCCCACACTTCCCCCAGTGACCATATTCTCAACCCACCTACACCACTTGGGGGAGAAGCCTTTCATGCATAAAGTTTGCTGTAGGAAAGGCCACTTCACTTTATCATAAGCCTTTTCGAAGTCAATTTTGAAAATGATCCCATCTCTTTTTTTGGTGTGTAATTCATGGATAGTTTCGTGTAAAATTACTACTCCTTCCATGATATTTCTACCTAGCATGAAGGCAGTCTGCGTTGGGCTCACCACTGTTTTGGCTACCATATTCAGTCTATTTGTGCCTACTTTAGTGAAGATTTTGAAACTCACATTGAGAACACAAATTGGTCTATATTGTTGTATTCTTGTTGCATTTTGAATTTTTGAGATTAAAGTGATAATTCCAAAATTCAGGCTAAAGAGATCAAGTGCCTCCCTATGGAGGTCTGTAAAGAGGCTTAAAAGATCCTCTTTGATAAATCCCCAAAACACTTGATAGAATTCCGCAGGAAATCCATCAGGACCTGGAGCTTTGTTATGCTCCATTTGGAAGACTGCATCCTTCACCTCAGATTCGGTGAACGGACTAATTAGGATATCATTTTCTTTCGGGGAAACTTGAGGAATATCAAGGATGTGATCTTCCGCAAGTCTGATCTCAGAATGTTCAGGTGGCCCAAAGAGATTCTTATAGTAACTTGTAATATGGCTTTTGAGGTTCTCATCACCGACTACAGCCCCTTGATCATTTTCAAGTTTGTAGATGTGTTGTGTACGGTGCTTCCCATTAGCCACTAGATGGAAGAAACGAGTGTTAGCATCACCCTCCAATAGGGTTTTAACTTTAGCTCGCTCATACCATTTCAGTTCCTCCTCTCTCAGAAGGCTTACAAGCCGCTCTTTTAGATAGTGCTTAAGATCAATTTCTTGATCAGATAGCTGATTAATTTCGGCTTTCTTATCAAGAGTCTCTAAAAGAGCTAGCAGAGCCTTTTTCTCCTTTTTATAGGACCTTGCAGTATGCTTGGCCTAGCCTCATATATGTTGTCTGAGCCTGCGAATCTTGAACTGCCAACGTTCAAGCGAGGACGACCCCGAGCATGAAGATTGCCAAATATCTTTAACCATGTCATAAAAACCATCCCGCAACAACCATCCTCTCTCAAATTTAAAAGGACGGTTATTGGTGTGGTGGGTCGAAGGTCCAGTGTTAAGCACAAGGGGAGTGTGGTCAGAAATATTTCTATCTCTAGGTTCGACTGTGGACAGCGGGAACTGATTTTCCCAATCAGTGCTAATGAGGACCCTATCTAATTTTTTAAAAGTTGGATTATCCCTTGGCCCCGCCCAAGTATATTGGCGGCCTGACATCACAATCTCCTTTAGATCTAGAGATTCGATAACAACATTGAAAAGATTAGGCCATTTTGAGTCAAAATCCCCTGAGCTCTTGTCCTCTGGAGCTCTCATTATATTGAAATCCCCCTATTATATATGGAAGAGTTTCTTTAGAACAAGTGTTGGCAAGCTCAACCAGGAAGGCATTCTTGTTTTGGAATTGAGCAGGCCCATATACTGTGTACAGTATAAACTTGAAGTCATTTGATTTGCATTTTAGGGTGAATTTTACATAAAAATCTCCCTCATCAATGGCTCCAATGTCAAAAATATTAAGGTCCACACCAAGAAGAATGCCTCTCGATCTACCATGGGGAGGCATGGTGTGCCAAAGAAAATTATGTCCTCCACAAATATTTTTAAGAACATGATCCGAGAAAGAATCCTGCCCAGTCTTGGAGAGAGCAATAAAATTAATTTGCTCTTCCTTAACTAATTCTGCCAAGAATCTGTGTTTAGCCAAGTCTGCAAGACCTCTGCTATTCCAGAAGACGCCCTTCATTTTAGAATAATTTTAGAGGGGGTCTTTGGCTTTTTGGGAAGTTTGCCCTTTCTAATATTTTTGGCATTATTATATTTTTTCTTCCGACGGAGAGGAGAGAGATCTATGATTTGATCATTCTCCGCATCCAGCATATTCTCATTTAGATTTCCACAAGCGTGGATGAGAATCGCCTCAAGTCGGTCTTCCCGGTCAACATCAATTTCTGTGCTAGAGGATATAGATTTAGGAAAGCCCTTCTTTTGATTAGCACATAAAACTAACCTGTCTACCTCTATGTTTTTTATAACTACAACATCTGAGGTGTCTAGGTTGATGCCTACCCTACCAAGGTTTGAAATAACTTTCGAATCTGGGAAAGTAGTAAAAGAGTTACCTGGGTATTCGAGGTTCCTCTTCGCCTTTAGCCTTTCCGCCTTGTGTAAGACGTGGACATTCGCCATGGCCGCATTCCTGTTGCTTCGGCGCAACTCTTTGATGGGGGCCGCAACAATGGAGGGGATAATCCTAGAAGATGGTGGTGAAGCATCTCCAGTGGCAAGCGTAGAGGAGGTCAAACATGAGGCACCCCCCGCTGCTGGCACTGGGTGGTCCTCAACGCCCTGAGCAGGAGGGTGTGGGGCTTTGGTGGTGCATCCCACGCCCGTAGCCTGTGAGGCCAGCGTCAAAGTCGTCGTCGCCAAGGGAGCAGCAGCCAAGATGGTGTCGTCAGGAGTGGCGCCCCCCACCGTCATCATGGTGGGGGTCCCCACATGTGCAAGGGCGCCCCCCAACGATGAGGAGCGGGGGTATCCAACTTCGGTGCGGCGGTAGACATCACAGCGGGCAGCACTACTTCCCCCACCATCTCAATGATGGGGGCAACAGGGGCCATGATGCTCTCTGGAGCTGGAACGACGGAGAGGGCAGCGGGGGCAGGTGGGTCCTCCCTCGGCTGCGTGGAGGTGCTGGTGCCCCCTATTGGCGATGTGGAGAGGGTACCAGTGGGCAGCAGCATGTCCCCCACGAGCTGAGTGGGGGCGTCGAACACAGGAGTGTCCCTCGAGTCCGGCGTGGTGGTCCTGGCCGGGAGCGTGGGGTGCTCCACCACCGGTGTCGCGGTCGTCTCTCCCTCCCCCTGTTTGGGGGGATCTAGGTCAGCCAGGTGGGTAGCGAGTGATGTAGAACCCCCCTACTGTCCTGGATCACAGCAGCGTCATCCTCCGAGCAGTGAAGGGTGGTGTGTATAGCGTCACCACCCTCCAGAGAAGGTGTCAAAAAACAGAAGAAGGTTGCAAGATGGTAGTGTAAATAACAAGATTATTATAAGGTATCAACTCTTCTTCATCTGGTTCAAGCATGACCCTAGTACTGAGCTCCTGTAACAGTTCTTCACATGCCGTGTACAGAGCCTCATTCAGCAAGGAAGCTATCTGCTGATGGGGTATGTTTTGAGAAGGTGCTAGGGCTTTATCCGACTTGCTATTATCATTTTCAGAAGTAGGATCAGGTTTCTCCACGTCTTCCATTTCACGGTCTTCCCCGTCAGCACCCTTATCAGTATCACCTAATAAATCATCATCCTCAGGATCAGAAGCATCATGTTGTACCGCTTCATCAGGTTTAAAATACAGGCGATAAATGCTGCCATTTGCACATACATCAGCAAACTTAGGGATCTTCGCAATATCCATTACTGCCACCAAGATATGAACCTGACCTGTCGCTCGGAGGTGGATCATATCCACCTTTTGAGTATCCCCAATCATGGATCCAACTGCCCACAGAGGAAGAAAAGACCGCAGCACACGGGGAACATTAGTGACCGTTACCCACACCTTGTCCAAGACTTTTGTGGGTTGGACGTCGTCGATGAATTCTTCAAAAATAATGGTGCCCTCTTTGTTCTTCGTAGTGAATGTACGGATCGCAATCATACGCTCCAACTCTTCTGAACTAGGAAAAGGGACAACAAAAGACTTAGCATCTTGCACTTGCACTTCCCAATCCCACCGAATTGGAATGATCCTGGCCAGTTCAGAACGGAGCAACTGTGCAGACACCTCGTCGGCCTCTACAGTGATGAGGGCAGCAACCGACGACTGAGTGGGCATAACAATTTGATTGTACCTTGCCGCCTGAACCTGGAAAACACCACCCCCATCATCCGCGGCACCACAATAGGCCACGGTGGGTTTAGTTCCTCGAAGTAGTGGGCATTTATTAGTAAAGTGCTCCTCCAAGCATATGCTGCATTCTAGCCTCACTGATTGTTCCTTGCGCTTCCGCTTCTGTTTGCCTTGTTCATCATCCAAGACAGTGCCCGAGGTGTCAAGATTAGCGTTGACGCCGCGAGCACGACCACCACCTTGTGGTCTATGGCCAGCATCCTGACCGCCCTTGGGCGCGCCGTTGCGCCTAGGAATGCCTTGAGTCGCGCCCTCCGGCGCCGCAGTGCCGTCGTGGTGGTCGTTGCTAGCCGCGGGCTTGGGGCCCCCACGACCATGACCATGTCCTCCGGAGTCGGCTGGTGGATGGGGCGCCCCGCGGCCGCGACCCCGTCCTTCAGCCTCCGCTGCACCCGCTGCATGGGGTGCCCCCCGTCCTTGAGCATGGCGTCTTCCTTTTGCAACATGGCCATGCCCTTGGCCACCGTCTCGGCCATGTGCATCTGGGTGAGGGCCGCGTCCTCTGCCGCGGCGACGGTCATGCGCCCCGCGGCCGTCGATGGTGCGTCCTCGGAAGCCCCGGTTGCCGGCCATAAGCACGTCCCGATAGGAACGGACCGGAGCGGCAGAGTCGTGGAGGTCCAAGGCAGAGGTGTCGTGGAGAACTGTTGCGGCGGCGGCGTGGAAGGCGGAGATGTTGAAAAGTTTCCGCTTAGGTCCACCGGGTAGCGATGGAACAGCTTCGTGGGCCGAGTAGACCTGATGCGGCGTCGGGTGCTCTTGCCGTGATCGATTGGGTCCGGCCAGGGTGGAAACCGGTCCACCCGAACCGGAAAGAGTGTTTGAAATTCGAAATCCCGTCGAAATCGGATCACGGCCGCCGTCATGAACTCGTCCGCCACCATGACTCCGGACGGCGACCCAGCGATCCTGGCCACGGCGCAGGCTCCGACCGCTTGGCGCACCCCGCTGCAACGCCAGAAGGACGAAATCCCCGAGCGTTGCCGCCGGAGTAATACGACGTGGTGGCAGAGGCCCTTTCCATAGCCCTTTCCATGGCGGACGTACAGCCCTAGGCGGAATCATTGTCGTCGCCGGGATCGGTTGCAGTTGCCGCGAGCACTCTATCTTCCCAAGATGGGCCTCTGCATCGCCTAGATCTTCACACTCTGAATCGGAGTCAGGTTCCCAGAATTTTCCCCCGACGCCATGGATGGGAGCTTCCTTCGCCGTAATTTGATGAAGAGCTTTCCGTATCGATGGGGCAAGCGATACAGGAGTGTTAACAAGCCTCATCCTCACCGCATGCTGACGACCATAATTAATGGCGGCCACCACCGAGCCTCCAAAATCGACAAGCAGAGCCTCCGGCGAGCCTCTCTACGTGCTCTCTCCTCCTGGCCAATTCTATTGTTGTTCGGTGGTTTCAGTTATGTAATGGATTGATTCATCCATGACAAGCTAATAGATAATATTAACATGAGGAAATTTTAGTACTCGACCAAATTTCATTTCATGAACTCGGGCCAAATTTGGTTCACGTGGAAAAACATAGGAAGAACAAAGGAATGAAGTTCCTATATGTTTTGTTTGGACTTTAGCTACGTTTGAAACAAAGAAAGAGATATAAACCTTCCAGCGGAAAGGGAGATGAAGCCTACACTTTTGGATAAAAAAAAATGTGAGCTCATGGGAACATTTTCTGTGACTCGCATGCACACTCACGCTAATTCAAGGTGTTTCTATTTTTTTTTTTCTGAAACTCGAGCAACGAACAATCGTTAGTGATTGTAATAAAAGCGATGAAACCTGCATTGTATGAATGAAAAATGAGCTCTGAGCTCATGAGAGCTCATACGGTGGTAGTGTTGAATGAGGTGATATGGGATATTGGTTCAAAGAAGTATGGCAAGAAATGTAGGGATTTTATAAGAACCATAAAACAAATATGACCGTTAGTGGCTTTGTGACCATTGGAATTGTGGCTTTTGTGACCGTTGGTAGATTTGTGATCGTTGCGACCACTTTTAAAACCATACTGTTGGTGGCTTTTAATTTGTGACCGTTGGAATGGGGCGCTTTTGTGACTGTTGGTAGATTTGTGACCGCTGCGACTACTTTTAAAACAGAAAATAATAAAACTTATAGATAGGTGATGAATCCTTTGTACTATGAACACACAATTGGAAGGTCAAAAACTAAAAATAAAATGTTATCCTCATTTCGCGTTCTGAAGACAGAATTATGCTGTTTGGCTCTCCTACTGCTAACAATTAAGAGCTTTGGTGCGGCACTCCCAAATTACCGTGAACTGTTCATTGAATTAGATTGAATGGTTATGATTACACGTTACCTCATCAAATTTAGTTGAAATGTTAATTAATTATTTTGTAAAATAAGCTAAACAAGGAAACTTCTAGAAAAAAAAATCTTTCGCCAGATCTAATTGATGGCCAAAGAATATATGTGCATGTACCAACTATATTTTTATTTTTAGAAAAAAGGTACCTATTGCTAGTTGAGGCGGATGGTCAGGCTCTGGCTGTGTTAACTTTAATTCTAAAACAACCAATCCAGAAGGAAATTCTATAAACAATCACCAAGGACATATGGAATTGGAGGCTTTTTTCCTTTTCCAGATTTACTTAATTAATTATTTTATAAAATCTAAATAAATCAATGATTAAAATTTATTTGAGCTATACCTTCTAATAGATAACAGGAGTTCTGTATGGCATTGTCCAACAATTAGATATATGTCTTGTATGGCAGTGCATGAACATATTGAAAGATATAAAACAGAGGAAACGTTTTGAGCTAACAATACGTGTTTATTTCATAGAAAGGCAATATCACACCACGTGTTTATTTCATCCTAACTAAGTATATGCTCTTTGATCAATTGATTCTGTATTGTTTTGCTGGGTCAGAAAAAACCACGATATGTCAAGTCAATCTCAACTTTAGCTGGAACATCATCTGCAATAACAATGACTACGGAAATGAGATAAGAAAAGATAGCTGCACAAAGACTCTCAAATTGTATCTATTGTAGAAAACATCGGTAGCATTCACATAAATAGAAAACAAAGGACTCTGACATATGAAGGACCTATTGTGAAATATCTGTTAGAAACCTACAAAAACAGTAGAAAAAATCATATATATATGATGAAAAGCAAAATTTTGTGATCCATGTGATGGGCAAGAAAATTTCTATATTTGCACAAACAACAAATATCTTATAAAAACTTTTGCAACATTTATTTCTTTGCACATAATAATGATTAGGGGCATTGGATTCATGTTAGTACGGTCTGCATGACACTTTTTAGCAAAGAAAGATGTATTATCTCTGCTTATTGTGTACATTTCAGATGGAAGTTTATATTAATCACGTGAGCAAATAATATCTTATAATAAGAACCAAAATTACAGAACCAAAAATGCTATTCCAGTGAAATTTGCCTTTTAATCTATGTTCCACTTTGTGCTTCTCTACTTATAGTTAAGAGGCTATATTTTCACTTTGCAGAAAAAGGTTTGCAAGCACAGCAAAACGCATCACGGTGAGCCTAAAAGCAATCATTGATGTATTGTATATGCTAAAATCAGCTTTACTGCATTCCAATCAACCTCCTTGGATGAATGAGGTGCCGCCTAATTAGGAACGCTGGGAGGAAACCTACACAGACTCTGCATCATATGAACTTCATCAGTTTGGCAGGGAGAGGGTCCCAACTTCTCTGAGAATCTCAAACCATTTTCTGATTTGGTTTGGTCATTGCAAGCTTGATACCAAATGAGTTTTGTCATCAGAGCTAGCCCATGTTGGAAATCTGCCAAGACAATAAGGAATTTTAGTGCCAACAGCAGCAATGGAATGCTAAGGATTGAAGTCTTGCTGGAAACGTTTCGCAAAAAAAAAAAGAAGTCTTGCTGGAAACAAAATAAGAAAGTGATTGAAAAAGAACAGCACAATTAATTAGTGAAAAAATGTGAAAAATTATGCCTCATAAATCATTTTACATACACCATTGCTGACCGTGTAGCAGCTCATAAAAAAATAAAGAGTAGGAAATGAATCATTAATTTGGTTAATATGGTAAACCCTGGTGCATAAGTACTAATGGTGAATAATAAAAATAGATGTATAAAACAGCATGATGAATCATCGAGGCATGGACAAATGCTTTTTGTACATATGTAGCTAGCTGTGTAACACGTGGGTCTCCATAGAAAAATGAACAATCACTACTGGATCCGCCTCCTTTGCCGAGTGCCGGCAGCACTCAGCAAAGGCACCTTTGCCGTCAGCAAAGGCTTTGCCGAGTGCGGCTCTTGGCAAAGCGCACTCGGCAAAGAATTGGTCGGCAAAAGAGTCTTTGCCGAGTGCCACCTGGCAGGCACTTGGCAAAGGTAACGGGCGCCGTCAACCTGACGGCACCCTTTGCCGAGTGTGACGTGGCAAGCACTCGGCAAAGATATTTTTTTTGAAATACCCTTTGCCGAATGCTGGCATTAGGCAAAGATTTTTATTTTTTTTTAAAAAAATCCTTTGCCGAGTGTCGGCTCTCGGCAAAGATTTTTTATTTTTTTTAAAAAAAAATCTTTTGCCGAGTGCTGGCCGACTCGGCTCTCGGCAAAGGTAGCTTCTTTGCCGAGTGCCTAACGGCAGGGCACTCGGCAAAGGGGACGGCCACGGATGCCATTTGTCCAGGCCCCACTTTGCCGAGAGCCCCTCTTTGCCGAGAGCCGGGCTCTCGACAAAGAGTCCATTTGCTGAGTGCTAGATACTCGGCAAAGAAATCTTTGCCGAATGCTGCTTCTGGCACTCGGTAAAGAGCCTCTTTGCCGAGTGCCTCTTGTTTGCCACTCGGCAAATTTTACGGCACTCGGCAAAGCCCTTATTTCCCGTAGTGAATACTGTATAGAGGACCCTACTGACATGCTTGTCTACAGAGGAAATGAAAAATATTAAGTAATTGCATGAGGCACACCTACAGTAGAATTAAAAAGAACAGGCACACCTACATCTCAGTAGAATTTAAAAAGAACACTGGGTTGTCATCGATCTCTGATTGAAAAGAATTAAGAAGCAAACCAGTATCCATGGAATTAACATGAAACCAGATACTTTCACGACGTAATGGCGCATGAATAAATAATTTTAATCTTTTTTGAACGACTAATAAACGTCAGTTATATGCCTTATATTACTCAATTTTAAATTAAACTTGTTAGGTAAAATGAAACAATTAGTTGCAGTGGGAACACACCGCAAATATGTAACTGCAGGAATAATTAATGAAACGCAGGTTGAATTCTCTAGTGATTTAGGAATCAGATTTGCTGGCGCGGATAGAACACAAGGCCTGGCCGGGGGCCACAAGGGGTAAATCGCCAATGTGGTAAGGGAGGCTGTGAACAGGAACATGAACTGTATGGAGTCTCTACCAGACACCATTATCCAAGAAATTCATTGCATCCATTAGCATCCACCAGACACATTATTTTTATCGACCGCAGCGAGAAAACGCTGGTAGTAAAGATTGAGAATATAGATTGCAGATAATTCCAAATCTACATAAAACTGAAGGCATTGGCTGTCGCATACAAAAAAGGGGAGGACCGCAGGATATATATGGTACCTGTTATAGTTGTGTAACTTGTGTAGATGTGAGCATTTGTGTGGAGGTACCGTGCTTGTCAGCAATGGAACAGCAAGCGCGCAGCAGTACCTTGTGGTGATGATAGATGGCGTTGGCGTAGTTGAAGATCGAGGGGTCGTCGCACCACCTCAGTTTTAACGCATCATCAACGGGCCGGGGAGGCCGCCACAGCGGGGTCATCCGTAGTAAAATCACTGTGTGAGACAGCTTTTACCTGTTGTAAAACATGGCCGATGGACGCCGGCCGGCAAGTAGAGAACCAGAGGGAGCAGGCACCGACCAATGATCGGTCCGGAGCACGTACGGAGGGGATAAGATGGACGGAGAGCGCGAGCACACGGAAGCCGGCCGGAAACCACAGAGGGAAGAAGATGGACAGAGAAGGCGAGTTCGTTTAGGACGTTAATTGACGCTGTTCGACGTTGCAAGGAAAAACTGGATCTGAGTCGGATAACGGCAGCCGCCAAGCAGCTCATGCCTCATGGTGGTGGTGGAGAAGCAGGGGGTGGAGAGTTCCAGCAGAGCAACGAAGAGGGCTGGGATGGATGTGGTTGTCTGCACAAGATTGTGGCACTTTCTTTTTGGGCGTGGCGTGGGCCACAGGCGGTCATTGGTCGAGGAATCAGGAAGTGACTGGTGGGAATCAGGAAGTGACTGGTGAGCTGAGGCCCATGCCCATCAAAAGCGAGCCACAGCCGCCATGCCTCGAGCACGCTCGGAATCCACGCCGGCATCCAACCAGTGCAGGCACGAGCGAACCACGGCGAAGCGACGATTTGCAAAGGACAGTGTGCAAGGGCTGATTAAGCTGCATTTCATTACGTGCTGATGATACAAATCTTACTTACGCGTTGAGGAACATCTTATGCACATACAATATACGTAGATCCTTAGCACTACGTCTCTGGACAGAGCTAGTCCTGGCATATACGTTGCCATGGCCCTGTTGCACAGGGACTAGTTCTGGGCCGGGGTTGGGGGTTGTGTTTGCGTCTAGTTGTGGGAGTGTTGCAACGATGGGAACTCATCAATTGGTGCATATGATACTGACTTTAACGGTGGCAAGTGACACTACTAGTACTTGCTGGTGCTCTGAATCGAGTAGTTTGGTTTCAGGAGTGATGTATGTATGTAGCACCTCTTTACTCGTAGTTTTGTTTTTGGTATGAAATGGGTTGATCCATGGGCCCATATGGCCTTCCTCCTTCCATCCACGACAAGCTGATAGTTAGTATTAACATAGGGAGAGATCATTATCAGTTTTAGTGTAGTGTTTGTTATTCTTTCTAACTAATGCTAATTTTCCCTTGGAATAGAAAGGGCAAAACGGCAATGATTTAAAAGAGGGATCACGAGATTTGAAGTTCAAAGCTTACTATAGCACGCTATGCTGGAAAATGGTGTTGATCGACCAATGTTTACCTATATATCTATGTCAATTATTTTTGTGCTGTGGCTGTTATTGGAGTGCTATCTAGTCTACGGATCGGTTTTGATCAGTTAGAGCTAAAAATTAGCACAAATTTGGTGTGGTTGACCCGTGTTAGTTCGTTATATATCATGTAGCTGTAGCCTTGTAGGCCTGGATAACTAATTAGCTCATGCATCTATTAGGGTTACTAGGTTAGGGTTAGCATCGTTGAGCAATTAGCCGGCGCGCGGGGGAGGCGGAGTGGACTTCGGCGCGCCAGCGGCCCCTGGCGTGCGCTCGGGCGGCCCCGGCGTGCACGCGGCTGTGCCCGCCGGCGGGTTCACGGCGACACGCGGGCGTCCCATGGCGGGCTCGTGGCGGCGCGCGCAGCTGCCCCTGGCGTGCGCTCGGGCGGCCGCCGTGCACGCGGCTGTACCCGCCGGCGGGTTCACGGCGACACGCGGGCGCCCCATAGCGGGCTCATGGCGGCGCGCGCAGCTGTTCCTGGTGGGTCCGCGGCGAGGCGACACGCGGGCGCCCTCTGCTGGGTTAACGGCGGCGCGCGCGGCCCTCGGCATGCGCGGCGGTTCCTGCGGGCGCTCGGCGGCGGACAGCGCGTGCCCATGAGCAACCCCGGCCGGCGTGCCTGCTGGCGCTCCCCAGCGAGCTCGCAGCCTTGGCATGCGCGGCGGTTTCCTGGACTGAGCGAGAAAGAGCGAAAGGGACACCGGACGATTGGAAACGAATAAAGGAACCGTACTACTAAAGTAGTCCCGGCCCAACTCCCAGTTCCAAGTGATCTTTAGAGCATCTGCAGTGTATGGGTTTTAGTCGGTTCTATGCATTTAATGTATACATAGGACCCGGTCCTATACACCGCAGGGTCGGTTCTATAGAGGAGCGGCTTCCATACATAGAACCCGTCTCTTGCCCAATAAAAAAATATATCACTGATACACATAGTACACTTTCCAACGGCTCCAACTGCCATGAGGTAGATTCAAAAAAATACTACATCATGAACATTCAAATTTCAATGGACGAGTGAAAACCAGCATCACTTGACCATTGCCCTTTCAAAAAAAAGCTGGTCGCTTGCTACAGACATCACTTCTACAAAAGGAGTCCACCGGCCTGCTTCCTTCCTCCCAACAAGCCTCCTCTGCCTTCTTGTTCTTTCCAACAGCCTCCATCTTTATTCGTGGTCATCTTTCCCTGCCTCTTTGTTCCCAACAGCCTACACAAAAAAGTGAAGCAAAATCAAAACATCTCAATATGGAGCCCTCCGAGGGAAGTTTTAGTAGGTTGTTAGACACTGATCCTAGAAATAAAAGAGCAGATGACAAAAGTTTTCAGCACATGCCAAATTTCGCACCCAACACTTTCAACCAAAATCAGTTCTCTACCCCACCAGCACCATTCAACAATTCCCATTATCTCCAGCATAGTCAATCCACTCATGCCATGCACAACATGAATCCCTTCGGTGGTGTAGGCAACCTCGATCAGTATGCCCAGTTTGCACCAAGTTATCAAGGTTTTCAACCCAACTTTGGCTTTCCAGGTGCAATGTTTGTAGGTTCTGCTGCTGGTGCATCTTCACATGGCTCAGATTTAGCAAACCCGCAATCGCAAATAAGAGAGCCACAAAAAGATGAACAAAAGAAAGAGTCAAGCGCCAGCAGCCCAGATGAAGGAAGGAGGACTGCGAGAATTAATTACAACGAGAATGAGAACAAACACCTTGTAAGTCTTTGGATTAAGCATTCGGTTGATCCAATTCGTGGCACAGATCAGAGTAGAGAGGCCTACTAGAACAAGATAGCAGAAGCATACAATTCGGGCCAGCCTGAAAGTGTAAGAAGAAGGTCAAAGGGACAGCTGAAAGGCCATTGGTGAAGAACTAATGCAGCTTGTACAAAGTTCAATGGGGTCTATGGTCGAATGTCCTATTGCAGTGGTGAATCTGATGACATGCTGATGGGGAAAACACGTGCGACATACAAAAGAGAAAACAAGCAAAAGCCATTTACACTTGAATATCTCTAGAAGATTCTGAGAAAGCAGCCCAAATGGTATAGAACTCTACCTGGTATCGATTGTTCAGAGAAGAACAAAAGAACAAAAGTAGATGAATCTGGAGCATACACTTCATCTTCCAACCAAGACACTGAAGAAGGGGAAATATTCCAAGAAGTGCGCCCACCGGGGCAAAAGCAAGCAAAAGCTAGGATGAGAGGAAAGGGAAAGGCGATTGCACAATCTCCCCTAGGCTCGTAGCCAGATGAAGATATGATTTTGTTTCATGATGCTATGTTGAAGCGAGCAAGTGCACTAGAGAAAACAGCAGAAGCATCAAAGGAGCAGGTTAGAATGGACAAGATAAAAAACTACATGCAACAGCTGGATAAGGATACTTCGAACATGAGTCCAGCAATACTGAAGCTGCATGAACAACTCTTGGAGAATCTAGCCAAGGAATTATTTCCATCTTCTGACAACTAAGCAGATCGTTATGTATTAGTGTGTATTGTATGTGTTGTAGTAAATGTATGAGGCACTACCATTATGTATTAGTGTGTATTGTATGTGTTGTAGTAAATGTATGAGGCACTACCATCATGTATTAGTGAGTGGAATATGTGTTATACTAAATGTACGTGGCACATATGTACTATTTTTTCACTATTGATAATATCGATATCTGTTTGTACCTGTTTATGCAATGTGCCACCTGCTTTCCTTGTTGGTTCTCAAGATCTTAAAAAAAAGACATGAAACTCAGGACTAGCTATTGGAGAAACATTCTGAAAAATAGACATAAAACACAGAACTTGCTGTTGGAAAAATATTTACTAGACAACTGACATGAAAGTTGCAGCAGCTAGCTGTTGGAAAAACTAGCTGTTGGAGAATCTAGCTGTTGCAAAAACTAGCCGTTGGAGAAGCCAACTGCTGGAGAAGTCATCTATAAATCCTTCTACTCCTCCTGGTATCCACCACAACAGACCTCTACTAGACCTCTATCAGCAATGGCTGAAGACTCCAAAAATCAGTCCATCACAAATGAGGACCTCCAAAAACTCATATTGGAGAAAATCAATGACCCAATGGTGGCTCGTGTAGTAGCAAAAATGCAAGCTCGAATTGAAGCTAAACTTCAAGCTCAGCCAGGCAGAAGCGTCAACTTGCGAAAGTACATTAATAGAGATCATGAAGCTGGCCATGCAAAATTAGTTGCTGAATACTTTGCTGAGAATCCTTTGTACACTGAGACCCAATTCCGTAGAAGGTTTAGGATGAGAAAGCATATTTTTTTGCAAATTAAGGATGCATTAGAAAACTGGTCCCCATATTTTCAATTAAGAAGAGATGCATTCAGTAAGGTGGGTCTATCACCGCTGCAGAAATGCACGGCTGCCCTCTGAATGTTAGCATATGGATCACCAACAGACCTTATGGATGAATCATTTGGAATTGCTGAAACCACAGCTTTAGAGTGTCTAATCAAGTTTGTTCAAGGTATTAGACACATATATGGGGAGAAATATCTTAGAAGACCTAATGATGAGGATATCCAACGGCTACTCCAAGTTGGAGAGGCACGAGGGTTTCCAGGGATGTTGAAAAGTCTAGATTGCATGCATTGGCGATGGGGAAATTGCCTAGTTGCATGGAAGGGACAATTTACCCGAGGTGACTACAAGGTACCCACTATCATGCTTGAAGCTATTGCGTCCTATGACCGCTGGATTTGGCATGCCTTTTTTGGCACACCTGGTTCCAACAATGACCTAAATGTGTTGAACCAATTGCCATTGTTCACACAAGTGCTACAAGGGAGAGCCCTAGAAGTTAAATTTACAATTAATGGTTCAGAGTACAATATGGGTTACTACCTAGGTGATGGCATTTATCCAGATTGGGCAACATTTGTGAAAACAATTACTTTACCTCTTAATGAAAAGGATAGTCTCTTTGCTCAGCATCAAGAGGCAGCAAGAAAAGATGTGGAGTGTGCTTTTGGGATTCTACAGAAACGATGGGCAATTATACGTCATCTAGCACGTCTATGGGACAGGCAAGAGCTAGAAGATATTATGATGGCATGTATTATTCTGCATAATATGATAGTTGAGGATGAAAGGGACTCGTACCAGTTGCATCTAGACACTACATATGAAGAGGGACAAGCTACCAGACCAATTGAAGGACTTAACCATGGACCAATTCATGGATTCACCAGAATTCTAGAGATCAATGATATGATTCATGACAAAGGGACTCATAAACGTCTGCAGGCAGATCTAGTGGAACATATATGGCAAAAATTTGGTGGTAGGCAACCAGAGAACTTGTAATTTTTTTTAACATTAGAATGTGTAATATGGAGATGTCCTTTCCATGTATCTTGCTATTTTTAGCTTTTTCAGCATTATTGTTGTAAACCTAAATCAATGGAATGTTGTATTTGTAACTTCAGATAGATGCTATTATTAGACAGAAATAATAATACAGCAATACCAATTGCTACTATCACACAACACCAAATCTATTATTAGATATGGAGAGACAAACCATGCTGCAGATCTCGAAGGTGAAGTTTGAGGCCACGTCCATGCACGACACCAAGGGTGCCAACTCCGCTGCGTCCTCCTTATCACGAGCTGCGTCCTCCTTGTTGCATGGCCACCACAAAGCGTGGGGAGGGAATCCGGCCATGCACGAATTTGGGATCGGCCGGGGCGGCGCATGACGAAGACGAGGTGGCGGCGCACGATGAGCGGAAGGCGTGGGCACTGCATGGGGGGAGACGAGGCAGCGACGGGGGAAGTCCATGCGGCCCCTGCGCGAGGTAGAGATTGGGCGGATTCGTCGGAGCCGAGAGGGAATCTGGCCATGCGCGATTTCGCGACCGGGTGGCGCAGCGCATGACGAAGACGAGGTGGCGGCGACGACGAGCGGAAGGCGCAGGCACTGCATGGGGCGACAAGGTAGCGGCGGATGGAGAAGGGCATGCGGCGGCGCGGAAGGTACAGATTGGCCAGCGGATTCAGAGATGGGAAGAAGAATGGGAAAAGCTTCGATTGCAGGAAGAAAACGATCGTCTTTTTTTTAGCCGCGTGGGTCCCAGCTAAGGACCGACTCCGGTTCGATACACTGCCGTGTAAAACAACAGGACGAGTCATGTCATTGTGGGACCCAGGATAGGAGCGACCCCGCTCCTTCACACTGCGGGTGCTCTTAGCTTCAAAGATCGCACATGCTACTGCTGTAGACAACAGGGGCCTACTTTCTATGGAGATCCCCATGGCAACTTTCTATGGCCGAGTGCAGATGCGAAATGACACAGCCCTGGTCTTTTAATATGGCCCCACCAGGTCAAAAGCAAAGGAACAAATGGGATAAAGAAGCGCGGACCGGTTGGTGCCCATGGCCAGCAAAGGCAGCTCCTCGTGGGCCACAGGCTTCAATTTTGATGCTGCCCAGCTCTTCCGCTCCGCAGAGATAGCAACAACCGTTGGATAGAGGTGAGCTCTCGGTTAACCGTTGGATAACCGCGGGAGAGGGGTGTGAGTTGATGAACTAGAAAATTTAGATGGTTTCAAAGAAGAAAATAACTAGAGAATTTAGATATAGGTAAACGGAAATAAGTAATCTGTTGCAGCCTCATCAATCTGCTGTATAAACGGAAAATATAACGTACTACTAACTACTACATGATTGGTAAATGGTAAACGTTATATTGCATGTTCTGCGTTCATATGCCTGACCATCTACTTTGCATCCATACATGAACTGACATGGCCTTTTGCAGGCCACGCACTCGAAGTCCAGTAGACGTACGTCTCATTCTCTGGACGTCTCTCAAATCAAAAGACTATATATACATATATACATACTTTCTACGCACACCATTGTACCAACAGAAGGGGAGATAGTTTTATTTCATGCTGTTGCGTTTGGCTCGCGTGTGGCCCGTGTAGCTCCGTGCCGGGTGGTTGGATATATTCTTTAGTTTACATAGGTCGAGTCCAATCGTCAAGCACATGCTAGTGGCCTTTGGAGCTACTATACTAGTAGTAGTAGGAGCTACTATAGGGCCTTGTTTAGTTTCATCAAAGTATAAACTTTTTTCACCTTATTTCTCTCCATCACGTCAATCTACAGACATATATAGAGAGCAGTAAATGTAGGTAAAAAAATAAATTACACAATTTAATTGTAAATAATGAGATAAATTTTTTAAGCTTAAGTAGTCTATGATTGGACAATATTTACCAAATACAAACGAAAGTGGTACAGTTCTGGATTTTCTAACTTTTTGAATTTTGGCCGGAACTAAGTCCCCTGGTAGTGAGTTTAACCATTTGCCCAAACTGACACCACACAGCAGGGCATGGGTGATACCACGCAGTACCTGACAGACTAGCTAGCACCGTTTGGGGCGTGTTCCTGTGACGCGGGTAAAAGAATCTTTCCTGCTGAAAGGACAGCTTGAAGCTAGCTTTTGCTTGCAATTATGGGAGACTAATCCGATGATAGTGGTTTTTTTGTCATCAACTCTTCCCCGAGACCGAAGACCTCTCCACCCACGACAGAATTTCACAGTGCTGTGTTTTAGTATATTAAGTTTAGCTAATTATAGATAAAAATATATATCAAATAAATATCATTAGATTAATTACAAAATATATTTTTAATAATAAATTGATTTGAAACCATTTAATACTATTCCTTAGAAAATTGGCTAAACTTAATACTACTACCAGCAACGGCAGGTCCCAGTGGCTTACTCCAGCCGCCTAGGTCATGTTATGAAATTGCATATAAGAAATATACGTGCAATTTCAAATACTAATGCCAGCAACCGCAGGTCCCAGTGGACCAGATCTGGCGCCTGTCTTCTATTTTGATGCTGCCCTTCCCTTCCGCCGAGATATATAGCATAGCAACGACCATGGGCCATTATTCTCCACAAAAGTTGGGGGCACCTTCTTCATCCTTGGAAAGATGGGGATCTAATAGTAGGCTTCGCTGCAGATTAGCATATCTGGAGCAGTAAAAAAAATTAAAATTCTAGAGTCAACAAAGCCCTGAGACCCAACAAAATTTGCATCTTTTACCACATACTAATTAACAAGCAGTAGTAACAAAGATCATCCGTTTAACAATACTTTGCATTTTGATTAATTGATCAGCTTGTTCAAGGACAACAAAGCATGTTAGTTCCACTAGTAGGAAACTAGGAATTCGCTCTAATTACAGTCCAGTGTTCTCATTTTCCAATCCCTTCTAATTTATTTCCGTGGAGTTAAACCAAACAGTAAAGATCTTCTTTAGAACAATCAAGGACCACTTCGGCATTTCAAGAAGGCTGACATGAACATTATATTACTAATGCAAGGATCTTTGGCATACAAGATTTGAGAGAAGTGCAATAAAGAACTAAGAGAGAATTTGTGTATGAAAGCCTAAGATGCCATGATCCTCGGTCACGGAATGAGCTCCATCTCGGCATCAAATCATTTCAAGAAATGTAAGAAGCTTTTAATTCTGCAGGGTAAAACGCAGCACGAGATTCCCCGAGACGATCAGAGCTCCGGCGGGAGTCGGCCGTCGGCGGGGGCACGGCGGAGCTCGCCAGTGGAGACGGCGGCGGAGACGGGCATGACGCCGAGATCGGCGCGCCATCGGGCACCGCGGAGGACCGAGAAGCTCGGCCTCGCCGGAGAGCCCGGCATTGTCATCTCGGCTCCACCTCCGCTGCGCAGACGCACCCTCACCGAAGGAAGGAGTTGCAGGCTGGCGATGTGGAGCCGACCGGACAGGTCGATATCGGTTTGCGATTGTGACGAGGAGGAATTGGGATCGAGGACGATATGGGCGCGGTCGCAGCGTGGTTTCTTGGTGTGGCAAAGGGGGAGGACGGAAGGGAGGGGGAGAAAGGGGAAAGCGAGGGAGGATGTATCGCAATCATATCGCAACTTTCGTTGGAATACAGCAAGTGTCCTATTTGCTCCTCAGGGAATCATGCTGTTGTTAAAAAAATTATTTGGCTAAGTGCAGTGGCTAGTCATTTTGTCAATTGATGGAATTAAGGTAGTCAAGATTTTCAGACAAACTTGATAGCACCAATGTCTTAATAATAACAATCGGCGCTAAATGTCAAATGATTGAGATGTGGTATTGTGGTGAACCAACCGAACTGATCATCTAACAAGTCCGTGTCACTTGCTTTAACTAAATCGTTTTAACAATGTAAATTGATTGTTTTGACTAAACTGTTTCTCCACTAGATCGAAACTAGAAAGTGACATCTCTATATATTGATAGCCAGACGTACGTATATATTGTAACTTATTATTTTTATAATGTATATTGGCTTAGTCTTTTACACTACAGGATTCGCTCTCTTTGCCGACTGCAATGCGCACTCGGCAAAGGCAGAATTGCAGTCGGCAAAGGCTTTGCCGACTGCAATTCCACGTGGCAGTCGGCAAAGGGCT